>VACF01002055.1:11515-332695 GCA_006891605.1 Pleurozium schreberi | reverse complement strand
TTATCCTCCACAGGATCTCGATTTTCCTTCTAGAACCCATGTCATTAATGTGGCGCATGTTGCCTTCCAGCTATAGCCTTCAGAATCATCTAAACTTGGCACTTGGCTACGAGAACTGATAACCAAATATGCATGAAAAAACACCGATCTACGGTAAGACTCCACAACCATGTTAATTGATTGTGGGGTTCTATTTACTTGGAAGCGAGACCTACCAAAAGTATAAGAGTGGAACTCCTAGGCAGAAATTTAAGCTCCAACTTTTCAACCTCTTTAAATCATGCTACAAGTTCCGTTTAGCACTTTTGAGCGCGTCGTATGAGGACTTACTTAAGTTCAATTTTGTTCAATTTCTGACCAATCCATGCAATGTTCTTCAGTGATCCTGGTCATCGAAATTGGTCATTTTGAAACCATGAAATCACAGTCCATTAGGCATAAATCATTCACGAACTTGCCGTTGCTCACTTTTTGGATTTAAATGGATTCAATTCCTTACTTGCAGGTGGTGGGGCGCTGGACTGCAAGAGACGCCCATCTCCGAGACCACTTGAAACAGGTGTGGGTGCTTTCCAAGGAGTTCGACAGTCTGTTCATGGAGTTCATCCCCAAGGAACACAACTTCCACGCCGACCGCATCGCCAACGCAGCCATCGACAAGGAGCTTCAAATTCAGGAAGTCGTCTCAAATTATTTCGACCGAAGCAACGSTGCGTGGCAGGGATCTCCACGCAAAGAGCCGGCCCCCGTTTCGCCACCTCTGACGCCCTTCTCCAACCTGAAACTTCGACCAGTCTCTCCCCTTAGGGAAGCTCACTCTACCAAAGACATTGTCACCTCCACAGGAATTCTCAAGCCCCTCAATTCAGCACTCAAAAGAAGCACGCATGTCACGATCTCCCAACAACGAATTCCTCTTGGCGATGACGCCCAGACGTCCGACTCCGACCTCACGAGGACGATCAAGTCCTTGACCACCACCAAAGCAGACAAGTTCTGGGCTGACAGGTCAGTGGCATCGTCCTGTTTTTCAAACTTAGCAAAACTAATTACTACTACGGCAGTTAACTATTGATTACCACATTTTGGTCGAGTGTTCTAGATCCCTCAAATAATGTAGCCATGTGCTAAATTTTGGCGTTTTTTATTAATCAAAGCTTGCACAGTAAGTTGGATAATTGCCTCCTGAAGCTCTTGCAATGAAATGAGCCATCTTCAAGCATTTATTTACTAAGATTCCTGCACAATTTTGTTCCTGTTACAGGTTGTCTATCTCCGATGAAGCCACTACCAGCACTGCAAGCGAAGAAGAAGGCTACTTCAAACCCTCTCTAAAACCTTCCGAGAATGTTCCTCGCCCTGCTGCTGCAAGTGCCAGGGGATCCGGGGACGAGAGTGGAGAGGACGTACGTGATGAAGAACAGCAGCAGGAGTTTTGCAAGCCTCGTGGTTTGGGTGCTGCCAATGTTGTTGCAATTGAGGATCCCACAGCTGCAGCTTCTGCRGTTGGATCGACCATCCAGCTCTCGGAAGCCGACTGCGATCGTCTTGTGGAAGCTGTGATTGAGAGGTTGAAGAAAACCAGACTGGCAGAAAACCAGAATCCCATCGACACTAGCGGCTGCTTGCAGGACCATTTGTAGAGTGTTGTAACTTGTCTTTAATTTACAGTATGAGTCGGTGGGTTTCACACACCTCTTCAGCAGACTATCTTCAGCAGAACATTTGAATATTTGAGAGCGTTACACTAATGGTGGTAAATAGTGTTGCCTACACTAATTGATTTAAAACAGCCATAAGTTTTTACCCTTAATGAATATTTTTACCAACTACAGGTACAAAGTTTTTCCAACTATAGTACTACTAGGATCCATGCACTCCATAAAAATATTCATGACCAGTAAAAACTTACAGCATTTCTAAAATAGTTAGTATGGGTAACACTATTTACCATCATTAGTGTAGTGAAAAAATCTTGTTGTATTTGCTTTTTCACACATTTATGTTGGGACGCTTATGCAAGGAGCCTTACTTTCAAATGACTTATCAATCCTTCTAATGGTCTTTCTTGACAAAAAAGCAAAAGAATTTTTACACAATCAATTGTTTGGGAAGCTAAACATAAAATATGTTTCGAGATCGACTTAGGGTAAACAAAGAAATTTTCTATTTTTTTCTACTTATTTAACCTATTTAAAACTTTTAGAATTTTCACATTTTCACATTTTCTTGTTGGCAAGTGAAAGGAGGTTCCAACGCATCGAAGACCGTCAGTGACATTTGGATACCATTTGCAAAAATATGAAGGGTCAAAGTTTCATATAGTAACTTTTGTTGATTGATGCTAAAGATGTTCATGATCCAAAGGAGGAGCCCAATTTGTCCTTGTTCAGGCCACCAAAAATCTCATCCTGATTTCCTCCTTGTGGCCGGAAGATTTGGCGCCCAAACTATGCCACCTAACACGACATGTAGATGATTTTGTTGTTTTGTCATGGCCCTAATATAAAGCCCTTGGGCTAGAGTTTATGGAATTCAATGATCTAAATGGTTCAAACTTGGAGAGCTTAGGTCGGCCTTCAATCTAACCCTAAGTAAAAAAGCAGACCTTAGCTCTTTAGTTAATTTTTCAATTAAATGGCTTTTCAAGAACTTTTCCAATTAATTTATCTCTTTAGTTACTTTACACAATCAATTAAGCTCCTCAATTAGTTATTTTGGTTGATGTAGCTCCTCAATTATATTAGTAAAGTAGATTTTAGCTCTTTAGTTGATCAATTTTTATAGTCATATGAATATTGTTTTTTTTATATATGGCTCCAAAAATTAACTTAAGAAATAGAAAGTTTCTTTGTTCATCTTGAGTCAATTTCAAAACATATTTCTTGTACAACTTCCCAAACAATTGATTGTGTAAAAATCCTTTTTGTCTATTATGTCTCCATATTGACCGTATTCGCTACCTTGAATGAGCTAGCAAAAAAAAGACCATTAGAAGGATTGATAAGTCATTTGAAAGTTTGAAAATAAGGCTACTTGCATAAGCAACAATATAAAATTGAAAACGACCTTCAAAGCAAGGAACAATACTAATGATACTAAAACATTCTACCATTAAGTAGTCATTGTATTGCAAAAATAGGAGAATAGGAAATGTGACTCAATGAATTTTCACTCAATGAATAGGGAATGTGACTCAATGAATTTTCACTCAGTGAATAGGAAATGTGACTCAATAAAAAAACATAGTAACGAAAAAGATGTATAATATAAATGAAGATCTAAATATGATTTTTGAAAAAGTAAAAGAAGTAAAAAACAGGAAGAGAAGAAAAAAGTTCCAAAAAAATAAAATAAAACCTTTTTTTTCTAGAATACAAAAAATAGGAAGAGAAGAATAAAAAGTGTTTAACAACTTCATTTTATAATCTAAAGGCCTTTTTTCATGAAATTACACTGAAATTGTCATTTAGACCTATTGCAAAATGCAAAAAATATTTAGAAATTGTTTTTTTGCATATCTAATTGTAGAATCTTGCATTAAACTAGTACTCCATACAAGAAGAATGTGTGGAATAAATTCAAAAGCTTTGTTTGTTAGGATTGTAAGACATCTTTATTTTAAGGAGAAAAAAAACTGAACTTTGTTCGACTAGATTTTATGACCTTGAATCTTCTTAGCTTAAAATTTTTGCACATTGATCTTGAATTAAAGCACTTTTATCTTGAAAAATTGATTTGAAAGACTAGAAAGAAACCCACTTGATTTTCATTCCCTAGAAAATTGTCAACCCTTAAAGGACCAAACTACGTTTTACAGCAACATAGTGTTTTGGGGCAATTCAATGTGAATATATTTTCTATTTGTTTTCTTCAAAAATTTCATACAACATGTGCCCAAAGAGTAACTTTAAGGCCCCAAAATTTTCATAAATTTTGATAACAAGGTTAAAACATTATTGCATGATATGTAATATTCATTTATCTGTGCATAGCTTGGGCAGGTCAAAAAAATTCTGAAAATAACACAATATTAAGAAATAAAAATTTGGAATTGGTTTTCTAGATTTTATGTAAGTGGAAATCTCTACTTGATTGTTCTTTTGTAAATTTTTACAATGGGAATGAGTCGGCATATGGCGGCCGTGGTGGTGGTGGCTACGTTGGTTGCAATTATAGGGTTGGCGGAGGCGGACCAGAATGAGGATCGCGTAGCGGAGCTTCTGCACTTGCAGTCTCGATCGAAGGACGGCGTGATCCGCATGATGGACAACAAGTTTCGACGGATGGCGTCTACGGAGGCTCCCCGCCCTTACTCTTTATTCATCTTCTTCGACGCGGAGCAGCTATGGAAACAGCAGGAGCTTCGGTTGCAGGAGTATCGCAAGGAGTTTGGATTAGTGGCGTCCTCGTTCATCAAGCACAACGAGGGAGGATCGGGCGAGGGGAAGGTCTTCTTTGTGGACGTGGAATTCAAGGAAGGGCAGGGGATTTTCCGCATGTTCGATGTGCAGACGCTTCCTCACGTGAGATACCTTCCGCCGGGGAGTGGTAATGAGAAGTCGAGCGAGGAGATGATCGGAGGCCGCAACGCCGAAGGTGTCGCCTCTTTCGTGACTTCCAAGACGGGCTTCGCATGCGGCGCCATTGAGCGACCGCCATTTCTCAGCCGCAACCGCATGCTCGCGTTCCTCGGCTTGTTTCTGGTGTCCGCGCCCATGGTGGGAAAGAAGCTGGCGGCACCGCGGTCGCCTCTACGCGACACTAGGATTTGGATGGCGGGTGCATTGGCGATCTACTTCTTCAGTGTTTCCGGGGGCATGCACAACATCATTCGCAAAATGCCGCTCTTCATGGTGGACCGAAACGATCCGTCGAAGCTCGTGTTCTTCTACCACGGCTCTGGGATGCAGCTTGGCACTGAAGGCTTCGTCGTGGGGTTTCTGTACACAATTGTTGGCCTTCTTCTCGGGTTTGTCACTCACTTTGCGCCTCATCTTTCCTCCAAAAATGCACAGAGGATTATCATGCTCGTGGCAATTACTGTCAGCTTCGTTGCCGTGAGGAAGGTCATTGCACTGGACAACTGGAAAACGGGATACCACATCTTTGCTTTCTGGCCGCTTCGCTGGATGTAGGCATCTGCACAACTCCGTTTCTTCATTTCATTTTCGGTAAACACCTCCACTCCAAATTGAGTAAACTGCTTTAGACACCGAGTCATGAATTTTGCAGAAATCCTTATACTTGCTGAGTGCTCGTTTGATTACGGCAATTAATCAGCTCAATTCCTTAATCGAAGTCTTTGGCCGAGAATCGTACATGTATCATATGAATTTTTGTCTAGAGATGTTTGCACCGAAAGGTTGCAAGTTTAGTGCATGGGCTGATTGTTTGYTGAGTTGACTGCTGGGTTCAATGTACATTTTTTCTGGTGCCTTGATCTCTATGTTTTAAGAGACGAAGTTTGGGGCTAGGACTGCATTGTAGTTTACTGTACTGTACATTACCAATAGTCATTGTGAGTGAGTTGTGTTCCATGGTCGTAAGTCGATGAGGTCTCACCGATGAGGGAGCCCTGCGTTTGCCCTGGGAAGCCCGAGGTGTTAATTCGCTCACCTACACCAATATCTTGGATATCATCGGCTCTTTGAGAGTGCTGGAGAGTCGGACTTACGACTAAAGACCCTCTTCTTCTTTCCCAATTGCAGTGAGCCATGTGAAAGAAATTGTCAGGAGAAGCCTCAGCAAATCATGCCTGAGATGGGGGAAAATCATGCAAATTAACAATACCAAATGCAAACACATGTGGTGACACTAATTTCCAAGGTGATGCTAATCCCCTGATTCCAAGGACAAATCAGTGAAGCTATTAATGCGATTGCAGCATACATTTATTTTAACAACAGGTAATCCAGAGAGACCTAACACTGGAAATATGCAACAGTACTGTAGTAAGCATCTGATTCTACCACAGTAAAACCACATAAGGAGTATATAATTAGTTTAAACAGCAGATTTCTACGAAGTTGGCCTGGCCAGTTTCAGTTTCTGAACATTAACCCCGTAAGGATGGAAAGGATGTTAGCATTGCTCACACAGGGCAGATTTTGTTGCAACTTCTGAGTACAAGTGCCATTTGCACATAATAAAAATCTCAGTGCAAATTTTTTTGTGAGATTGCCTAGGAATGCACCCATGCTCGATGATTTTCATGGGATTTTCATGGGATTTTTTGCAATAAGATTGTGCAAGAAAAAAAATCTCATAAACAATGACCAAAATTGAAAAATACGGGTTCGATAGGCCATTCTTGGCCACAACATCCTAAAGGGGTTAAGGTAGGCTCCCCCCACATAGTGCCATACCTTTAACCATCACTTAATGAGATGCTCATGCTATGTACATCTTCAATACCAATTTGCATATCTAGCAAAGAATTGGTTTTAGAACATCTACCAAACTTTTTTTTTGACCGTTCATAATTTTTGCATGTAATAATCAAATAATGTGTTCTTTGGTGCATTGAAAACTCTTGTCGCTTGCCAATAAAAATTCCTGTACTCTAATAATAGAAATTATCCAAAGTAGAAAAAGTGATGGTTTGCGGTGTCCCTACCTTAGATCCATGCTAGTCCTAGTTTTTGAACTCCGGCCACCTCAATCTCACAATTCTGGCGCTCTGAAACATGCCATTTTTACGAATATGACTACCTAAGCACTTGCTCCGTATAACAAACTCCCTGGACATTCCATAAATAAAAACTTGAAGCTTCAAATTGAGAATCTACCCAAAACATCAATTGAATTCATAGATTCAGAACCAAAATTCTGAGACTCACGCATCGTCTGGGAGCAGACATACTCTCGCATTCATAGTCAGCAAAGACTGTCCATTTTGTACATGGCAGTGCCCGAGGAGGGCAATTCAAGGAAAATAAGACCCAGACAAGGAGGGCGGAGCCTGATGAGGAGGCTCTGTTTTTTTCCTGAAATGCCCGACAACAGAAGGCTTTGCGCAACATGAGCCGTGGGCGGGTAACATAATATTTTGGGATGAAAGAACATTTTTGGATGCAAAAATCCATAATGCCCGATTGTGGCACAGTACCCTCCGGCAGAACGAACAGGAGAAATCCTGGTCAGCAATGGTTTAAGCGACGAATCTAACCACCTCATCAGTGATAAACAAGCTTCCCAGACATTTTGGACAACCTCGGATCTTCAACTTGAGGACAATTTTTAAGCAGAAGAAAGTGCATGTCAAAATATTCTTCATCGGTAATTGGTACAAGTTGGATATTGCCATCAAAAAGAATACAGTTGCTTTTGTGAATCTCCCCGAGACAGATCATGCATTGAAACGCACAGAAATTCACTCAGATTCAGACCAATCGAACCTGATGAGCGTGATCCATCCCGCCACTGACTGATCGATCTAGCTGTTCCAGCGTCSGCGTCATCTGGGCTCGGGCATGGAGTCGGGTTCGTAGAAGATCATCGAGTTGAGGTCGGGCTGGGAAATGGGGCGCTCGTGGAACGGGGCGTGTGGTGGGTGCTGCTGCTGGGCCGGCGTTGCCGGCGTTGTCGGCGATGTGCGGAGCTCCAGGGCGATGGCTCTTTGAAGCTCCTGCAAGACGTCGGCCATGCTGGGTCGGTGAATCGCCTTGGGCTCGACGCTGCGCAGCGCCAACTCCGCCACCACCCACACGGCCTCCAGGTCGGGGCGGCAAGCGCGCACGACCGGGTCCAGGATCTGCTCAATGTTCACGTCGCCGCCGCCTCCCAGCACGTTGCGAACCTGAGACACAAACAATATATATTTTGTTGGAATTCAGTTACAAAAAGTCCTCCATACTAATTTAATCAACCAAGAGTCTTCATTACACTATCTAGATATTAACCAGTCAAGAATGGGAGGCTCGATAATTACATGCTTGTTTCAAGGAAAATTTACTAAAAAAAATTTCAAGTAGTTTCACCTTGCCAAAATTCAGCTTCAGTCCTTAGATGGGTGCTTTATGGACCTCCTACCTTAACGCAAGTGCACCCATAATCGACACTACCATTGATTGAATATACTTACTATTATAAAATGTAAATTATTATTATTGAATATTATTAGAAAGTAAAAGAGGTTTCGAAACACCGCTTTAGCATGCATTATTTGAACGTTGTAACAATACATTGTGAAATTTTAAACAATTATTTACAGTTGTACCAAAAATTGACAATAGACTCTTTTAAGTTCTCATGTTTTGATTGTGTCATAGCTACTTGACTTTTAGTGTTGCTTTATGGTCCACATGTAGGTGTTGCAATTTGGCCAAAGATGATAATGGGTTCACATACCTTAGAGACATTTAGTCATGATAAATACTCAAGCATCAACCTATTTTCTCCTAAGCTCTCATGTTTTGACTRTGTGCATCTTATGTCATCATCAATGTCTAAGTTTTAGTGTCCCTTTTTAGTCTAGATGTAGGTGTTGCAATTTGATCAAAAATGATTGATCATAGGTTCATATAAATCATGCTAAAATATTGAAGCATCACCTTGAGGAATGAGAAGCAATAAACTTACGTGAATTGCAAATTTGATGATGTAAGTAGCCCAGCTGGGATTGTACCGTTGAAATTGTTGTTTTGCACAGTCCTGCACAATCAAGCAAGCCACAATCTTGCCGTGTAAGAAATAGACCATTGGGTGACAAGGTAGGTACTAAATTGAAATTAATTTTTGATAACCATGCCCTTCATTGTCAATATTCAACAAAGTGCCAATGTGAATGCAATCTTTGACATACAACAAAAATCTGATCCCGCTAAAATTCATGTGTAGGACTTCATTTGGGAAGCTCAACTATAGATTCTAATCAAGCCTACTTATTATTGTACTTACAAGTTTTCAATTGTTGGGTCTAAGTATTCTAAAAACTCATAGCACTTTGAGTTTAAGACTTCAAAATTTAGTATTACAATTTGACCTTGAGGATAAGTTTGTGCACCTGGATTTCATTGGTCAAATATCAACTCCATCATACTATGCAATGGATTATATGAGCCATTAAGAAGAGCTAGTAACTTATTATGGATTCTACTCATCCTCTCAACCATCAACACTCTGCTAGAGTAGTTTCAAAATTTTGGCATCATGCCATTATGATATAAATCATAGGACGATACAACCACATCTTAATTAGGAGTAAAATTAGTTCAAACAAAATGGAGGGAATGAATGGCACTTACAACACTTTGAGAAGTGGCAAGGATGTCAACCAATTGGGAAGGGGCCCATTCAAATTGTTGCTCTCCAAGTTCCTAAATGCATTGTCATTCTACATAATTTACATAATGAAACAAAACATGGCCCAAATATTGTCTTCTCTCACTAACCGTATTGCAATGAAAGCTCAACTCCCACTCAACAACCATGCTAAAAGGGAAAAAAAAGAATTGCAAGCATTAAAGCTATCCTTGAAGTTGATACAATTTAGATTTGTCATTGAACCATCCAAAAAGGCTTGCCAATACCTCTTCATAGAACTATTCATTACATTGTAATCCTAATTTTCCAAAACAAAGACAACATCCCACTTAAATGAGTATTAAGGATAACTATATCATATGATGAATTTCATCTACAAATCTAAGAGTGAGAACTTACAAAGTTGTCAAGAGTACCAACGGACTCAAATCTGGCAAAAGGCCTGTGAGTGCATTGTTGCCAAGGGACCTGTCAAAAGAGCAACAAGTCATAAAAGTTGCACTTAAACATCTTCACAAATCTTACCACAATATTCTTGAAAGTRGTGACAACAACCTTTTGGCCCAATTGCTAATTTGAGGAAGTATTAGGATATCCAATATGCTCCAAAATATCTAAAATCTCCTCACCTTCTTTAGCGTATTAAATCCTCTCACATCTCAAGCTCAAGAATGAAATCATGTGTAAACTAACCAACTATTATAAATAGTTGTAGCTATTGCCCAACCCAATGCAACTACAATGAAAAAGGTAGACAATCAACTCACTCTAGAACATTATGATGTTAATCTTTTCTTCCAAGACTCTAAATAATCAAAATAATCCTTTGTTTTTAAATTGGCATCTTCCAGAATTGTGCCAAACATTGTGACGTGGTGATAGAAAAACTTACAAGGAGGTTAAATTGAGGAGATTCGCAAAGCTGAGGGAAATGGGACCCATCAAGTTATACCCTGTGAGGTTTCTGAGCACAAAATTACATACGAAATCATGTTAATCCAACTGTGTTAGAATCATCCCGGATTATGCAAAACACCTGCAAAAACATTCTGCAAAACAATCTTAAACCCTAAACCCTGAACCTTAAAACCTAAAAACGTTATCAGATCTGTTGAACAATTATGTTAAAAGCTTGAAGGCTCACATTGCTGTAACTACGGGAGCTTCGAGCACTGTATCTGGAATGCTGCATTGGACCCACGGATATGGCGAAGGAACACATGGGTCACCAGTCCATTCCGAGAGATTCATATCCGTCTTGATGATCTCAATTGCTCCGACTGCAGCAGTACACACACAACCTGTTTGTCAGCTTCAATTCACACTCTCCATGATCTTATTCACCAATCGAATTTGGAAATTCTACCAAGTGAAGTTTGACCTCTTACAACTTTTGGATACAATGTTCAATTAATCTTCACCTGGGTTAACCACAATTTGACTGGAAAATCAAAACAAAATCGTGCAAGTCTATCAAAACTTTGCTCAGTACTAGATCACCTTACCTTACCAAATGCAGCACTCAATCAATCTAAATCATTAACTACAAAGAAAGAGAACAAGGTACAGGCAAACGAGGCCAGGTTATGAAGCGTACAAGCAAGGAAGAAGGTACAGACATGCAGCTATTTATCACGACCTGACCTACTTTGCAATTACCCAACGCTGCAAGCAAGTTTGAACCATTTGAAAACTCAAAATACTCCCAAAGAAACGCCACTCTTGTTACGACTCTCAACTCCTGTAACGTCAATACCCTGATTTTGCCACTTTTCAAGGCGCTCAGTAAAGGTACAATAGAAGGTTCCTCCCTTACTTAACAAGTCCCGTACCGGTCTGACATATTGGTTTACAAGGGTTTATTGGCTAAGAGAGGGTCTGGTATGGTAAGAGAGGTTCTACTTTAATAAATTGATGCATCAGAAAAAGTATAAGGTAACCCCAACTCAAAGCTCGACACTAAAATAAAGTGCTGAGCATTAACTGAATGGTCAAATTTTCAAAAATAATGTGATTGTTTAGAAAACAAAGAGTATGCCAGCGCAGCAGAATGTGTTTTTTGATTACTATATGCAACACTTCTAGTGGTTTACTGATAGATGGTTTTTAGAAGCCCAACACGAGTTATCAAAATGAAAATGCACTCATCGCGCAAGATTTTAGGGTGTCGCAATTAGGTCCATGTTACAATTAGGTACCTCAACCCAATGTATTTCTCTCCACAGGCACCAGCTCTGAATGTACATTGATAAAAAATTCTATACTGATTGTTCTTTCACTTGACACTCGTGCCACACTCAAAATCCACCAGATCACGAACTAAAGCTCAAGTAGACTAGCACACCCTAACCATGGATCCAGTGACGGTACACCGACAGCACACAAGAGCAGATTTACTCGATTCTACCCTAGATTTCTAACGAAAAAAAAGCTGACGACCACAACATTTGCAAAACAAGAGACAACCCCAAGTAAAGAACGTACATGATGACAAAATCCCTTACGGACACTACGCGTCGGTAGAACTAACGTTCGTAATGCCACTGTAAGGTGATGAACGAACCACTTCAACACACAAAACCAGGAGTTTCAAAATAGTTTACACTCGAACCTGAAGAACTCTGTGCGGAAGTGCTGCCGCAGCACACAACAACAAGCACAACAACTGCGTAGGCAAAGCGCTTCTCCATCGCTCGGCCGGATCCTTATCCACAAATTAACGTCTTCTCTAGCGCAGGAAAAACTGCACAATGTAGGGAGCCATTGGTGGAAACTATCTAGACATGGCTACAGACTCTATCAGCGAGAGCTACAACCAAATTTGCCTGGCACTGAAGGAAAACACGCTGGAAGAAATGGGTCTATAAGCTAAAGCCATTGAAAAGCTTGCAATGTAAGTTAGATCTGATGAGTTGGTGTGTTGAGAGAGGGGCGTTGACATTCGTGACCTAATGGGAAAACGAGATGCTGCAGTCGGCAACGAAGGATGCGGAATACCGATTTTTGTTTGACAGGGAATCTTCACGCGGTAGTGGTCAACTTTTGGGTGGGCAGGGCTTTAAAAGGCACCCGGTCGCGCTTGTACTGTAGTTGGGCGACGAACCTCCTACGGGTGCAGGTCTCCCAGCCGGGCAGCCAGGCCAAAGAAGAACCGGCCCCGCAAAACGCGCCCCCCCTGCCTGGCACCGCTGCTCCAGATCCGATTTTCTCGAGTCACCTCCCTCGTCGTGGTGCTCGTCGTGGTGCTCGTCGTCTCCCTCGTCGCTGTGTGTGCACTGTGCAGCGCTCGTTGTTTGTGCAGTGCTGTCCTGCAGTTTTTGTAAGAGGTGGACATGGACAATGTATTATGGAGAAGCTAGCAGTGGACTGTCACTGAGGTTTGAGATTAGTTTGGTGTACAGAGTAGGCTCGTTGGCATTAGATTTTCCTTTCTGAAAGCCTTTTTCTCTGTGAGGAGATAGATGTTTCTGTTTGTATTCAAGGGACATGGTGATCATTGTAAAGGAAGAATTTCATTATCTTCATCTAAATATTTCTCTTGTGACCCTGGAATTGCACAAGTTCCTGTTAGGGTTCAGCGTGATGGATCATGGATTCCATAAAACTAAATAACTGCGGTTATGCTATTTCGAGACTTTTGCTCGGTTGCTTTACAGCAATAAGAAGCACGAAATCCTTGAAGGAAATTCACCAGATTGCACCAGTTGAAATGTAACTCAGACATACAAAGGATGCAGCACACAATGTGTGCACATTACACCAGAGTACATGGGTCCTCTTCGAGAATAAATAAGAGGATGTTTGTGCCACTTGACTTGCAAGAAAAACGAATTTCACAGAGCAATCAGCTAGCTATACAAAAATTGAACAATGCTAGCTATACAAATATTAAACAATTGGTATATTGGGGACAATTGTTGGACAGTCACACAATACCAGCAATCCCTGCTTGCATTGAGTTGTCCAGGTGACTGGAAATGATCGAGCAGAAGCACTAATTTCTTGACATTCCACACTATATGAATATTTTTTTGTTACTGAATAAGAATACACTACTTTTGAATTAGTTATTGGTGTAGTTGGATCTCATGAACTTCTATGTGTACAAATGGAAGTATTTATAGAAATATATGTTGACTTTCATGGCTTATAAAGTAACTTTCTTGGGATAAAGCAACCTAATTGTAACCTAATTTCACTCTTTAGTGTAGGTGAAATGATGTGYATTTAGCCCTTCCTAGGCAGTTTGCACATTCCCACATACTTGAAATTTTTTCAAAGACATTTTTTAGGGGAGTGGAAAAAATCTAAATTGCCCTTTGGAAGGGAACCAAGTTGAATAGAACATGTTTTGAATAGTGGTCATATTTCCAATTTTAAAAGTTTCAAATTCAAAGTTTTGCTACTATTTGACTTCATTGAGCCAACAACCTAACTTTAACCATTATTGATTTCCACCGAAACTTAAGGACCCATTCCAATGGAGTGGTGAAAGTCTAAAACTATTTACATCCATCAATGTGGATGAAATATACAAAATGTGAGTGAAAATACATATATATTCATTCAACAATGTATATGTTTATCAATTTTAGAGCAATATTGTCCCTAGATTTTGTAGCAATTGAGCAATGTCTTTCATTGATTTTATAGCAATTGAAAGTATTCTTCTATCATTGCCAAATATTCCTTCAAAAAACCTTGTATAGCTTTTGAGCTATAAATTGCCGCAAAAAATTACCTCAAGGAAAATTGTCAATACTATAAACTTCTAGTTTAATCTTTGGAACATTTGCAACAACAATTGTATCAATGCACAAGGAGCATGATGTATAATTTTGGTTTAGCTGAAGCGTTGTCCAAATTTGAATGAAAATGTATATGAATGAATATGTGACCATCCAAAAGGATGAAATTGTGACATTGGGATGGTGACATTGTGCAATTAATATAATATAGATGAACAAGTGAAATAGTGGAAAAAAAATTGAAATATAGAAGTGATGTAAAATTGGTGGAAAATTTTGTAGCATTAGAATTGAACCAGTTGAGGAAATCATGACATTCCTCTTTTTAGTATTGGATGTTTTCACTTGGTTGACTTCAATAGGGGGAATATTACAGAGTTTGTTCATTACCACAAGATCAAGTGTTCTTAGTCAGTTTTTAAGTAGTGTCCTAGTAGTAAGATTATAAGTAATGACCTTCAAGGAGATTTTCAGTAAAAATTTATTAGAAATACATGTGTTTCTAGCAAAATTTTATTAAAAAGCTCTAAAAAGATCATTACTTATAATCTTATGTCTAGGACTATACTTTAAAACTCACTCAAAACACCCTTTTTCATATAGTGTTGTGTTGTTGTTTCTTATTCAATGCATTATACACAAATTTAAAGAAAATTCATTTTACCATGAATTAGAAAATTTAAAAGCCACCACTTTAAAGTGTTTTTGGATTCTTGAAATTTTGAAAATTCAACAATTTGAAAATTCTTGGTTTATTTCTACTATTTCTAAAAATACAAGTGAAGAAAATGTAAAATCCTCTATGGMAAAACAATCCTACAAATATATCCATCTATATCTTAAATTTGTTTTGTTTTGTTTGTTGCATTGAGACCTCCAAAGTTGTATGTCCCCCAGTTACATTTCTAGTACCATTGAAAAGCCGTTGACAAGGAAGGGTGCACAGGCTTTGTTTTGTGGCATTCCAATTCACGGCAAAAAGAATATTGAATTTTGAATCCTTTATGAAATAAAAATTAAAAAATTACTTTTATTTTCATTTTGAATGTGGCAATGGCACATGGCACACCAGTTCATACATTAGATTAGGTTTTTTGTTTGTTATCATGAGATTTTTAGAACTTTGCATCCTTCGGATGGACGTGTCTTTGGTATTGTAGGAAAATCGCGAAGAAAGTTCTCACAATAAATGGGCTCTGTTTTGTGGCGTTCTCATCTACAATGTGAAAGATATTGAATTATGAAGTCTTTATGAAATAAGAAATAAGGAAAATTAATTTTAATTTTTGATTTGGTTGTGGCATCAACACAAGGTACACTAGTCTATATCTTTACAATAAATTAGACTGTTTGTTTTGTTTGTATGTTATAGTGAGATCTTCGGAACTCTACATCTTCTAATTGCTTTCATGCAATATCATTAGAAAGCTCTCTGCAAGGAAGGGTGAATGGACTTTGTTTTGTGGCATTTGGAGATATAGTGTGAAAGTTATGGATTTTTTAGTCATTTTTATTAAACTATATATATACAATTCCAAAAACAAAATGAAAAACAAAATCCATACATTAAATTAGGCTATTTTTTAAAATATTGTTTGTTTGTTACAATGAAATCTTTGGAACCGTGCTTTTGTAGAGTTGTGTTTTTGCTACAATTGAAAAGCTTTTTGTTAGAGGGGTGCATGGACTTTGTCACTTTGTGGCATTTAGACGTATAGTGTGGATTTATGAGTTATTTTTTTTTAAATTGTAGATATACAATTCCAAATATTAAATGAAAAATTAAATCTATATTAACTTAAATAAAGTTGTTTATTTAGTTGGTTGTTTGGTTGTTTTGTTTTGTTTGTTTCATATGCTAATATGTAAGAAATCGTGAGTCCTCTTAGTCGCATTCTTGGTATAGTTGGAAAGCTCTCTACAAGAAAGATGCATGGACTTTGTTTTGTGGGTTTTGTACGTCCAATGTAAAAGTTTTGGGTTTTAGAATTGTTCTTTATTAAAAAAATAAAACTTAGTTACCTTTTATTTTAGAAAAGACATAACTTTCACATTGCATGTCCAAACATCGCAAAACAAAGCCCTTGCTATCTTTTGTACATGGAGCTTTCAATTTGTATAAAAATAATGCAATATCTCACACCACAACAAAGTGCTTGCACACCTTTGCACATAAAAGATATTGAATTTCCAAGTTTTCACATATTAAAAAATTAAAAAATTAAAAAACTATTTTAATTTACGTTTATTTTGGTTGTGGCAATGACACATGGCACACTAGTCCATACATTAAATTAGGCCACATTTGTTTGTTTTGTTTGTCCAGTACGATGAGATCTCTGGAACCGTGCGTCCCCAGTCGTGTTTCTGGTACAATCAAAAAGCTCTCTGTGAGGAGGGTTGCATGGACTTTGTTTCGTGGTCTTTGGTCGTAACTCGTAAGGTGTGAAAGTTATGGATTTTGGAGATATTTGGAAGGGAGCATGACTGAACCGTGACGAAGAAATGGGCCAACGGCGGCCGCCTTCCCTCACGAAGGTTACTGCGGATGAACCATCGACGCCAATGTTTCTTCCGATTCAGACGATTTAGCTGTAGTCACCTTCCCGAGCTTCCCTTGGAATTTGTGACGCAAGCCACTGAAAACACGGAAACAACGAAGAATGCAATCCACGTCGGATGAAGAGTAGTGGATGTAAAGAAGTCGGATTTCAGAAGATGATGATATTCATCACAAGTCACAGCAGGCAACCATGACCAAAGCCACACCAGAACCYGGATTGCCATCTCTCTTGCGCATCGCAATCGCAATCACAAGTGATTCACGCTTCAATTATCTCACCTGCTTCAATCGCAACTCATTACTTCCATTTGCAGCATTTTCTTCAGCACCCACCTTTTGTAATTCCCTCTGCCGCTCACACCAGTCATCACTAGCTCGATCTTGCAAGGCGTAACTTAGTTCCCTGTTTCGCTTTTTGTATGTCTGTGTGTCCTTTGTACGTCTTTTTGTACTCCCGGTTGTTGTGGTACCATCTTTTCGCGTTTGTTTTGAGTGCAGCATCCATTTCCAGACGGATGCAAATGGGGGTCTGAATTGTGAGTGTTGGGGGTGCAGAACGAATTTGCGTGAGAGAGACAAGCACGCAGCTATGGCGGCGACAGCCTGCAACGTCGCTGGGACCGCAGCTCTGTCATTCTCGGGAAGCGCTTTTTCTGGGAAGCGCATCGATTCCGCCTCTSTTCAGGTGGGGGTACCTGCTGGGCGGGGATGGCGTCTTGCGCGGTGCGAGGCGTCTTCGCAAGCAGGAGCGGAAGAAAAGCAGTTGGACACSAGAGAATTTCGCCACACCTTGACGAGGGGAAAGAATTACAACAAATCAGGGTTTGGGTACAAGAAGGAGATGTTGAAGCAGATGGATGTGGAATATACAAGTAAGTTTTCCGCCATGGATTGTAGAGGCATTTAGGGAATTTTTTTTGTTTTTTTCCCGATGGGAGAGTTGTTACATTCTTGAGGTAAAGGACTGGTGATTCTTTTTGTGCTCAATCGTGAGTTCATGKTATGCTTTTTGAATGCAATTGAGTGTGCATTCTTGTTTTTGTTGCGGAGGCGAAGTGTGGTTGGTTCATGCGAGAATTGTTTTCATTCCCTTTCGTCCAATCGTTYTGCTGGTTGGTGTGTCTGCGTGACAGTGACAGTGATAGCAGTGATGTCATTGTTTCAAAAGTAGGCCCGTACTTCAATGTTTTAATGCTGCAGATTGTTTTTTGTGCTAAGGTAACATCTACATGCAAGCTTTTGAACAACTGAGCGTACTTTCTATTGACTAAATTTTGGAACAGTCATTTTCACAATTGAATGATGAYTGCTATGCACTTTRGCTTGTATTATTTGGATACTATACAGACAAATRTATAATTTTAAATTATAATTATAATTTACAGACAAATTAATTTTCTAAATTCTGACCTACGAGTGTACCGATAACCAACCCTATGCTCTGATGTTGTGATGAGTACACATCGGTTGATGACATGACAACCGATGTGTACTGTGTAGCTAAGATCATGTAGGGGTTGCTTTTGGGTCAAGGTCTTTTGGGGGTCAAGCACGGTTGCCATTGTGTGAGTCTAGAAACATGAGCACATGAACATAGGCATCTATGTCATAAAAATCTTCCATGGTTATAGGGTATCTATGTTATAAATATCTATAACATAGGTGTTTATACTATAAGCATCTTCAATGGTTTTATAGTATCTACTTATACATGTGCTCAAGGCCTTCCTAGACTCTCATATTCATGTTCACATGCTAGCGTTTGTGGGGTCAAGGTGCCCTTTGGATGTTACTTTTGTACAATGGAAGCTGTATATTGTTCTAGCCCTGTAAAGACTTTGCGGACTAGAGTGGTCCGACGGATGACTTCACTGTTAACTATAGAAAAAGAGAATACACCTATCAATCCAAGAATCAAAGAATTTTGGTGACTACCTTGCTCATGGGTGGCTGCTTCCTTAACAGGACTAGAGTGTGACGTAGCYGACTTGATTTGGAGAGCTTGATGTAGCTATTATGATCTTTCGTCGCCTATGTTAATTTTATTTTTTATTTTTTATTTTTTTTAATATAAATAACGTTTTCTTTTTCGGATTGCAGGTGACCTCGTGAAGACTCTGAAGGAGAATAACTTTGAGTTCACTTGGGGAAATGTCACCGTGAAGYTGGCGAACTCATATGGTTTCTGTTGGGGAGTGGAGAGGGCAGTGCAAATCGCCTACGAGGCTCGCAAACAGTTCCCAGAGCAGCAGTTGTGGCTCACCAATGAAATTATTCACAACCCGACTGTCAATCAGGTCAGCGCATCGTTCATTTCTTCACAATTCTTGAGAGTGCAGCTGAAAATCAAACTGATTCTTGCCATAATTGAAATGCAGTTCTGACTTCATCTGATGAATTGGCTCTGATTCCAATTGTGAGCAGAGGTTGTCTGATATGGGCATTGGGGARCTCTCTGTGTCTGAGAAAGGAAAAGACTTTTCCGTCGTGGAAAAAGGTGACGTCGTTATCCTGCCAGCATTTGGTGCATCAGTTCAGGAGATGAAGATTCTTGACGACAAAAAGGTTCAAATTGTGGATACGACCTGCCCTTGGGTGTCCAAGGTAAACCTCCAGTTTGTGATCTTCTGTTTTTGCCATTGTTTGTGGAAGGTGAAATTTTTCACACTGTTTTTTTTAAGTGACATCAAATTCGAGTCATGTGCACTTTGAAAGAGTGTATTTCTTACTGATTGATTTTGCACAAAAGTGATCATCAAAAATGTTTGGAGGGGTGGCCAGTCGTTTAGTCTTCTCTAGCTTTATTTTGTGTCTTTTACCATTTTAGAAGTGCAATGGATGTTATGTCGATTGTTGTATTGGTGTAATGAGATGACCAGGCAAGAAAAATGCGCATGGCTTTGTGCATTTTTATCATATATAATTTCCTAGTGTACATTGATTTCCTCCAAAGTTAYGAAGCCTAACGTCATAGTGCAATCGCTTGAAGTCGCATGATTTAACTTCTGTTTTGATTTCTAAAACAGGTCTGGAACACAGTGGAGAAGCATAAAAAGGGTACCTACACATCTGTWATTCATGGGAAGTACGCCCATGAGGAAACAGTTGCCACTGCCTCTTTTGCTGGCAAATACATAATTGCCAAAAACATCAAAGAGGTAATAAGRGTTCAGTGCTTACACAGAGGCATGTGTTGAAATCTCTTTGGGACGTTCTACCTTTTTTAAGTGAAGTTTCTCTTATCGTCTTGGTGTCTTGCTTGCAGGCCACTTACATTTGCGATTACATATTGGGAGGAAAGCTGGACGGCTCCAGTGGAACAAAGGAGGAGTTTCTTGAAGTACATAATAACAGTTCCTTTTTTGGAATGTATTTTTGGTAAATTTTTTATTTGACGCTTTGAAGATAAAGCTGAATTTTGTTAGATATTAAACTCCTGTAAATGAAATGGTTTGTTGACCAGAAATTTAAATATGCGATCTCAAAAGGCTTGGACCCGGATGTCGATTTGGAGAAAGTTGGTATCGCCAACCAGACGACGATGCTGAAAGGCGAGACTGAAGATATCGGTAAGCTTACTCACTCTATTATGTAAATGTTCTCTTCATCTCTCATTGTGGTTTCTAAAAGCTTCTATGAAATCCGGCACTTGGAGTGCTTGGGTGCCTGTGGGGTCTGTGTTGGGGTTCTCCATGCTTTCAAGCTTCCACAGCAATGATGTCATAAAAATATGTGTCTGAGTTTGGTCTCAATGAGCAGGAAAATTGCTCGAGAGAACGATGATGCAGAAGTTTGGGGTGGAGACTGCTGCGGAGCATTTCATGAGCTTTAATACAATCTGTGATGCAACGCAGGTCAGTACATTTGTACATAGTGTTGATGCTGTTGTACATYTTCTTCGGTTCTCGCAGCCAGTATTTCTTATCGCAATAGCTCGTAATCCGTCCTTTCCCAGTTTTGGCATCGATTTGTGATTTTGCTTGTTTATCTTTTGCATTGTTTTGTTATTAATGCTGTTGTGTTAACAGGAGAGGCAAGATGCAATGTTCCAGCTCGTCAAAGACAAGGTAGATTTGATTCTGGTGGTGGGAGGTTGGAACTCCAGCAATACTTCCCATTTGCAAGAAATTGCAGAACTGGAAGGCATCCCCTCGTACTGGATAGATACAGAGGAGCGCATGCTATCTGGGAAGACAATCGCCTTCAAGCTTAATGTGAGCAATTTTTCCACTTTGCGTCGTTACTAACTGCATGTTCAGCCGAAGACACTGCATTTTAAATGGCTATTATTTGAGTCATGAATTTGGTGTACCATTAGTATTTTCGTTTTCTTTTTAACTTGGGTACACAATCTTTTCATTTGAGAGTTCAGCTTTGTGTTCGACGCTATGATACACAAATCTCTTACTTGACTTGCATTATTCCATCATGCAGCATGGTGAGTATGTCGAAAAGGATGGCTGGCTACCCGAGGGTCCTATCACAGTTGGCGTCACTTCCGGTGCTTCYACTCCYGATAAGGTACTGTTTTGTTTTCTWAACAAGCTCATGTTWTTCTTATTTCCTTTGGTGGCTCTGGACTGATAGTGAGGAGGCCAATGRCGTGAACACAAGCTACATCTGCGGTGAAGTGAGAAAGTTTGAGTGGTTCTTATGTTTAGTGTTTGTTGCTACCCAAACAATGGATCGCTAATATGTGAAAATCTACATCTATTGTGTAGCAGCCACACTGACATAAGTTCCAGTGCCTCTCATAGCCTTGTTGCACTAGGGAAGGGACACACAGCCTCTTATTTCGTAGCTGCTTGTTCTTCTTGCCATCTCAGATTGTTGATGTGAAGTATCGATCTCATGGTTTCCCATACTCTGTTTTAACCCTTTTTCTTGTAAGCAGGTGGTAGACGATGTACTGAAGCGTTTGTTCCAGTTCAAGCGGGAGGAGGTACTTCAATCTATTTGAGTAAGCTCCGGGCTTTTGGAATTCGATTGACGATGGTCCCGTGACCTGCTTCGAACAGAGTTGGCTGTTTTTGTTACTTAACCATCGCTGTAAAGCACTGTAGACCAGCGGAACTTGGTGTTCTTCCAAGACGCGGGTGCAGTACATAGAAGAACTGGCAGAAATGATATGGTGTAGGGATCTTGTCTTTTCTAGATTTCTATTTCTCCTTACAATTCTTTTAGGCTAGAAATAGACCATGAACCTCCAATGGACAAATAATTTTTTTAGCTATCAAAATTTTCCTGATTTGTTTTCTGTTTCTTTTTTATGAGGTCTTCATGTGAATCAATTGGTCCCTCTGCAGGTGCAAGATGAATGCAAGCCTGAACTCCACGATCTGAGATGTGGGTGTCACGATGACTGGATGTTAGCACTTAAGTTGGATGTGAGAAAGCCTCACTAAAATTCAGGAGAGTGCCACATCATGCAAATTAATTTGTTGAGCGTCTTTCAGTTTTCCTTGGCAAGCAAGTATTCTCTTGAATCCAGCCATTGAATTGCACAAGGCTCTGCTTTGTTTTCCTCAATCCTGAAGGGAGGGATCWGGYCAAAAGTTTTCAATTGTACTTTTSGGATGGAGTTTWTATCCATTTTCAGACCACACACACCACCAAGTTGTGGGAAATTTCATCTTATTTTCAATGACATAGCATTCTCAAACATGAATGTTGGTGAAGCTCTTTTTATTGTGGCGTTAGAGAGTGAATACGGTTTCAATGCCATAACACAAGCGAAAGCTTCAATTCAACAATGGCAAGATATTTGAATCATTTTYAACTATAAAAATAGTTTGCAATGCACTGACGAGAAGGGAAGGGGCAAAATGGTCCTGAAACTCAAGAATGTTTATGCACAGCACTTTGGAGCAATGTTGTGGAGGTTTTTTAAAAAAAATTCTTAGGTGTTTCTTGTAAATTTATTTAATTCAAATTTTAATAACCTGCAAATGATCAAGGACCAATGGCCCAACTACATGATTGTTCAGTGATAAGTCAAGAGTGTAATTTGGGCCTATATTCTTGAAATTGAAAGGGCCCCTAAAATGTTGCTCAAGTATGGTATATTACCTTGATAGTTGTTAACTCAATTATGAAGAATTACTACCTCCATTCCAAAATAAATCCGGGTTTTCTTGAAAATAACTAGATCAGTGCATGAGTTGCTCCTATTTTTAGGAAATTGTGTAGTTATTGTAGCTTCTACTAAGCCCCATTAGGTGTGAAAGAATGGAAGTAATTAATAATGCGGCACATGTTGAAAACAAGCAATGAAATTGAAAGTTTTTTCCCTTTTCAAAATTGCTCCATTGATATTAATTTTTATCATTCTCCAAGCAATATAGGTGGAGTGATGTCCATTGACATCCTTTGTATTCAATTTTGACAATGTCTTGTGATTCAACTCCAAAAGATTCTCAACAAGAGATAGTAGTAGTTTTTGTATAGTTGTAAGTTGAATTCTTCACCTTTGATTGATTAGAGGTTGCATTTCAATTCCATTTGCAATGATTGAATTGCTATTTAGCCTTTGGAGCATGGAACTACATATTCTTTTGCTTCACGGAACTCAGACTAGCTTCCATTGTTATCCATCAAGTTGAGGAGAGCCAAGTCAAAATTAATTTGGAACAAGTGTATTTGAAACCCCCGAATTTATTTTGGGATGGAGGGTGTACATTTCTTGACTTGATTTGGTATAATCTATAAATTTGAGAAGGAAAAATAGGGATTGCCACACCTTCTTCTCCCCATTCTCAATCTTCAAAAAATGAGGACGTGGCACTCTCTCATTAGCTTGCCAAGACTTGTGGAGGATCCATTCTTTGAAGATTGAGCGTAAGGATTATTGTCCTTTGGAAATGAAGAATGGTTGTGAAGAAGATTCCACGTGCAAAGTTTCCACTACTCTACTTCTCATTTGCACCCTACCTGCAATTTCACTGTGTATTGGCGTTCGAGAGTACGGTACAATAGATCCTCCTTAACTCAATCCTCTCTAACTCGATAAAGTTATGTGAGAGGACATTAACCCCAAGTCCCAACTTAACAATATGAACCACATGTGAAGATCATGTCCCTCCCTAATGCAATAACCTCTCTTATCTAATACGGAGTATGTCAGACTGGTCCCCATCTTATTGAGTTAGGGAGGTTCTATTGTACTGCCCTCTTGGGAGCTTTTGCCTGTGCAACACTTGTAAACATCCAATCTGGAATGGATTCCGTCACTGCCGATTGCAGAACCAAAAATCAATCCACCAAATCTCAAGTACAGAGTCTCTAACCCTAATTCTCGGAAGTGAGGAGACGAGCAAAGGAAATGCACCTTGAGATAGGCGACTGCCGTAGACGACTCCAACGGAAACAGCAGATATCCTGGCCACCTGCGAGATTGGTCAAAAGGAGGTCAATGACGGGGAAGGAAGTGGTGATCCGCGTCAGTGAGTAGTGCAGAAAATGCGTGCACCTTGTAATTGAAGCTGCCGCATTTCGTTTTTTCTGCATCCCGAGAATCCATTTCACGTTTTCTCTCAGGTGATCCTCGCCGCGCTGTACTACTCTTGTTGCCATTGTCATTTCTCTATAGAATCTCTTGTTGGATGTCTTGCTCTTGCTCTTGTTGCTGGCGTCGTTCCTCTGTGCTTCCTTTTTCTTTAGTTCCTTCATTGAAAAGCATTCGAATTCCTCCCCATTTTCTAAAATCCAGAAGACTTGGGGCTTACTTTGGGTTCGGAGTTTTGTAGCGATCGAGCATGCAGGATTGAGAGAGGAGCAATTACTGACACAAGTGAATTAGCATTCGAGAGCTTCATAATCTGGGCAGGTAAATCTCGGTCTCCATTCTCATTCTCCATACAACACAATAGGGGTGTCACACCTTCTTCATGGAGAAACGCCCCGAATTGGCTCCTCTTTTCGCTCCACAACTTCTCTTTCTTCATAATTGTTTCATTCCGGGACTGGGTGTGACAATCTCTATTGAAAAATTGAATGTATGACGTTTATGCTTTACTGAAAGGTTCATCCGCAAATTCCGTCTTTCTTTGGGTCCCTTCAGTTTGTCCACACTGATGGCCACGCCTGTCGTGCGATTGATTGCAAGTATTGATTTGCATTTCGGTGTCCCTCTGGTTGTGGACGTTGTCTCTAAACCTTCATGAGTGTGAATGGATTAGGGTTTGAAATGGCGCATCGCAAATTATCAATTGGTGCAGAGACTGCTGAAGCCTCTTGCGAACAAGCGTCAATGGACAGAGTGCGTTGATACGAAAGGACAACAGAGGGGTAGAGCATTCAGGATTCGACTTCAAAAACTGGTTTGTTAGGAATCTAGTTGACGGAAAATCAGGGAGGAATAGAGGTTACCGAGGTTTAGGGTTTGAGGGTTGCATTTTTTTTGCTTCTAGCGAGACGAGCGACAGGTGTAACAATTATCGCATTGAGATTGGGAAATGGTTCTGTTGTGAGCTTAAGTGAGAGCCGCCGATCGGAGTGGTAGCATATCTTCTTATTTGAGGGAGTGTGTCGAGGTTTTGAGTTGTCGTTCTGGAAGCACTGGGCGAGAAATCAAGACGAGGCTCATTTCTAGAAGAGGTCTGGAGTGCTTTCGCAGCTTTATTAGATCGATTGTGGTGAGATATTGCGTTATTGCTGTGGAAGCGCGTGGCGGGAAATCAAGAGCGAGTTCGGGAAGTGCCGTTGCGGTTGACTGCTCAATAGTTCACTGCGTTTCTATTCGAGATTTTAGCAGATCGATTGAGGTGGCTTGGAGATAAGAAAAAGGGTGTGGTGAAGTGAGCTCTTGGAATTTCGGAAACTTAAGTTGCGAGCAGTGTTGGAGTCTCGCGAAGTCGTGAGCGGTGTAGATGTCTCGAGATCTGGATTCTGTCTGAAGAGGTCTTGGAAGGAATGCGGTGATGGCAAGTGGCAGTTCCATCCGAGCACTGGCCAGGCGCACAAGGTCATTGTGGTCCGCGCTTGATCGAAATTCGAATACAAGACCTGTGCTGGGATCGCGTCAAGCCAGCGAGCAATTGGGATCGTTTGGCTTCCATCAAGTGCGTTCATTGGTTGGTAGTACGAGCAAGGACGACGAAGAAGATGTTCCGAACATGCCTCGCCTCAGTAGCTCGGGGACCATGGGACGTCGGTTTTACAAGAAAGCGCACATGAAGGCGACGGAGGACGGGTCGGGCTATGTCGTGATGCTGGACGACAGAGAGCTCAAAACCCCGGCCAGGAAGCCCTTGAAAGTGCCCAATGCAGCGCTCGCGCTTGCCATTGCTGCGGAGTGGGAGTGGCAGGTATATTTTTTTGCGAAACATTTTTAGGGTATATGATCACGCAACTTGTATCTCCCTAAAGGATTGTCAAACTTTTGGGGACATGCTCACACGTGAGGAGAGTGAACTTCCTTGGAATTAACGAATAGTGAGCCAAGAAAAGGAATCTAGAGTCGTTTTGTGCACAATATTGAGCTTCTGTTTTGTTTGCAAAGGTCGGGTGTGGCTCACATTTCTTTCTTTTCATCCAGTCCTTGGTTTGCATGTTGCATGTGGGCTCATATGGCAGTGATTGCGTGCCTAGCAATAAAATAAATTGCTTCAGAAGGGGGTCCGTTCCTCAATGTTTCAGTACACCAGATTCTTTTCGTACAGAATGGCAAGCTGGAAGCTACTAGAATGTTTTGCACCTATTCAGTTTAACGTTAGAGGCAGGTGGAGAGTATGTGGATTTGGGTTAGGGTTTAAGCGTTAGGTTTAAGGGATTTATAACTTTATTATACAGTGGAAATTGACGTGACAAGTTGCTTGGCAGCAAAGTGGCATCCGACCATACACAATGCCGATGATGAAGCTTGCCGCGACTTCCATTGATCAGATTCCGAGAGACCGAGAACGGGTTATCTTCACTCTATTGAAGTACTTCCATACAGATTCCCTCTGCCTTCGAGCTGAAGATACCGATCCTGTTGCGGGTACAATCACYAGCAAAATACTCTCATACTRCSCCGTTTTGAATCTCCTACTGAGTGAATCTGACGAATTGGATGTTTCCTTTGCAGAGAAGCAGGCCTTGGTCTGGGATCCCCTGGTGGATTGGGTGGAAGGAGAGATCGGGGAGCGGCCTTTGGTAACGTCAAGCATCTTTGGGACGTCACAACCCCCGCATGTATTGCAGGCCATGGAGAAGGCTTTGATGCAAAGCAGCGATTGGCAACTGGCAGCTATTGATTGGCTGGCAGGAACAGCTCGCTCTCTGATTGTAGCATTGGCCATAGCTCGTGGTCGACTTGGCATCGAAGAAGCCATGGATGTTATTCGGCTCGAGGAGAATCATCAGGTATGAATTTGTTCGCCCTTTCTGAGACAGCGGGTACTGTTTGTGTTKCTTTTAAGCATTTTATTCAATACGTCGGGAGTGTGCTTTCATTGAACGTTCTCCATAGAGATCTCTGTGGATACAAGAGCCAAAATCTGTTGAGATTAAATCTTTATCATTGTGGTACGAAATTTCTTATGAAATTTTATAGTGGGAGGTTGTAGACCACTGTAAGTGACTGTATACAACCCCATTTCCATTCAAAGATTGGTGGTCATAGCCGTTTAGGCTAGTCCATTCTTACACTTGCTATTTAAGTGTAGTTGAAGAGATGAATTGATGTAGGYAGCAGGGGTCAGTGTAGGAGACGGGATCCGGTCCCTAACGTTTTCGGTATCCTCTCGTTGATGCGGTTGGGTGTGTTCATGTCTGCATGAAGGTGGAGGAATGGGGTTATGTGGAAGGCGGTCATGACATCGATGAGGCCGACATGCGAGTCAAAATCGCTGCTTGCTCTGTTTTCTTAAGACTTCTTTGAGCAATTGCTCCCCTTCAGGATGAAACTGAGGACACATTATTTGAGGTAGAAAGATTGAGGTTCGTGTCACCAAGTAAAGCTTGTCGCTTGGACTCCTTGTGACATTTGAATCTCAAATCCGGATTAGGGTTTCTGGTTATTGAAAGAGGCTGCCAGAATACTTGGTGCTCTCTCTAGTGGTTCAGTTCACAGAGGACAATTGTCAAGTAGATTTTCCAATAAAATTGCTGTATGAAAATGCCGTTGGGAGATGTCATGCAGCCACACTGAACTGAGGTCCAGTGCCTCTCATAGCCTTGTTGCACTAGGGAAGGGACACAGGCATAAGGATAGGGTAGAGATAAGGCATGAGTATTTCACAAGCACCTATCCCAGTTTCTCAACAGTGACAAAATGACATGTGTATCCCATCAATATGTCATGTTCACAGTAACCGCCTCTATTATAATTGCACACAATTATTCCAAAATGCTCTTTCAACTGGTTCAAGAAGTTTTTCAGCACTTCTACAGAGCATGAACCACACCTTCAGGAAAGGACCCATTGCCTCTTCAAAATAAAATAGCCATACATTGTTCAGATGCGAGTATCCATGTAAAGCTTGTCCGTGAGCCAGCTAGTCAGCTAGTCATGCTTTATTGAGCACTCCTGTGCAAATTGTAACATCTGTCAAAATTGTTTCTCCAATGCAAATACTGCTCAACATTTCAAGTCCTCCACTCAGCCTAAGTTGGACAGAAAATTATCACCCTTCACAGGGTCAATCTCAGTAGCAAAAATGTGAATCTCTCCCCTACCATTGACCAGAATAATAAAAATTCCCCTGACCTTGAATACAATGCCCTCTGAAAGGGGAGATAATCAACCATGCAAAAGTAATCCATAAGCAAAATTACTGGAAGTTGTAGTAGGAGTCAACAATGGCATCAGCCAAATATGAACAATTGGCGATGTTGAGTCCAGCAAGTGAGATACGACCATCCTTGGTCATGTACACATGCCACTTGTCCGTCATGTTGTCACTCTGGAATCATAAACGATTAACAGATGTTACAATTTTTGAAGGCACAGCTCTGCAAACTGAACAAACTCAAGGTAACTTATCACGAAAGTATTCTCAAGCCTCTCTACATGACACACTGCCTCCTCTCTAAACGCAATCTTACATACGCGCACAACTTGACATGTGAAATTTGACCAAGCAGATGTGTACACAACATGACAGATTCTGAGGACATACAGGGAATGCGCAATTCCAAAGTATCTGTCATTAGACAGGGGTTCAATGTATCTGATCGGTCAGTGACTACAATTGGGGCAACAAAACCAGACTTATAAGGTGTAGGTAGACATACCTGAGCCCTGTTTAGACCGGTAAAGGAAAACATGCCAATTTGCTTGAGAACGAATGACCAATCCTTGCCACTCTTGTCCTTGGTGGAAAGTTCATCATACAATTTCTGCCTCACGGTCTTGATGCGGCCAGCCATCATCTCCATCTCGGTTCTCCACTCATCGAACATTTCGGGGTCACCAACAACGTTGGCAACAATACGGGCACCGTGAACAGGTGGATTAGAGTACATCGGCCTAGCGATTCTCTTCAATTGGCTCCTAACCCTGACATACAGAGAACACATTCAACCCATCAGGCAGTGCAAACTTTGCGTCGCCTTCAATTCTCTCACGAAAAACGCTCCCATGCGAAACTAAAAAACTCCGCAAACAGATCGATGCTTACTTGTCAGCCACTTCTGCAGATGACACAACCGCGTTGATAGCACCCACCCGCTCGGCGTAGAGTCCAAGGTTCTTACTGTAGGATTGAGCCACGAGAACCTCCATACCGCGTTCRACGAAACTCCTCACGGACCTCGCATCCTGGTCCAAACTCCCACTGGCGAAACCCTGATGCACCAAATCCACTTTCACATGTCAAGAGGCCGTCCAATTTTAAAGTMTCAGTTAAAACCACTACCGAAGGACCAAGAAGTCTAAATATTGTTTTCAATATTCTCTTCCAAGCAATTTTGTGTAGGTCACGTAGGGACCACTTGTTGTTCACCTCTAGTTAAATTTTCGACTAACACATGCAATGTTCTTCCAGAATCTAGTTATATGAAATTTTATCCCATTTGAGCATAGTTTTCATAATACAATCRATCAAACCGGTCATTTTAAAACAAAGATCCTTGGTTCTTTAAGGGAATCAAAACTAAGCGACTGGATTCCCGGAAACCAGGACACACTCTTCAGTATTATATCCTTCTTATTGAAGTGATTACCTGATATGCCACATCAAAGAATGCCATGTGGCCCTTCTTTTGAATGAGGTCAGCAAGCTTCTCCCACTGCTCCGGTGTCGGGTCAACACCCGTTGGGTTGTGAGCACACCCGTGCAGCAATATGATTGAACCATCAGGAGCACTCTACAAAACCAAAACACTTTTTTCTTCAGTGAAAGCACCACCCACATACTGAAGCATCAACCCCAAACTCGCTACTGCTGCCAATGCAATGCAGGTCAGTGGAACATGTCCATTTCGGTGTCACATTGCAGGCCAGGAGTACCAATGCACGGCGGKAAGAATGCACCAACGTCGGGTTCTATTACTAAAATGCTTCACCTCAATGTCTGCCGTCATGCCTTCGAAGTCCAAGCCCACGGTCTTGGGGTCGAAGTAGCGGTAGTGTTTCCATGGGACTCCAGCATCGTTGAAAATGTTCATATGGTTGCCTGCAAAAGCCACYATATCAGGACCACACAGCGCTCCACACGATATTTATTCAAACCGAGAGCAGACCATTCACTTTATTTGGGGATTCATCCATGATTTAATGTACCTTGGGACCACCATCAAGRAGYATTTGAGTCAACAAGTGGTCCACACAAGAACGAAAGTTCAGGAAATGGTGTTCATCAATATATATAGCGCTTGAATCACCATAAAATCTACAAAATATTGTATCATGCACTRAATAAATAAATGGTGGAGTTGAGAAAGGAAGCTCTCAAATTATGGTATGGATTTGATCTTACCCCAGGTGGGATTAGAGATGTACACCGTGGTGCCAGGGAAGTAACGTTGAATGAAAGCGGCACCAAGGCGAAGAGAACCCGTTCCAGAAAGGCCTTGGATAGTCGCAACCTAGAGTTCAACCGCGGATGATTAACAAAACGAGAACGGTATCAATTGAACAGACGAGATGACCTGCATGTGACTCCCAATGAGAACAATACACCWGGGAAATTCTGCACTCACCCTGTTCTCCTTAATGGCAGCGCTGTCRGCTCCCAAAAGCAACTGTGCAGTAGCCTTGTTGAAGGCTGCGAGACCCTCAATTGGGAGGTACTGCATACCAAAAAAACAATAAGGTTCTAGTATTCAAGTGAGAAAGATCCACTAGAACAAACAAAATCCAAGGCAGGAGTAATGTCGAGGAACTGCCTTCTCATAGGGTATGAAAGGAACGAAGCCTGTGAAAAATACTAAAGCCCCAAATGTATATATAAAACACAGAGATCGATAAGATTAACCCCCAGGTGGCCCCGATTTCGTGAATTTTTTATTAGGCCCCAAGCAGGACGACTTCCACAGCCTAGAGACTATTCCGGCCTTATTCAATCTTATTCACTCCACTACAAGGGACTTGTGATTTGAAGGATGTTTGAAATGCCCCTGAAACCAGGATCGGGAGTCATCATATACAGGGTCTTCAAAGCACCAGGCCTAGAAGGAMAAACCCTAAAGTACGCTGGATTTCCTCCTCAAGGTCCACTGCCTTAAAAACCAGCCAAAAAAACCAAAATGTCACTAACCCTAAAACTGGAAAATCAGCAGGCCTAGATAGTATGGAGTACAAATGGTACCTCTTTGTTTTCACCGCCATCCAACATCTTCTTCTCTGCCTGAATAGAACATTAAACTACAATCAACATAACAACACATTGGAACTTGATACTGTAACCAGAAAACTATAAACTAGGACGATACAACCTAGGCAAAGATTCCCATACGCAAGCTCCACCCAAACCACCTTCTTCCAGCCTAAATAAATGAAAAACTTCACTTACCTTCTTGACGACTGACAACACCATGGGCTGAAGCTCCTCAGTACGGTAGGCTCCTACTCCCAAGTTGAGCTTCCTCTCGTTCGTCGCCCTCTTGAAAGCCTCCGAGACTCCCAAGATTGGGTCCGCAGGCGCCATGGGGACTGTCTCGAATCGAGACGCAGCTTCCGTGCTAGTGGACATGGCCACCACGCTCTKGCCCTGCACACACACATGCAAAACATATGCGCCATCTCAAACTTAGATTAACGATATCCCAGATTGAATAACAAGAGCACCACCTGAGTAGATTTTCTTCTCGCAGCGAAAAGTGGATCGCTTACTTAGYAAGCAAACTCTTTCAGACTTCGGAGTATCGTATCAGGTGCYACAAAAACTAGCTCACATGGAAATCAACTAAAAAACTATCTGGCACTTGCAAATCCAAAAAGAAAATCTCAAAGCGCCTCTCTCACCTTGTTGATACAAGCAGCATTCTCAGAAACCAATGCAGCACCTCTGAGTCCAGAAATGCTCTGTAAAGCGTTACCCTGCCCATTACACAACCCACCGCATTAGTAAATCAATCGAATCGACATACCTAGCAATGAAATTTCATTACAAAYCAATCCCATTCGATAAACAAGGAGCTCTCTAGAAAAAAACCATCTCTCATTAGCACACAAAAACAGAGATCCAACAAAACCAACAAAACCCCTCAGAGATCAACACCATAGCCGCTTTACCCAGCACAGCGCCAGATCACGCAGTCCAGAAATATCAAAGTTAACCCTACAAATCCCTAAACCTAGAAGCTACACCATCAACCCATCAGTACTCCCCAAAACTTTGAAGGGCAAGAAACAAACCCTCAAGAGTCGCGCGCACACGTTTCTGCATGCAGTAGAGGACGCCATAGTCTTCGAAATTCGTGAGAGAAAGAGAAGCTGAGAAATGAATGAGAGACTAGTGCTAGAAATCAACCAACTACTCGATCACAACCAGCACTTCAGCAGGTGACGGTTTCGAGGATATGCGTTGCGAGAGACAAAAGGGAAGCGCGGAACATGGGCGACGCAGATTGGATTGCTTCAAGGGTCCAAAGAGCGCCACCTGCTCATTCTTTTCGTGCGATCTTGCACTAATTTTACTACCCATACTAATTTTAACCCAAATTGGACCCTCACTTGAGCAGTTTCTAGAACGTCGTCGCAAATCGCAGTGAAGAACGTGGGTTTCCACTTATGTTGACCGCCTCACATTGATGACCAACTGACCAGCCAGCCACTGAGGATCAACGAGAATCGTTAGAAGTTTCGTCACGAATGCCGGATTTCCGCAATTTCATCACGAGGCGTTCGAGTCACCTGTCATGCTCCGCCCAACACGATAAGGACGTGAGGAAGACACACAACAGCACGCTTATTCTGTAAACAAGTAAACAACTATGCTGATGTCTTCACAGGCAACTTACGTTACTTCACAAGCATCCTGATAGAACTTACTTACGAGAAAAAAATCTGGGGTGAAGGTATGGAAACGTTACACGTACAGAAGTGAATTTCACACTTGTCAGTTCAACAAGTTTATTGAATAAGAAACTCTACTCTAAGAATAGCTCTGATGAGCTGATTTGACAAGKGCGAAGACCACTTATTGTTTGCTTTACACTTGACTTGGAGGGATAGTACTTCAAGTAGAGTACTACCTTACAGTAGTTTGATTAATGGAGACAAAATTGTACACTTTTCAAGGTCGTCATCAGAAGGACCTCGAAAGGAACCTTTAGTGGGCCAGATACACATCACCAGTGCTTTGGTGGAGTGCAATCTACGTTAAACCCTAGACCCTAAACCCGACAGTGAACAGAGGTTTCTCRGTCAACAGGAGGTGGTGACTTCAGTGAGGGAGATTACAGTACTGACTCGCTAATCTAAMGACTTTTCTTCTMATTGATTGAAGGAGTTCGATTCGTGAGTAATCAGTCTTTGGTGGGGATTCCTTGGAACCGAGTAACGCGGTCCTTCATGGAATCTCGTTGTCGTTGGGCAATCTTGTTGCTGGGGTCGAACTGCAAAGCCTCCTCGTAGGCTTTCAGAGCTTKCTTGAAATCCTTCTTCACTTCGTAGACGTTTCCCAGGTTGTTCCATGCCGTCACGTAGCCCGGTTGCAGCTTCAGTGCCTTCTCGTACTGATTTATGGCCTGCTCTACCTTGTCGTCGCTGAAGTAGCTGAAGCCCAACGCATTGTATACCTGCAAATCCAACAAAAAGGTCACATGGAGACCACCCTGCTAAGATAGATACACTCATCATATAATTATTCGTTTAATGAAATGGACATCATTCATGTGGCAGCGTGAACAACTAGAGCGAGGTGCTTCACAAGAATAAGCACCTGTTGCGAGGGGAGATAGCCCGAATTGTAGGTTGTAACACTGAGAAATAATTGAGAAAGGAATATGGCATGCAGTGCAGTTCATGTAGCATAATTTTACTCTTACAAAAGTGAATGTACGGAATGGATTTCATGCAAGTAAGCCCAGTCAGAATACAAACAGAAATTTTTCTATGTTCCTTACAAAAAGAAAAGGAAAGGAATGGAGTGGAGTGGAGCAGCTCCTCAACAGAACACAGACAAATCATGACACACCTGTGCCAAATCAGCTTCATCACCATCCCATTTCTTGATCGCTTGTTCCAGATACTTGTTTGCAAGCACATAATACTTTTTCCGCAACATCACAGCTCCTAGCTCGAAGAATTCCTCTGAMGAAGCCTCCCCACTGCGCACTCGATCCTACACATACCGGATACCTYATCAATTCCAAGTCCACATGGATRAAAAAACCGAAGTTACACAAATTACTGCAATCACCATGTTGACAAATATTGCAGTAACGGAAGATACCAAAACTATTAGGGACTTGATACACTGACCCCTGTCATCAATAGCACTCATATAATCATACCCTTCGTTGGACTAATCAGTAAGAGGTTGAAGCTTGACTAGACTAAATATCAATAGCCACTGATGTTTGAATAGAAATGGAATTTTCTACGACCTCTTAAAGTAGTCTACAGCCTCCCACTTTGAATTTTCACAAGAAAGTCTTGATTAGTGATTAAATTTTCATCTCAATAAGTTGRCTCTTGTACCCATAGTGATCTCTCCAGTGATCTCTACTGAGTGATTTCCCAATGAAAGTATATTCGTTAATAGTTAAAATCCTTAAATTCATGACGCAGATAATATCCTAACCTAAAAGGAAACACCAACTCACAGAATCATTGTTTGTACCTGTAAATCCTTGGCAGCGGCCTCCAACTCACGACGGATGAGAACTTGACGAACCACCAAGAAACTGCCCACTCCCAGTAAAGCTAACAACGCCCCCAAGTAGAGCAACTGCACTCCGAACTCCAGACCTTCAGCTATCTCGCCATACGCCATGTTTAGTTCCAGGACGGATGCATTCGCTGTGCCCGAGAATCCCAGCAATGCAGGTAACATAAGGAAGCCTGCCAGTGCAAAACTGTCTGACACTGCGTCGTCGCCTGCTCCTTCATGCCCATCCATCCCAAGCCAAATGTTGTTGACACACATTGTCAAGTATTACCACTCTCAAGGTTCAGAATAAAATAATTCAGAAATAAATTCAGAATTTTCTTTGACAACGAATTGCTATTAACACATGTTTCATTTCGTAGGGCACCGTAACAGTCTACATTTTCAAACTATTGCTTGGACTAGAGACAATGAAGAATTTCTGTGCATGAACCTAGCAACCATCCCAATGTGTGCTAGGCAATCTTCTAGGGCACTAAGCTTGGTAGTCTTTCTAACAGGGAATTGGCACATACCATCCTCAGTGGCAGAGATATCCTTCGAGAAGAAACTTTTTCGAGACGCAGGTTGCCTCCACGCATTGGCAGAAAAAGATTGTATCCTAAGAAGCTGCTGTTTCCTCCAAAACCATACACATATCCCGAAAATAATAAGCAAAATATGATATATACAACGCATAGCCAAGCATGCCAAACATTCCATGCCAGTGTTCAGCTGTCCTCTCCATGTTTCAAATAACATTCCGAATTCCGCGGCAACGCCACATCCATCTATCACGGGAAATTTTTCCAAAATTGCGTCAATCTACTTCCATATCAGATCGATGTCTCCCAATAATGTGGATCCAATGTCACATTGGCAACAGCGCTTCAAACCCAGTAGAGCTCGTAAAAATGTTTCAAAGCAATGAAAACGATAGCGTAAATTTTTTCTCAAAAACATACCAGATATAATGAAAATAGACTCTTGAACTGTTACTCAGAGTGATTTTTACCGCAAAAGAATTACGTAGTATTAAGAGAAACGAAATTCAAACAAGGATCGACGCTTTGTCAATGGTCTGAATTTTGAAGAATGGTTTAGAAGTAGATTAAATCCAAGTTCATAGAAAAGTTCCTCCCCAATTAGGGCTCCGTAGAAAAAAGACCATTTACTCGCAATTCAAAGTGAATGCCTAGCCTTTCATCAATCAACAAAACCCTAATTTGAGCTCTAAATGCTCAAATTTGCACCTTCACGGAAATTCCAAATTCCAAGCACAAGCAGGGATAAACCCAGATTAAATTCGGAGAATCGAGATCCCGTACCTGAGAAACCAGCGACATAGTCCCAAATTGGGACACCACAGCAGCGCTCGTCCACTGGCGCCCACACAAAACGTTCGCATTGCAGCTCCTCCTCACGATTGTTGACCCCACGACGCCACCCAAAACCCTGCAGCTCACCATCGCAGCTGCCATCGCCCAACCCAAATGAGAGTTCCAATCACGCACCACCACTCTACAGCCCCACTTGCTCACAATGTAAAGCTTCGCATAGAAAACTGCATAGACAACTGAAGACCCCCAATCCTGAAAGAAAACAGGGGAAGGGAATGTGAAGGAATTGGTGGGGGTTTTCTTTTGAATTTCTGTGTGAGCCGTGGTAACGGCGAATGAAGGTGCAGTCAGGAAATGGAAGGCGAAAGTGTGCGAGACGACGGAGGATCTTATCTGAGTCCACCCCACCAATCTTGGTGCAGCTCGGACACGCAAACAAGGTAACTCGGGAAGCCATCCCATTTGYATCACAATTCAGTTGACACCCTAGATACAGCAATATGTTCAAATAGTGTACATTTCAAGGAATAGTAGAGCAGTTTTACATGGGAACGAATTAAAGAAAATTTTAAAAATTGAGTGGTCATCTTTGGAAGGATGGAGACCTGTTGTGAAGACCTCACTGAGGGGAACTAACAACCCATTGTATTAGTACTGATGTTTTATTGTTTCAATGGGCTCACGGTCCAACTTTGAAAGTTTATTGCTGTAGTACAGCATCAGTACTAATACAATGCCTCCCATTGAAACAGTATTGTGCAGTATTGTTGCAGTATTGATGTTGTACTACAACAGGACATTTTCAAAGTTGGATTGTGAACCCATTAAAATAGTATTGTTTCAATGAGGGGGTACTTTCGTGATGCTATTGTCAAGATAGGCAACCAAAAGTTATCAAATCTTTGGATGAAATGAGGTGCATTCTTCAGCTAGTAAGAGTTCATTGTTGTTCTTGGTAGAATAAGCTAAAGTTACAACTTTTTCCATAGAAACTGAATTTTTTTATACAAAGGCAAACAATACTAAAGATGGATTTGCAACTTTCTATTCAAACAATGAATCATATTATAACCATCAAAAGGCAAAGTCCAAAAGTAGATATACAAAAGGCATAGTATGTGACATAAAACGCACTGCCATGGAAGTTTGAAGAAAAATTAGTTGTGATGTGAAAAAAAATTATTTTAAAGTTAGCCATGTCCACAACTTGGTTTTCTACGCTAAAATTTGAAATTACTTCATATTTTGCCAATATTTGCTTAGAACTCCAAAAGAATTTTTTGTGCTTTGACATTTTGGTATACATCATTTTAGATTGTTGTACACCAAAACTCAAGGAGGTTGACATTTATGCCAAAGCATAAAAGTCCTTGGCATGTGTAAGATACGGATTAAACACTTCAGGCTTGATGCACATTGAGCCTTCTTGATATGATTTTTGTATCATTCCATATCACACATTCTTGTACCTCTGCTAAATAATCCTTTGTTGAATTATTTTCTAAGTAAAAAGCAAAATCCTAAAAGCAAAATCCTATAATTGGATATGCAAAAAAAACATTCGTGTATAAAGATCCATCATGATATGATTTTTGTATCATTCCATATCACACATTCCTTGTACCTCTGCTAAATAATGCTTTGTTGAATTATTTTCTAAGTAAAAGCAAAATCCTACAATTCAATATGCAAAAAAAACATTCATGTATAAAGATCCCAATTTCAAAAATACATAAGAAGTTCACACATAATACTTGTAGTAATCAAAATTTGATCTCAATTCATATATCTCTTGTATTCAAAGATCTTGCCACAACTATATTCATTTCCTCCAAATCTCACTCTTCCATGAAAAATGCTAAAAGTGGCATAAAAAGTCTTCTCACTTATATAAATTTATAATAAAGCTAGTCAAATTTCACTCCTAATAAGAATTGAACTTGGACTGTCAAGTCTTGGTCCTTTTGACACCACTGAGGATGACCCCAAACTCCATGATAGAAAGTATACAACACATACCATCTAGAATTTTTTTTTCTGGCAAAATTTAGTCAGATTGTCATAATTTTGATCTCTACTTAATTGTCCCTCCACAATCTAGCATGTGAAGTGAGGACAACAAAGGGGACACTAGTCCAACAAAAAAGCCTTAATAATACCATTGCTCAAAGCGTGGTTAAACCCTAAACCGACCCTATGAGAGTTTGAGATAACAAGAAGCTATCACCCTTCGGTAACTTCAATTACAATAGGCTAGCAAGATTCCAATATAGAGTTCTAATAAATCGAGTGACCTGAATGTGTTAACAATTTTCTTTCAATCATCAACAAGACACAAGTGCAGGTTGGAAAARAGTAGTCTCCATAACCATAACTCGATCTCCCTATAGTAGCAAAGAGCCATAGATCTCCTAACCTAATCTAGAAGAGATGGTTATCTCTACAATAACCTCTCAGTCATTTAAGTTAGTACACACTATACATATACACTAGTCAATCAAATTGTCTCTTTCAACAGTTGAAGAGCTTCCCTACTTCAACTACAGCAGAACCTCTCTAAGTCGCTCCTCTATAAGCCAATAAACCTCTGTAAACCAATGTTGCCAGACAGTCCCGGACTAGGTCACATTACAAAGGTTGTGACTGAATCTGACCCTCTCTTAGCCACTAAACCTCTGTAAACCAATATGTCAGACCCATCCGAGGACATATTGAGTAAGGGAGGTTCCACTGTAAATGAAGAGGAACTTAAATTTTACACCCACGTGAATGAAGAGACTGCGAAAGGTAGACTCTTATGACACAAACATGGAGAATTAAGTACCCAATAAACAAAGGAGCAATGAACTACCAATGAGCTACTTAAATGACAATAAGGTCAGGAATGACACGCGCCGATTTCACACTCCCTGGTTGTTTTCTTTCCACTCTGGAGGAGCCGGCCTTCYTCAGTGGAGACTGAGGCGTGACGTATTTGTACTCCGCCACTGGAGGAGGAGGGGGCAACTTGTGCAGTGGAGGAGGAGGAGGAGGAGCGCCCTCCTCAGCAGTGGGTTTCAGGTCAAAGGGAGCTTGTGCACTCTTACGAACGGACAAGACGGAAGTGGGTGAGTCTTCGTAGAGATTGGCCTCACTGGTGGCGGAATGTGTGGATCGGCCACTTGCACTTCCGTTGTCGTGAGGTAATGAAGTCTGCAAGCAAACGATCGAAAAATATTTCAGTTTACTGTACTAATAAAATCACCCCAATTCTTCGCATGTATTTCCTGGCAGAAACTATGGTGCTGTGCTTCAATTAATAGGAACAAGCTTTTTTCCAACAAATTAGTTGCACTGTTGATGCTGTAGTACATTAAAGTGTCGAGGGTAAGAGCATTACAGTAGGCATGAAACTATTTTGTGAAACTATTAGATATCGGAATAGTCTGGGTCTAAACTGATTTTAGCTCTGGAATGACGTAATAAATCTTTGGATTCATATTACTATGAAACAAAGGATAACTCGAATGCACTAAAAAAAAGTTACTCAGCCTCCACGAACTTGCACAGACCGAAAGAGGGGCTACAAAAGTGAACTAAAAGGGGATAAAGCATCCCGTTTCTGCCCAAGCTAAACTCCACCATCCTCCCAATGGATGCACACACTAGTTGCTTAGAATTCTGAAAAGTTGGTAGCCGAGTGCTTGAAAGTTTACAATATTCACGAGTGTAGTTAAGAGGAGATTTCATTTCACTAGCCTAGTAGCTTTTAATATTGAAAACGTGAGCTTACTATGAACAGAAACTGCAATAAAATGTACCATTCTGTTAGTTTGGACCACTTGCTTCAGATTATTTGACACAAATTTGTCAAGAAAATTCCAAATTATGTGACCAAAACCAATATAGAGAATTGTTCAAAAAAGGTGCATTTTCTTGTCATGAAATATTGAAGACCAGTTTACTTACAGAGAATGCATCCCAACGCAATTCATTCTGCGAAACTGGAGACGAGATGTCTGCATCCGAAGACTTKAAATTCCGCTTGGTATCAATGCTAGGTTGGTCACGTTCTTCTTCATTATCAACCAACAGTGATGACGAGTCTTCATCGTAATCCTGATCCATTGCGTCGGAATCCAATGCAGTCTTCGGGGATCTGCGAGAGAAAGATTCGCTGCCGAAACCAGAAATGCCTTTGGAGATTTTCTGAGATTTTCTGCGCTCCTCCTTGTAGAACGATTCGTCCATTAGCAAATGGAGCACATGCTTGGCTCTTCTTTGGAGAGCTGAACGCCGGTCAATCCTGCAGCTGAAATTACGAGGATCATCCATGCTTAGAAAAAGAATGTTCAAATGAAGTCACTTCAAGAGTATCCAGTTAACTAAGAGTCTATGGACTCAAAGAAAGTTGAAGCACTATATACCATATGCAGGTGTAAAACCAAAGGATTAAATAAACTATTTATAAATGCAAAATAACCTGATAAGTCCTAAAGTATTCTAGTACAAGTTGATCGATAACTAAATAATAAATTAGGTGGAGGAGATACAATTGCGAATCTCTACGTATCTCTCTGTTTATGGTAGGATGGCAAGTTACACTCTCGAATAGTGTTTATACTCTAGGTCAAAGTATGTAACTTCATGAGGGTGGTATTACATACCCAGTCGAATTAACGTCAACAAAGCGTGCCAASTCCTCAAATTGCTTCTTGTCTTCACGAAACTCCACAACTAAATCCTCCGGACCGTGACACAGAAGGTATTCTAGCAGAATTAGAGACTTGTGGATTTGTCTCCAATACTTCTTTACATTTAGTGAAAACCTGTGTACCACCAGCAAAAGATACAGATAAGAATACATAACAATCTTTTACCCTAGACAAAAGGACCCTGCTTGGAATGCCTAGAACATTCCATAATAAGATTGTTAAAAATTCACTTGTTTGCTAACAAGAGATGTGATTGGCAAACAGAAATTGCCACCTGCCATTAAAAGCTGCTCTAACTGGTTGATACTTTCGTATAACCCATCAAGTAAAATAATCTTTCATTAAGACACAATAAAGGCAAGTGCACCACTGCACTTTCTAACGTAGACTACATGCTAGGCTTGATTCCCTCTCTTATTGCCTCTTTTATTGGTAAAGAATGAAATGGAATGGATTCCGGTAAAATATAAAGCTGCTGCCATACATCATGCAGAATCTTCAACGAAAGACCCTACTCTACCTTCTGTGAAGGACCTGCACAACACGCAGATAGTCTTCAGAGTTGTAGACAACGCTACAGATATCAGCCATGGCTTTTGTCGTGGGACCCCATTCATCGGCATTGGTAGCATCCTCGGTCATTCTGTGTCAACCAACCAATACACACAACCGTTAAAGATCATCACCAAAACCAGATTTTTCTTGCAAGCTCTGAAGTTTCATAATCTGCCTGTAGTAGAGTTTACAGTATACATTACATGTCAAGCTTTTGCTGAGAATTACAAAGAAGGAGGCTTACAATTCTGCAGTGCTGACATCCACCAAAGCCAGGCGTGCAATTTTGAGGCTGTCTTTAAACAAGAAAGAAGCACGGTTCTTGAAGGTCTCTAGGTGACCCAGCGCAACACCAGGCCGATTTTCCAACTCCATATCTCAAAATTYAAAAGGATTATCTGAAATCTCTACTTCCTGCAACCTAATATCAATCGACTAATTAAGAGTACACTCCATCAATCCCACGACATGAAGGAGTTTCTACGAACATTCCATGTGAAGGTACCGAATCACAGAGAGTACTGAACAAAAATCAGACGTGCTTCAGTACACAACCCAACAACTTGCTTCAGAGTACGCCCAACAACACTAACCTCAAGAACAAATTCGGCMACACACCACGTTCGGAGACAACCCCTGTTTCCAAAGAAACGTCTCGTTCTCCCCCAAGAATCTCTCCTTCCAGTCAAATGGCAACTCTTACTCAATTCTACACCAAAAGAATGTGCTCCACTTGTGCGAAGCAGCTTCACCAGCACCAAACCCTCTCTCGCCTTCCTCCGAGCTCTTCGCGCACCAACCAGCCAGCAGTCGTACGAAACCTGGCATCACTCAGCCATGAACGATTCAAAGTAAGAATTATTAGACTGTGCCTTCCTTTGCACTCGTGTCTGATAGTCAGCACCACGCCCTCTGTGAACTTCCATCTGAACTTCCATCTGTCTTTCCTGCACTCAAAATCTAAAATTCCTGCATCTTTCACAAGGTTCCGTCGTTTTAAGTTAAGGTGTGCTATTCTTTACCCTGCTCGTCGAATCTTCAACGAGAGGTGCTGATGTGGATTACTGCAAGTGGGGGCGTCTTCTGTTTTTTTGCTTTTATTGACCATCGTTGTGGCGATCGAGAATGGAATTGTTCGACGAGGAGGTTGGAAACTTGGAATGCGGGGATTCAAAAGCGCAGGTGATCTGGAGCCTGGAAGCAGGGGTGGTCTTCCACCTGTCGGTCTGTGGAGGTTTGTGTTCTCCGGGTGAGAAGGGGAATGTGGGAAATAGTGTGGGTGAGGCGGATGGTTCAATTTTGACAAATTCCGCGTCTCATGTAGACTTTGAGCACACAAGGGTCGGTTTCTCAAGCAGGAGTGAAATAAAAAAATCTCACTCCTAAACTACCCCATTACCAACCGAATGGGAGCAAGACCATTGTGGGTGAAAGTGTAATGGTGGTGTACATTCAAGTTCTGAAATGTACAGCACTGTTACAATTTTACCCACAATGGTTCTGCATCCATTTGGTTTGTAATGGGATTGTTTACCTTAAGCCCTGAGCCATTGGTACAACCAAAATAATATGAAAGTAATTTTCTATTTTTTATTTAAAAAAACTTTGAAATTCAATATCTTTTTTCGTCATGAGTCATAACATTGCAAAAGAAAGTCTATGCACCTTTCCTTGCAGAGAGCTTTCCATTGTTGTGAAGAATGTGACCGGGGGATGCATAGTTCCAGAGATCTCATTGCAATAAACAGAGAAAACAAAACAAAACATTCAACCTCATTTAAGGTATTGAGTTGAAAAATTGAACTTCGGGCTTCATACAACATCCCAAATTATAAGTCCATGGTCACTTAGGATATCTACATAGTAAAAAATTTGAAAGTTTTGACATCAAGGAATTGGAACTTAGTGAGGCACAATTGGAATTCTATGTTGGCTACACACAATTTTTGCTCAAAGTGCCAATTATTCTTTTGTATGCAATATTTCTAAAATCAAGATGTCATTGTGACTTTGCACTTGTAGAGAATCTCTCCACTTCAAATTTAAGCATCAAATGTGCAAAAAAATAAGAATTTAAACATTTTAATTCACCTTCTAACCTCGACATTAGACATTGTTGATGTGGAACTTGAGACTTAGAGTTGAGACTTTGGGCTTCACAATGAAGAGCTTACATTTAATTCTCACATAYAATACTATTCATTGCCTTCTTACAATCCAACAAAAGTTTACAATTGGATTAACCCCGAAAGGTTTTCGACTATGTTTTCACTAAATTGCTCCAAAACTGCCATTTCTAGGACAAGTACAAAAAACAAATTTAAGACTTTTTTGAACACATGTGTTCATAGGATCTTGTAGTACGCTAGCTTGAAAACATGTGGAAAAAATTTCGGGAATTTCCACCGTGTAGATTGCAAGATATTAGCATTTGAATTGAAAAAAATATATATTTTGGCCCTGCGAAAACCGGGCAGCTGCACTTCAGATGGTCAAATGTGTACGAAAAAATGCCCCAAACGGTGTTTACTCTTTGGATTCGTTTTTCAAGGCAAGTTGAACAAATGCTTGAAAACTTTCAGATCATTTGGAATTGTATAACATATAGGAAAAAAATAGTGAATAGAGAAAAGTAGAAATTGACTCAAAGCATTAAATTGTAAACAATTTATTTATGGAATTGAAAAATGTCAATCCCAATCGTTAAAATGTCGTAATAAACAATCTACACCTATTGTTTTTATTATTTTCCAAAAATATTAAACATTGAATTAAATAATGGGTTTCAAACTTTTTTTAGAGTAGAGATCCTACAACTACCCGCAAACTACTCCAAAGCAAAACTCCTCATAACTTTTGACTCAACTATCAAAATAAAATGATTTAAAGCATTGCATGTATATATAGATTTAGAGAAGCAATTTCAAATTTTAATATTTAAAAAAGTGATTTCTCAAGAAGTATTTTTTGCTCCCTGAGCTACCCGCAAAGCAATGAAAATAACATATCATCAGGGTTGTCTCGGACGTTCATATTTTAGGAAATCGCGTTCGAAAACCGGACGTCCAGTTGAATCCGACGCTGGTGGACGGTGTCCGGTCGCCGTCCGGCAAAAGGGCAGACGGGCGAATAAGCGGATGGGGCGGACCCGCGGACCCGCGGATCCCGCCAGTCCACTGGGCGGTCGGCCGCTCAATGAAAACAGGCAACTTTTACTACGATTTGCAAATTTAGTTTTTCGAATTTTGGAGCGTATAATAAACCATTGGAAAGGTGCTTTCAAGACCTTTCCAATGGTATGTTACATGCCACAAAATTTGGAAACTGAATCTGCAAATTGCAGTCAAAGTTGCCTGCAAAAAAAAATCTGAGTCTGCCCAAATGGCTGAGCGGACGGATTGGCGGACCGTGGACAGGCGGACCAGTGGACCCGCGGACTTGCGGACCCCGCCGGTCCGTTGGGCGGACGGCCGCTCAATGAAAACATGCAACTTTGACTACTATTTGCGAATTCAGTTTTTCAAATTTTGGGCGTATAATATACCATTGGAAATGTGCTTTCATGACCTTTCCAATGGTATGTTACACGCTGCAAAATTCGAAAAACTGAATCCGCAAATTGCAGTCAAAGTTGCCTGGAAAAAAAATTCTGCGTCCGCCCAAATGGCTGAGCGGATGGCTTGGCGGACCGCGGACCGGCGGACCCGCGGAGGGGGCGGACGGGCGGATGGAAAGGCAGACGGGCGGACGCAAGACAGGGCGGACGGAAGGGGGCGACGACATAATTTCCTTGGATTCCCTGAAGCGCTTAGGATTCCTTTGCTTTTATGAAACTTTTAAACTTCAGATCGTAATGGCAAGCACATTTCCAATGGTATATTATACGCCCAAAATTTGAAAAACTGAATTCGCAAATAGTAGTCAAAGTTGCATGTTTTCATTGAGCGGCCGTCTGCCCAGCGGACCAGCAGGGTCCGCTGGTCCGCCCGCTTGTCCGCTTCCCCGTCCGCCCGTCCAGCGGACGGGGTCTATTTGCGCGACCGCGCGTCCGTCTATGTCTCCGGACGCTCCAGGGGCAACGGACATGGACGCTGGACGTCTGGACCGACGTCCGAGCGTCCGGATGTCCGTGCAACCTTGCATATCATACCATAGCTTTTTAACCATGCAATGAAAAGTTATGGAAATTGTTGGGCCTTAAAGCTACTCCTCAAGCACATGTTGTGTGAAAATTTCAAAGAAAAAAAATCAAAAACTCTGTGCGTAGTGAGCTACCCACAATTGTTATGCTGCCAAAAAGTGCAATTTAATGCTTTATAGGTTAAAMTTGAGAATCCTTGATCGGGTACTTGGAAGATAATTTGAACCACCTCTAAAAAAGCATGTGTTGAACAAAACCAAAATGAATCTATATCATGGCCAATCCAATATGTAATCAAAAAAAATATTGGAATTGACTAAGCTCCAAAAGTTTATAGTGCACTTTTCATCCAATAACATAGTTGTCTCTTCATTTGATATACCTTTAGAAATACCTTTAGATAAATACACCCATTGTCATCATCATCTTAAAGTAAATAATTACATTTAGATTAAAAACACAACACTAAAACTAGATATCGATTAAGCAAAATGAACACAATTAAAGATGTACACAAAACATCTTTGGAGGCCACTAGCAAAAATCTTAGATAGTCAAGAGAGTCCAAACATATAATGACATCTTGTGCATTAAATTTTAAAGCTATAGAAGTAATTTAAATTCTCTAAAACAAATATGAGAAAATAATCTTCAAATGTTCAAGACAAATTCTAGAATACTTGTGTTTCAACAATCGTACTTCTACCCCCCTATAAAATAGCCTTCGGGTGCTCTTAGTTATGCAATCTTCCATATCATGACCTTCCTTGAGGACAACCTATGGGAGCTTGAAAGAATTTAGGGCTTGACCTAGAGTCAATTTTTGGTGCTTATTAGTAGAAATAATTAATACATTTATCTTAGATAATTCCTAGAAGACCAAGTAGTTGTTGAACAACCAATTAAACATTTGGGTATGTTCATGTGATATCAGTTTTGAACAAATGTTTTTGATAATTTGACACAAGGTGTGAACTTGTATTGTTATACAACYTTGTAAGGAATATTATTCTTTCCTATCACAAAATTAATTCAAAAGTATGATTTCAAATATTGTCCAAAGTTTATATTCGAATATATAAGCTCTATCCGAAAAAATGGTAGTTTTGACAATTTATGCCCAAAATGTGTCTTGGTCATTTAGGGGATAGTTTTATTGTAATGAAATGTAGTAAATCACTACGTTATTTAGACAATTTAGGACAAATCTGTATGTTACAAAATATACCACTCAACTATTTATATTATGATATAAGGTAGAACCACCTATAACCGACCGAATAAAGAATCTTGGACAAATCTGGAGCAATGCAATGCAAGGTAAATATTTTCAGAGCTGTGATGATAAAAAGAATGGGGACTGCAGAAACTTTCGTAATTTTATTGCATGAATTGAAATTACTATGAATGTTTAAAGGCAAAAAATGCACCTAACCCATTGCCAATCTTTAGACTCTTCTAATTTTGATCACTCAAAAAACTATTTTTCCACTCATTGCTTCCTACTTTTTAGCACACTAAGTTGGGACTTGTGTCATGAACTTTTAGTCCCAACTTGGAAATACGTTAGTCTATAGGTTGGTTATTGGACCCCGATCGGAAATGGGTAGATTTGATCATCAAATTAACATTATTTTTCTCTAATGGTACACTTTTGACAATTGTATTATGCACTTTTGGTTTATTTCTTCATAAAAGAGTTAGTCAATAACAATTTCAATGTATAATACATGTATCAATGACAATCCAGTGTTTAATATGTGAAAATAATATAAATTTGATTGAAAAAATCAATCTTTGAAAATATTGTGCAAAGACAAACATTACCCAAAARTAGTTATTAGGGATTTGATGTACAATCACCTTCAATAAGTTTACACACTTTCTACTTCAAAGCTTAAGTTTCATACAAACTAGAGATTTGAAATTGTTACTACTAGTTCAAAAATCCATCAAATCATGAATTGTAAAGTGTATTGGAAAGATTAAGTAGTCTAATAATTTTGTAAGAATATAAGAATGTGGCTATATTTTAGCCACATATTTTAGAAATCACTATATTTTAGAAATAATGTAATCAAATTTTTGAAGGCACTAGTGAAATCAAAACTTCATTTTTTTCAAAAGATTTTATATGGGATTAAGATYGTGCTTGTTGKTCAWGTTACATTCTTCATACCAAATGAGCACTACGAATTCTTTTGCCAAGATTAGAATCTTTTAATTGCAAGTAGTTTTAAGGAAAGAATTCTAATTCTAATTGATATCATCAAATGAAGTTGGTAGTTGCAATAGGGATACATATAAGAATGTGTATAAACTTATTGAAGGTGACTACAATTGGGTCTAATAAGCTTTTAAACCACCTCTTGTAACATTTAATTGTTTTTGGCATAATATAGAACATAATTGGCATTTTTTGTGTTGCATGATTAACATTCAATTTTTATGCAATCCCAATCAAGAACACCAAATTCTATTTACAAAAAAAGAAAGCTCCATTTTGGGTGAATTGTTTCATTTAGTATTCATGTTTTTTTCATGATGATTGATTGAAAAACATTGGTGGTGAATTTTTTTTAATGATTGTGTAGATATGTAGGATACATCTATATGCATATATTTCCTTCAATAAACATGAAAATAAGTTTCAACATTCCTTCTCTAAAAAGTTCAATGTGAGGTGTCATATGACCAAAATTTGTAAAATTAATATTTCTAAATTTTAATTATATTTGGAAAAGGTATGTGTACCATCCTACTCAAATGTACAAAATTAGTTATAGTGCAAGGGCAATAGCAAAATCTAATTACACCAAAAAGATAATTATCTATTTTACATTATTTGGGCAAGTCACTCCATTATTGAAATCTCTATAGAAATCTCTATAGAGGGAATTCTAATACTTTTTTGGAGATGATTGTTGAAGAAAACATGAGCATATGGATGTGTTTCCTACATATATACAAAAATCATCATCATTAATGTTTTTCAATCAATTATCATGTAAAACCTTGAATATTATATAAAACAATTGACCAAAAATGGAATTTTGATTTTTTGGAAACTGAAATTTGGTGTGCTTGATTGGAATTGCATAAAAATTGAATGCAAAACAAAAAATGCCAAAGAATCTTTTTATGTGGGATGAAAGTGCAATTATTGATCCTTGGAATTTTGTGGATAGCGGAGATCTTCTACACTAGTTTGACTTCCAATGAGTGCTTTCGGATATTTTGGAACTAGAGATTCTTTGGGTATCAAAGTGGATGATTTTGAGGTCATTGCAGTAGAAGCACCCAATGGTGTCCGCGCACCTAACGGCATCAATTTCTATATCAATTTCTATGTGAATTTTTTTTTTTCTTTTTTTTTCTTTTTTTTTTTGTATTGATTTTAGAACAAGGTATTGATTCTAAAACAAGGTATTGATAGTAGAACATAAATATAGGTAGACTGAAGATAGCTTATCATGTAGAAAAAAAAATAAGCTATCTACAATCTACATACATTTATCATCTGAAATGACTATCATGTGTAGAAACTCACGCCGTTAGGTGCACGGATGTCATTGGGTGCTCCTACCTTAGGATCCGTCCTTCAAGGGATAAAATTCTCTCCAAAAGTGAGAAGAGACCATGAAGATAAGAGCATCCCCACTCTGCACCCGGCCAAAAGGGTCGGGCAGCCTCAATTGGCGTGTCCAATGAGGGGAGCCGGGCCTTCCTTTTTTGCTATCACCCCACCGCAACTCCACCTAGAGACACGGGAGGAAGTCAGCATGGCCTCTACGAACGCCACCTCACCCCCACAAAGCATGGAGAAGCAATAAATGTCCCTCGAAATGTGAGCAAAGAACAAAATTCACCCATACCGCCTCACGGGGAAGCCACCCCAATTGGCCGTCCGACCTCTACAATTGGCCGCGGCCGGCCATTTTTTTGGCTTCCCCGTGTGTGCCGTGGGGGAAATAAATGGGGCCGGCCTGGCCAATCCCCAGCCTTGCTTGATTGGCCGTGTGCGGTGGAGATGCTTCAAAACTTTAGTTAGAACCAACTGATCATTTCCTCGTGTGGCAGAAGAGCCAAGGTTATGTAAAAGAGCAGCCCCACAACACGGCCAAACAACACTGTAAACGTTGTGTGCCATTGATCTTCTTTGTCAGAAGAAGATCAATAGTGCACAACACTTACAGTGTTGCTTGCAGTGTTGCTTGCAGTGTTGCTTGGCGGTGTTGCTGTGGGGCTGCTCTAATTTACCGTGGAATGGGCATGCAGCTCGCAGTCAGTGAGTAATCAGCCGCACTTTCCCAACAATCCGCTCGCACCACCCGTCAAAAAGCTTCCCCGCACTTGCGTGCCACTCCATTTGTCACTTCCACAGCCTCCCAATCCCTCGCAGATCTTCACTTATCCTACACATCGCAATTCCCACTTGTCCATCCAGAAGCCTCTGCCACCGCCTTCAAGCTCCCGTCGCACCCCAATTTAATCAATCACCACACTTGCACTGCGCTTCTGAGTTTCAACGAATTTTGTAGCCAAATTGCGGTCTCAGATTGGAGAGTCGATGCAATTCACGTCCACGATGGAGTCTGCACGGGCGACGCTGGCGCTCCTGGTGCTTGCGTGCTTGGCCTTAGGGGCGAATTCGGCCGCGCCGACCCGCTCCGCGAAGCTTCACTTGTTCGGCGATGTTGCGCAAGCGGAGGCTTGCGGTCCGCAGGTGGACATTGAGACGCCCACTTGCACGGTAGTGGAGAAGCGGAGCGATTATGAGCTTCGCAAATACAGCGACAGCGAGGTGGGTTGTTTAGGGGTTTACAGCTCTGGCACCTTTCAAGATGGGCGTCGTCTGGAAACCTAAATCTGTGTCGGGCCTAGTTTTTGAGAGCTTTTTGTGGTTGAGTGTCACAATTTTGGCGCTCTGAATTCCAGTTTATAGGTTAACTTTGCATGTTGGAGTGTGAGGGTTTCCTTTACTTGTTGAATTTCAATCGTTCAAATTTGACTTGAATCTCCTGAAATGATGCAATGGTATGTTGCACTGGATGCTGGAGTGGTTGACGAGGCGTTCTGAATGTTCGATTGGGGAGGAGGGGGGGCAGCCACTGAAATGCAGTGGGTGTCCTGTAATGAAATGGTTGCGTGTTCTAAAGCGTATTAGTAGTGATGTCAGAAGCTTCTTCTCGGTTCCCAGTTCGTCATTTAGTTGTGACACTAACCTACTAATTGGATTTGAATGCATGCATTAGGTTATGTTTGCATGGGTGGCTGAGTGGTACGGTACTGAGTTTCTCAATTATTTTTGATATTTCCGCGTTCTGTGATTTCAGATATGGGTGGAGTCATTGGTAGCGAATTCGWCCTACGAGTTCGCAACATTGACTGGCTTCTACCGCTGCTTCAACTTCATCTCCGGCGAGAATTCCAAGAAAATGAAGATTGAAATGACGGGTCCCGTGCACACCACACCGGTCCCTGATTCCGACGGCTACACCATAGGCTTCTTCGTGCCTAGCAGGTCAGAATTCCTACAATGCAACTACACCGTTCACTTGCCAAGTATGTGCCAAGTATGTACACGTATTCCGTTATTAATTATATATAAGCAATCGCACATAATCGCTGGATCTAATCTAAAATCTTGCGCGGTGAGTACGAAGCCAAGTTTGCGGATCTGAAGGCGGCGTTGGACAAGGACAATCTCAAGTATGACGAGTCCACCGTGGTTTACGCCGGTTATAGCAGCCCTTTCCAGTTCCGGGGACGGCAACAGGAGGTTCATGTCACCGTTGTTCCTGGGGTCTGAATTTTCTAATGTACGCGTTGAGTGGCTTCTCATACGGACAGAGTGAACGTATGCGGTGCGTTTCTTTTGTAAAACTTCAGTGTTTTGAGTTGCTTTGAGAGAGGAGGTAGAAGAGTAGTGCAGAGCTTAATCCTTTAATTGGCTCTCTACCGGAAACGAGACTTGTTTTGGGTCCTTCCAGTGTTCGAAGTTGTCACCAAATGTTTATCCTTACAATCTATATAAATTTTGCTGGATTCCCAATTTATGCATTTCCACAAACTCGCAAGTAATTGTCAGATTTGGCGAAATGGCGAAATTTCCATACGGTTTGCAGGGCTGATATCAACGATGTCTGAAGTAGGCTCTTCTTCTACTTTAAGGAGGCGATGATATGACTTGGACACAATTGAGGGCGACCTGCTCCTCCATCACCAGGCAACCGGTTGATAAAGTTCCGCATCAGCCTCATTCCTTTTGCTTCTAATTTTATTTTCCAATTCGGTTTGTTGTTTCTTCACTGATCTCCTATCCTATTCCTCCACATGAATAATGGCATCACTGGTATTCTAAAATCACATTTTTCATGCAAAACTCCATATATGGATACGCACTTATTATTGCAAATGTTGAAGAATATTATTATTATTAGTTCCTGCATTTTAAAAAAACTGCTGCTGTGATCAACTCGGGGATCAACTTCTGGGTCGTGGTTTTGGTGACGGAAAGCTAACTTAGCTGTTGTGCATGTCGAAATAGTTCTATGAAGTCGAATTGTATAATATAATTTAACTGCTGATGTGACCCGTTCAATTAGTGCTTCTGCTGTACTGACGAATTACTGCTCCTATTTCAGATTATTTTTCAGTCCGACACTTTGGAAACAGATGATACGATTGAATTTTAGAAGGAGCGGGYTCTGCAACTCTGGTTATTGCAGAGCCTGCTGATCAGCTCCGTCCTTCTCGATTTCAGACCAGACTCATCATTTCATCTAACTTACGTCAAGTTAACTTACTACAATTAAGATTAATATCAAAAGTCAGCCCACCGTGTGAAGCATGTACTGTACTGTACATACGAGTGTTGTACGAGTACTAACTAAAGCAACAGTGCAATGATTACGGTTATCACAGTCTCCATATCTAGATGAGGACCACGAGCTAGCAAAATGAACCTGTGCCTTGAACTTGAATTTTGTTAATCCATAACTATAAGTGATGTAAGTGCCCCCATTCTGACCGATAAGGTGATAGCAATTAAATTTACATGTTATACACAAAGTATGAATACGTTATGCATCTTCTTCTTTTTTTAAACAAATGAAACTAGATTTCATTGCCATAGTAGAATGCAAAGCCCCAGTCACAGGTGGCCTGGGGGGAAATTATGAATCTTTGAAACGCCTTGCTTACGTTACGTAGTCCAAACCAATCAATCACTAGACCCCCTAAAACCAACACAAAGTACATCCATAATGGTCATGATTTTCATCCAAAATAGTCTCAACATCAAGGCCCTAAACATCCACTTTCTATAATGACCTGAAATGAAGAGATGACTATTGGTTGAAATCCTCAATCCTTCAAGAATGTTGACTATATACATGGAGCCCATTCGTAGATTCCTGGAATGGGCCTTCCCACGGCCTTCTACTAGACGTACAACAGAAATCAGTATTAAGTTAATTGATTAATCAATTAATACCGTTGCAGAGAAACCTGCAACTTATGAGATGAAACAAATAGAGAGAAACTGATCGATGACCAAGGCCTGAGTGAGTGAGTGAGTGAGTGAGTGGGTGTTTGTTTGAATTCTATATCCGGCCAATTCGTGCCGGCCATGACGACACAGACTCACAGAGCTTGACGTCCATCGATCTTACACTCCGTCGCAGGCCGTGACTGTGTCTGTCTGTCTGTCTGTCTGTGCACTGGGCAACTGTGTGCTCGATCTTGGCTTCCTGTTCGAAATTAACAGGCCGGCTGGGTTGACAAATTAACAGGAAGAAGTGTCTGGTCGAGAAGACCGATGCAAACTTCGAAGCAGCTGTCTGCCTGCCGTGAGCTGAGTGAGGTGCAGTCAGTTCAGTTGCCATGCTGCTGCACAATTGATATCGATCCTATTTATCTCCCGTAACTTTGAATTGAATTTCATGGAGGCCTACCTCTGGCTTGAGTGGAAATCTGCCTCGCTGCAGCAGGCCAGGGTACGGACTGATCGACGGACTGGCACGCCGTTGGAGCCACTGCGGCTTAAGTTACTCTGACGAGCTTTCAGGAACTGTCAGCTAGTGAGGGACCCATGCCAGCGATCTTCATTTCTCTTTTCATTTTTCGCTTTCTCAAGGGGCTCCAAAAATTTGAGTGAGCGAGCAGGGGGGACCGATTCTCAGTAAGTTTAAGGTAGGCAACCCAAAATCGCCCCGATCTAAAAGCGCCATCTTCATACTTTGTACATCTCCAAATTCAATTATGTACCCATGTGGAAGATATGCTTTTAGAACCGCACTTTGACCCTTCATAACTTTTGCATATTGTATCCAATGTTGCGTTCTTTGGTGCATTGGAAACTCCTTTCACTTGCAAACAAGACAATATGAAAATCTGACCAGTCTAATAATAGTAACTAGGGAGAGTGCCAATTTATGGCACTTTTGGGTTGCCTACCTTAGTGCTCACATTGTGTAGCTGGCATTATCATAACATTCAGTAGCGTGCTCTGGCACTACCTTGGCTGAGGGTAGATGGTGTGAAATATACCACACCCAACAACCTTTGTCAGTAGCTAATTGAACATGTGGAGGATGCAAAGGATGTTGGGTGTGGAATATTCCACACCATCACTGTAGAGACCATGCTTGCTACTTAATGTTATGACAAAGTTTGTTATGTGAGTTGTTGCAATTCAATTTCTTGTTCGACAATTTCAATTTCTTCAGTTCATTCAACCCTTTAAAATCTTGTGCATTTTGAGCTCAAAAACATAGAAATGGTCAAGAATCAAGGATTCATTAAAAAAAATTCAAGGGAAACTTGTAAAAAATGAGAATGATGGGAAAATTTAGTGTAAATGGCAGTATTTCTTACACAATTTTTCCATTCATTTCTAAGAGGAATGTAGATTTTAGACTGCACAAACTAAATGTGAAAGTGCCAAGTTCGTGGAATAATGCCATTTTAATGAAATATTGGGTAATGGTAAGTGTAGGATCTTAATGTCACATACCTTTGTATAGAACAAATAATGCAAAGTTTCAAATTGAAATTTCGTTTCCCATTTGTGAGATCTATGTGATCAAAGTATGAAGTGTTTTTTTCATTGCATTCCCATGGATGTATTCAACTTCAATATTCAAGAAATAATAGAATTCATGGAATTTGTTTTTACAGTTTAGTATAATGTAGACCCTCATGTTCATAATCAAAGTGTAGAACTTGAATGCACTTTGTGCAAGACATATACACCTTGCAATATTATGATCCCATTGTGAAGAGCAAAACACTGAGAAATATTCACAAATTCACCAAAAAAAACAAAAAAAAAAAGTCAATGGCTGCTCAAAAATCCACAAGTTGTTAAATCCATTCATTGTATAATTGATTAGAACATGACCATGTCATTTTGGTGAATATTAGGGAGTCAAAATGTCAACTTCAATGTTGAAAATTAGAACACCTAATGAAGTTACTAAGACCAATTTTTAGGTTTGCGCTTCTTGAAGATAGATTCATCCATACATCAAGAACAAGATGGACAATTAATGTACACTTCCATAAATTCTACCAAACCCAACCTTGATAAAAAATTAGCAAAAAATAACACAATCTTCATTAAGTTAGAACCACCCATTACCGACCAGTGCCCCACAGCCAACCATAGATTGACTTATTTTTAACCAAGGCTAGAATGTTTTTTATTTGTCTTTTCAAAGTTGGGACTCAAAGTTCATGATACATGTTTCAAAGTAGTGCAAAAAAAACTAGGAAGCAATGAGTGGAAAAGTAGTTTTTTGAATGAACATAATTGGAAGAGTCTAGAGATCGGTTGTGAGTCCGCAACACTTTTTGCCTTTCAAAATTCATAGTAATTTCAATTCATGCGATAAAATTACCAATGTTTTGCAATCCTCATCATTTTTATCAACACACCTCTTAAAATATTTACCTTCCATTCCGTTGCTTCAGATTCGTCCGAATTCTTTATTTGGTTGGTTATATAGGTGGCTTTACCTTATTTATATTCTCTGACAGTCAAAAAAATTATCCCCATGCCGATCACTCAAAACTGCCGCTGTAAGGTAAAACAGCCCATTACGGACTTTCTACCCATTACAGACCCCTAGGAATGAGCCCATTACAGTTTTCTTCCAAAGAATGAGATTTTGGCCACAATCAATATCTTAGCTTCGAGTAAGAGCTCCAAGTGATTCCTTCATGCTCACTAATTGTCATTTCCACCCATAAAACACTGACTTAACCCTAGAAGGGCCTGAAAGCCCTTTACAACCGTATAGTATATTGTGAATACGATGCTATTTGATCAACAAAACAATGACCAAATACTTTTCAATACAAAGTATATTAATGATCATCATGGTACATAAATAACAATGTATCACAATCCATATGCTAAATCACAATTGAAGAGTTATAAGCACAAATACAAGTCGTATACAGAAACCCCAAGGGCCGTCCAAGGGTTAAAAGAACTTTTATACCAAATGGGATCCCAGAAAGTCAAGTACTGTACAGTACAATAAAATACAATACAGCAAGCTTACCAAGACGCTTAGTACGTCAACATTGTTGATCGAAACTATTCCATCAATGGACATCTTAACATACCTGAAAGCAAACACCGGCCAATTTCTGAAAGTACTGTACATGCTCATGCCAAGCACACGAGCACTCTAACATTGGCAAGATTCTGTCACCCTAATTTTTTTTGAGAGGGACTGACGGTGGAGTCTATAGTACCCCAACAAGCTAAATGCGGAGGTGGGTTTTGCCCCCATGTTTTAACCCGTGTTTTATTTTGCATGCATAAATTTTTTTGCAGTTTTTGACTTCATACTTGCAATTAGAGGACCCAAATTAGCTAGAAGAGATGTCAATCACACAATTATTACTGCACAAAATGGGGGCTTTTTTTTATAAATTCACCCATTGTTACACCTCCGCATTTAGCTCGTTGGGGAACTATAGACTCGACCTGGACTGACTAGCAGTTGCAAGAAAAATAACAATCATGTACATACTACTGAACCATGTGATGTCAAATGATCAAGGACAGTTTTGGGTGAGTAAAAGGATGGAAGTAGGACGTGATCATGGGGTTTGTTGTTTGCAAGCTCTTTCTTGAAATTTGAAATTATGTCATTAGACATATTTTACTTAGTTAGCCCCTAAGAGGACCAAGATGCATTTTTTTGGGTAACATGGCAATTGGGGGTAGCTCAATACAAATAGAATTTATACATATTTTTTTTTCTTTGAAATTTTCACACAACCTAGGGACAAGTTTTTTCTTTAATATAAGGTCTAGCAATTTTCATAACTTTAGACTGCAAGGTTAAAAAGTTATTGCATGATATGTAGTTAAAAACTTATTGTTTGATATGTAGTTCTGGTCTTTGTTGAGCAATTTAAGCAGTTTATAAAAACATTTTTTTTTTAAAATAAAAAATTGAAATTGTTTTACTAGATTTATATATGTGGAAAGCTTCGAAACATTTTATTTTGATGAATGAGATGAAAGTTACGAGGAGTTTTAGTTTGTCGGACGATTATTGGGATTCTTTACTTTATAATAAACTTTGAAGTCCTTTACTTAACTCAATTTTCAATATTATTTTGAAAAAAATATAATCATAGGATGTAGAATTTTAATTACAAAATTACAACCGTTGGGATTGGCAATTTTCAATTCCATAACTAAATTCTTAACAATTTAATATTTTAAATCATTTTCTTTTTCTTTCTACTCACAATTTTTTTCCAAACTTAAAAGTGGATGTAAGAACGTGGAATAAGCCAAAACTTTGAGAAAAATGGTTGCATTATGAATCTATATATGTGCCTTGTACCATTTTTGAGTTTTTCTAAAATTCATTAAAGGAGAAGTGGAAAACAATTTTACCCCTGTTTCACATAAACATTAATCTAAAATGAAGTCATTAAGGCTTGCAATTAATTTTGTTGATTTGGCACATGAATGCTAATCTCACCTTGCAATCATTTTTGGATTCCCAATCTCTTTCCAACTTAGTCTAAATCTTCAACCCCTTATACAAGCCATATTTGGAAACTAGTTTGTGGAATTTTTTTGCTATTGATAGAGGCACAAGATGCAAAATATTCTACCTCCTTTGTTTGACACTAACTTGTGAACAATGAATCTAGTTGAATCATGTTATGAAAAGCACAAAGAGGTTGTTGCCTTTGAAAATTCATTATTGAATCACAAAGGCCCAAAAAATCCGAAACAACTTGGATTAAATGCGAATTCCTCTTGTCATTCAATGAAACTTTCTTTAAGGGTAGAAGAGCATCTCAACCATTACATGGCCAAAATGGCACGCCAAAGCAACTTGCATGGGCTCAGTATTTTAGTACATGGGACAAGTCAAGCTAGTCCCCTCACTCACGCCTGGTGTCATAGCCCAACAAGRTCTAGATTTAATCAAAGCAAATGTTGAAGGTAAATTGTTGTATGATTTTGGGGAGTTTTAATCATTGTTTTGAGTTCCGGAGCCATTGTTCACCCCAAATTTTGAATCCCCAAACAAGAAACAAAGTATTGACAAGCAAATGCTCCCTACAATTCAAGCAGTAAATCAAATTGAGCAAGCACTGTAGGATGGCGTTTGGAGCTTGATTTTTGAGGGGCCAAGGATGAGTTTGGAAGAAATCAAACTCAGGACGATACCAAGGTTGGGCACCACCTTAGGCCCTGGGCCGGTATTTGCCTTCTTCTAGTGAAACAATGGCGATGCAGTCTAAAAGAGAAACTAAGTTAAGCAACCCGCCTGAAGGTAACAAGCTCTAAAATTGCACAAGCTCTGTCACTGCCTACATCCTACATCCTCAAATGTAGACTATGTATACATGTTGCTTTTTCATAGCCTTCAACCATGTACAAATAATGTACATTTCAGGAAGTGGACAATTTTAGAGCCCTATGTATGCCATATCAACTTCAAATTTTTATAACTAATTCCAGAAAGCTCCAAATAACATGAAACGACTTGGGTTAGATGCCAATCCCACTTGCCTTTCAAGGAAAATTTTACTGAAAATTATTTCAAGAAGCTTCGCTTCCCCAAAATTCAGTTTCAGCTGTCTTAGGTGGGCGATTTCTGGACCTGTTACTCCTTCGAAGGACGCCCAGCTTAACTTTGTGAGATCAATGCTCTGATGATTGCCTTTCTGGTGTTCTCAGAATTGCTTCTGGAGGATGATCTTCTGTGTCAGTCACCCTGCAGCAGGGCTGCACTGCATTGCCCAGGGACCTCCAGTCCAGAACTTAACTTACACGAAGTTCGGAGATAACAACTGCGCAGCTTCGATCAGAGCCTGGGAGGGGCTCCTGTTCTGACCATGTAGTGAATCTACGTAAGTTATGGAAACTGCCAAATTTTCCGGGGCCCAAGTCGCAACAGGAGCAGGACATAAAACAACCGTAACGTACATTTGGAGTCTAAGACCTAAGTATGCCTGCACAGCTGGCACGTGTACATTGTTTTTTTGCATAAACATGGGGTTGTATTAGGATTGTGATGACCTCAGGTGTAGATTGATAAATTTTGAGCACCAAGATTCGACAACCGTTGAGAAAAACGAGTTTCAATTTGGAAATACATTAACATCCCTCGTTTTTTCAGGTGGCTTGGCACGTTACTTGGTGCATACTGAGCAGGGCTCTCCTTTCATTTTTTGATGTCACCTAATCCAAAAGCTCAATGTACCCGTATCTGTAGAGGTGGTAACCCAGCATTACGGAAGAAGATCATGATCACGTCTCATAAATGATCAGTTTTTGTTAGATTGGTACAATTCCTGCTTTAAGGTCACCAAAATTTTGTCTCATTCACCTCCCCAAAGCTCTAAAACCCAAACTAGGACAGACCGTGTAGATTTATGTTACAGGCCTGCCGCCAGGGGCCGTCACCCTGAAAAGTGCCAAAGCGGCTACTTGATGGATTTCAGCAGCGTCGAGTACAGACTCTAGCTAGTCTAATCTTGTTTGTTTTTCAAAAGCAAGGTAGCTGGCACACAATGCAAGGACGGCCGTAACACTAGCCTCCCAACACTCACAGTCTGCCTTATCATTCTAGAATATCCATGCCACACGATCATAGCCAATAACACACTCGTCACAGAATCACTCTTCGCAAGGGCATGGACGCATCACGCATACCTTAGTGCAAAAACTTAGTTGAGGACCGCAGGTGGTTTGGGAGGAGTGTCTCGAGAGAGTTTGACGGTATTCATTCGTAATTTGCTCTTGGAGTAATCGTATTCCAACAATCATGCTTGCACAGGCTTCGATATATAGATTTCAGGACCCAATGGAACGAGATCACAAGCTCGGATCCGCGGCGGGTTTACCCATTCCTGCATCGCAACACAGAAACAATGCAACCTGAGGTGTGCGCAGAGTTCGGATTGAAGCTCCAAGATGAAGTGGTTCCCCAGAATCTGCTTGAATGTGGACATCGCAGAAGTGGATGGCATGATGGAGATGACACAGACGGAAGTAGACTCCGAGCGGAAGCTTCAAGTGCCAGCGGAGGAGGAGGAGGAGGAGGAGGGGCTGGGCGTGAGCGAGAACGGGGACTGTGGTGATGTGGTGGTGCGAGTGAACGGGGTGCAAGAGTTTCGGTTGCACATGTCGCAATTGGTGAATGCGAGCGGGTACTTTCGGAATCTGCCGAGCTCGTCGTCTTCGRATGGAGACGGGATGGTGCACCAGCCCACGGGGTGCAAGTTTGTTGCTATTCATGATCTTCCTGGTGAGTGAGTGAGCGAGTGGGTTGCTGCTTCACCAGGTTCGCTGCATTTCGTGCTTTCTTGAAATGTTCCTTGCAATTGCTTAAATAATGAAGTCAGCGGCGAAAATGTTTTGCATTTATGCGTAGAGTTTGCTGCTTTGTCTATGAACTTAGCATAGCGTCAATGGAGTCGATGCCACCTTTGGAGTGGTTGAATATGTTATACATGAAGAGAGTTTGATTATATCTCATAATCTTGTCCTTTAGCTTTACGGTGTTCTTTATATCTTGAGGTCTTGATAACGTGAAAGAAAACCTCGTTACGGAAATAGCATCCCTTGTCACTTCTGCGTCTCGGCATGCTATTAAGGCTCATAATATGGCTCTACTTTCAAGTCCTTTACTTCAGTAAATTCGTCAAGGAGGAGGTTGAGATTTGTTCCTTTCCACCCTTACTGATTGTCCCATGAAAGCCAGGTTTCAAAATGGACCCCATTGCACTGGCAAGAGATGTTACGCATCGACCTTCCATGCCCTCCTGCAATTATCCACATTTTTTCGTGAAACCCCATATTCGTTAAGATAATTTTTTTTTGAAATGAGCGGGCATGGTTGAGTCTCAGTTTTGATAAACTGGAACAATTTTGGGTTTCTGGAATAAAAAACTAGAGCTGAGTTGAACATCATATCTAGACTTTAAAAGCTGAAGGTTTCAGTTGGCCACTTCAGAACTTAAAACTCGAAAGTCATAGTTTCCGAAGATGCCGGCACTTAAAAGTACTCTTTTTCAGAGTTTTGAATGCACTGTTATGGTTGGTAGGAGTTTTCTCGACTGCGCTTTTGCTCACTTGTTTTGCGTTTTTCGCTGTYATTTTAAAACGTCCCGTCTGTGGAACCTCTCAGACGTACGTAATGAAAGACGTTGGAAAAGCGTTCAAATTAACACTGAGTTAGAAGGCAAAACTATTCTCGAACACAGCTCCTCAAAAGTATGCTTTACAAGTCACTTTTCTGGGGTGCTTGTAAATCCGCCATTTTTATRAATAAAACCTTGTTCACGAGCTCATTTCTGGATGGTGGTGTTGAAAATCGGCCAGGGGGAGTGGAAGGGTTCGCCATATCCGTGGACATGTGCTACCTCTTGAACCCCGAACTCACGGTGCTCAACGTGGCACCAGTCTGTGCGGCCGCCGACTTTCTATCCATGGAGGAGGTGGTCGAAAACACAAAGACCTTCATGCGCACACACATCTTCTCGCACTGGCGCTCGTGTATCACTTTCCTGCAAACCTACAGTCGTCTTGGATCCCCAGTTGACGAGTACGTCGAGACCGAGTGCAAGACAGTCCTGGAGACGGCATGCGTGAAGTCCTTCACCGAAATCAGGCATCTTGCAGCCCCATCAAGTTACAACGTCAAACAATCGTGCGGCGCATTGACAGAGCTCCTGGTGCAAGTGTGTTCCTTGCCTGACTTGTACGTGGYGGAGATTGTGGACACCTTGGTGGACAACGATGTGAACTTGAATCTGAAGTGTCGGCAGGGGCGGAATGTCAGRAGCTGGCTGGAGAATGTGTTGGAGGAGGAGTGCAAGAGCGAGGATGCACGATGTTGGATTCTTTTGTGCTTGTCGAGGATGCTGCTCAAGAATGTGCCGGCCAAGCGACCCTGGATGGAGCTCTCTTCTCAGTTTTGGTGTGGGTTGCTGGAACAGGCGGACCTGTTATTGCCCCTCCTGAACAATCCTCTCAAGGTACATCTCCTGTCCACCAGCTCTGCATCAGCAAACATCAATTGAGGGATGAGAAACGAATTGATTAGTATCAGAAACCCACCCGGAAGGAGTTGAAATTGTACCCCGTGCGTAGGACCAGACATTGTGAAGAAAATGTACAGTAAACAACCTATAAAAACACCGGTATATACGGAATTACAATAACAGATATTTCACTAGAAAAATCAAATGATGGGAGAGCATAATGCACTGAGCTGAGGGTCATACACTTTATTCTGTGGTAATATCTAACCGCAAAAACAATGCTTAAATTGAACAGTTAAGTGCCAAAGTCGAGGAAGTTCGCCATTTTACGAAATTTGAAGACGATTAGTATATAAAGGAATCACGCATGTTTGTCACCATTTGCTTAGTGAAGATCGATGAGAAGAGCCTCACTCATGAATCCCCCATGGCCTTATTTGCAGGCAAAGCTGACCGAAGTCAAAACCATGCTGGAACACAAGATCGGCCAAGGCTTAGACGAGATCGACGACTACCTCCGCGACTACAAGTTCAGTCCTCCCACCCTCCTCTCTCTCGTCGAGACTTTCGTCTCCACGAAACCCCAAACCTCCGTCCAATCCCTCCAAGAGCTCGCTTCCGACGTCGACCAATTCCTCTGGTTCTACGCCGARGAGCGCTCCATCTCCACCCCGACATTCCTTCGCCTCTTCCAAGCCTTCCCACGCTGGGCACGCCCMTCCCACGACACCGTCTACGGCGCCACGCAGAAGCTGCTGGCCACCATGCCCAACTGTGCAGCCAAGGAGGAGCAGCACCTTCTGTTCCTCAACCTCATCGACCATTCCAAGCTCAGCCCATCCTTGGTGGAGATGCCGGTGGAGCCTGGAGAGTTGGGAGGACATGGCCAGGAGCTGGCGAGAGTGGAGGAGGAAACGGATGGAAAGCATTTGCGAAGGATAATGCAGAAAGTGATTGATGTGAGCTTGATGTTGTTGGAGGAGAATTCGCAACGATCAAGGGAGATTGTGGCGCTGCAGAAACAGTTCGGGGAGCTGCTGGAGGGACGGGCGAAGAAGAGACTGGACCAGGAGTTTGGTGTTGTAGATGATTTCCTGAGGAGGAAACGGCCGCCCGAGAGTGGGAGCCAACGCGGCTCCGTTTCKAGTGAAACGGAAGGATCGGAAATCTCGGAAAGGGCATCCATCACAGGTATGGCCGGCTCTTGACAAATCTCATTCAAAACGAGAAACAAGCGGAATAGAGCGGAATAGAGTTCAAACCTAATTAAATGTCATCGCTTGTTTTTGCAACTTGTGTTTTCATTTTTCATGAATGTGTAAGGGAGAGGCATCCAATGGTGTCCATGTACCCAATGCCATSCAAATCTGCAARACATATTCATTTCAGGCTATAAATRTAGGTAGGCSKKACATGGCTTATTTCTTTGACCTAAAATAATAAGCAATCTACARTCSCGCTACATTTATGTTYTAGAATGAATGCCTGACCTAGAAAGGGACGCCATTGGGTGCCTCTCCCTTATATGAATTAAACTCAATGAAATGCTTTAAGTTGGAGTAGAGTAATTGCACCTCAATTACAAATTTGGGTGCCTCTCCCTTATATGAATTAAACTCAATGAAATGCTTTAAGTTGGAGTAGAGTAATTGCACCTCAACTACAAATTTAAATCTTTAATCAAATAAAGCATTGGAGTTGTAGACGTTGAGATCTGAAGCTTGAAAGATGAGAAATTGACAAAATGTGGAAAATCTCTGTTTCACTACAAAAAATGAGTGTCCACAATGACTACAAGATGATTGCAAAATGACTATAGTAGTCATTTTGCAATCATCTTGCAGTCATTGTGGACACTCATTTTTTTGTAGTGTTTGGAAGCTATGTTAAGACATCAATTGAAACTTGAGAATGGTTGAGATTGTCACACTCTCTAGGAGGGCTTTAAAAGAGCTTATTTTTGGATAAGTTATGCCCGGATGGTTCAAGGATAACAAACTTTTCCATATTCTATAATTTAGCAAATCATGTTTTTTGATGGGATGCTTATGATTCCTACCCATGAATGATATATGTATCATAAAAATATTTATCTTTCTATTTGTATTTGTTGCAAGTTGCAACAAGGGTTCTTAATACATGAAAAAAGATGTGCATCAATTAGAATTATTATATCTGTAAGGTATCCAAATTGGTATATATATTGAATGGAACTATGCTAGTCTACCTTCATTGTGATAGAGATTGCAATGAAGTTTTTCTTACAAGCTTCATCATCTACGCATGTGAGTCTAACCTATTGATTGTATTGAGCTCGCAGTCTTGAAATATATGTCTAGCATGCATCAACTTGGAGACGCCGACGTCTTTAGGGATAATCCAACAAATTGCTCAAGTGCATCACCAAGCTCATGATCAAGAAGCAATGGACCATCACAAGAAACACAAGATATTTGGGAGGAATTAATAAAATGCATGACAACTCCTAAAATTTTACATTCCAAAGACATTGATCTATGAGTTTCACAATTTGTAGCATTAGAAAAATATCATCAATGGTCAATTCTTCAATCCCTTAAAGAGCCAACATGCAATGGGTGGATGGAAAATGTTTTTAAAAGTTCACTTCATGAGTTCTTTGAAATGGATGAAGTACATCCAAATATGTAGAAAAATCACATATTATCTATTCCTTTGGGATTTAACTCCATGCTTCATTTTGTGGGTGTAGGAGCTTTTTAAGCAATTTATGTCTAGATGGGGGGAAAAAAAAACTTGCTAAATTGAAGATATTTTATTTGGATCCTTATTAAGGAATAGTTTGTTTTGACTATAAAGCTCCACATTTCTAAAACCCTTCATACTAAGGTTTCTTTAGGATTATTAAGTAGTTTCTATGTAGTTCACCTTATATTACTTCTTTCAAAATTGATGTAAAAAAAAGAGATATTGTTTTAAAGAGACAAGGGGTGTATTTCATTTAGGTAGTTCTAACCAAAGCCTATTTTAGACTATTGTATCTAGTAGTCATGTTCAACATTCCCTACGATATAATTAATTAAATGTGTATCAACAAATGCTTTAAATTAGAAAGAGATCCACTAAGCTTATTTCTCAAATTTTCACCTTTTCTACCTTCTAGTTTTATCCTTCACATGCCTATCAAATAGTTCATGCCAAGCATGAGATTCTTTTGACTATGTATGCATTACAAATGACTCCATTTCTCAACACTTGTACAAAAGGTCACAAAATTCTATATTCAATTAAGTTTAGTGCTTAGCAAAGAAGCCTTGCATTCGGGCAAAGTCAATTGGCCAAATAGTGGCAATTTGCATAGTCATATGCTTGCCTTGCCAATGTCAATTAAGGTTGCTTTAACCCAAATGAAGATGGTGAAGACTATTATAGAAATGAGGAATGTATCATGTTGGCCCAAAAATCAAATTATATTTAGCCAACTAGAAGCCCATTTCCATGTTCACTCAATCCTACAAATTTGTTTGAAGTCAAGTCACTTACATGCTTATTCTTGGAATGCCACCCTGTCATCAATTTCACAAATGTTTTAAGAAATGAGGCTTGCCATCTCCCCTTGGCAAAAACATCATATATTTTAGATTTTCAACTTCTTTTTTGGGCTCACTTCAACATCATAAGTTGAAGTCCATATTTATGATACCAAAAATATTGAAAACACTCATAAGAAGATAGAGATACTACGGCTTATGATTTATTAAGATTTGAGTCTTGTACATGATAGATCTTGTCATTTCAGATTTAGGGTTGATAAAGATACACCTAATTAGAACACTTTATTGTGATTGGTTTGCCAAAATCCATGGTCTATGGCTCTTAAAATTAAAAAGTACAACTATTATGAAGCCCTTACTATTTATTGAATTCAAAAATCCACACTTTGACCTCTAAATGTCCAAGGCTTTTTTTGAGCTTCTAGGAATTTTTTCTAAACTGAACAAAAAGACAACATTTTGATAATTTCTATCAATTATTTTTGAATTGTAACCATACAAATTCAAACTAAACATGTTAGAGATCATATAGGAAAAGAAAACACACAAATATCACTTATAGATTGAAAGATGTAATGTTTGATCATGAGGGTGTTAAAACTTCAAAAATGATTTGAAGTCTTTCATTCTTCTTTTCACATGCTAAAACTAAAAAGTTGGTCATCAAAAAAATATGAGGTTCAAGGACACAACATGCATAACCTGGATCAATTTACTGGTTCTCAAAATCTCTTCTACATTTTTTTAAAATGAATTTCTAACGTGAATTTTTGTTTGAGATAACACTACGAGAAGTCAAAATTGCAATGGACACCCTTGCACAAAATCTTGAATTGAAAAACCGTAGTCAACCATTTTCAAAATCGGATTTGTGATGCTAAAATTAGACTTCAAAAAGAATTTTACAAAATATAAACTACTAATAATAGTAACTTTGTTAGGTTTTGCTTGACTTCAAAGTATTGTCGACACAAGATTTTGGTGCCTCCAGCAATTAGTAGTTAGGTTGTTTGTTTGTTTTGTTTGTTACATTGAGATCTCTTGGACTATGGGCCTCTGATTGGGTTCTTAGTACCATCTGAAGCTCTCAACAAGGAGGGGTGCACGGGCTTTGTTTTGACGTAAGATCGAAACACCCATTAGCGTTCATGTTCCCATTTGTGTATCATAGACTACACCTAATTGACACTCACCTAATATTGATTTGCTGACTGCTGATTTTGGCAGCATTCAGATTTAGGTACACCTATAGGACAATTCCAGTGGTCTAGTGAGCTAGCACTTCAAAAAATCATAGAAATTACATACAATATCCAAAAAATCTTTTTTTTTTTTTAATATTCATGATTTTCACTCACTAATACTACAATAATATAAAAAAATTGCCTCCGACTATGCTGAATTGCCTAAATGAACGGTTTTATTTTAGGTGCTTTCACCTTACATTGTGTGAAAGTTATTGACTTTCGAAGTTCTTTGATATTAAAAAATTAAAAAAATTACTCTTATTATTATATGTAACGAGGGCTTAGMCATCCCTCGACGGCACAGGGCACACTACGGTAATTTCGATTGGCATTGCGGTTTCGAAAAGGAAATATTCTAACCCTAACCGTATCTCGTACGCGCCAGGTAGGGGTCGAACCTACGACTTTCTGCTTAGGAAACAGACGCTCTATCCACTGAGCTACAGGCGCAGAGGGAAATCGGCTACCCGAAATCCTCTTGATGAATACTGCCTTCGGAGAACACAATTTAGCCAACAAATTATATTCTCGGGTTCATTTCATGTCAAGAGGGCTGAAGAGGGGTATCACGAGTATGATCTTACGATACTGTAGCTTAGCTACAACTCATGCGGTGACTGGGAAAGAATCAATGTTTCTGTATCTCTCCATTCTCTCTGCTGCGCAATTCCTGTTCGTGACATCCTTTAGAATCCTACCACAAAATGCCAACCTGCGTAAGAGCATTGCGCTCACACCCCAAGCAACGAGAAGCCACGCATGAACAGAGGCACCTTATCTGCAGAGACCAACCTCGACTCGTCTCCCGTCGCTATGCTCAAGGCTTGAAGCTGTGCGCAAATTCAACGTTTCATGGGTGTAAGCACCTGCGACGAGGGCGGTAGTTTCAGCTGCRGATGATGCAATGCCCTAGGTGCTTACCTTACTGCTTACCCCACATGAAGAAYTCTGGAGAAACTGACCTAAGTTACGTACAGAAATCAACCTGACATGCTATGCGATTCATCACTTACCTGTATCATACCCAAGGTACTGGAGTCATAGGGTGTCAGAGTTCACGACTTGTCCGTGAAGATTTCACCATGTTTTCCCACGCAAGTTTGAGACCGAGAATCTTGTTCCAGAAACACTATCCGCTTGGGAGTCAGTTTTGAAATCGCGTTTGAATCGCCTCTGACAAGGAGCTCACACTCTCCGATATCCGACACCCTTTATTGATGCTGGGAGTCGTGCATGAGCCCGCTCAGAATTCGAAGGGGAAGTTTCTGCAGAGTCAGATTGCTTGCCCTCCCTCCCCTCAACTATCGGCAGTGAACCCACGTTGCTAAAGTCCTAAACCCCGAAAACCAGATTCAATACAACGCATCACTCAATCGAGAGAAGGATTCACCACCAATACAATTCTGCAGAAAATTCCTGCTGCATTCATGTTGAAATGAAATGACCACCAGAAACCCAAAAAATAACAACGACAGATCTCACCAAAAAACAATAAACTCCAACTCATCCCAGCACTCGCAATACGCATCACTCGCAGCAAGAATAATGATTGTTAAGAGTCAGAAAACCAGCACTTGTCAAGGGGTGGCAAGAAGGGCCACCCTGGCAATTTTGAAATCTACRATATTCCTAGATGGTAGATCCTCTGGACGGGACTTTACCGTTTCCCGCTCTCGCTGCAACTGCGTCTCCTCGTGTGAACTCTGTTTAGACGATCTAATGAGCCACCGTTCTATTCGTTTCTCGGCAATGTAAGCAGAAGGGGAATTGCAGTTTGAGCACGGCTGATGAAAATTTGTAGTGGGTCAAGCTTAGATGGTTTCTTGTCGCATTCTTGCATTGCTGCCAAGCATGACTGTCACAGTTGCAGTTACAATTGTAGTAATGTCGCAAGCTAGAGAAGCGAGGTGGCAGGGACACCCCTAGAGTCGAGAAGAGCGAGGGTGGCGAGCGATGGCAAGGAGGAAATCGACCCCTCAACATGGCAACAACAGGGCGTCCACAAGCGCCGCAGGGGGAGCTGCAGCTGCAAGGAGGCTTAGTAGGAAGCCGCACCGATGGCGACCGGGCACCAAGGCATTGCAAGAGATTCGGCACTACCAGAAGACTTGCGACCTCCTCATTCCTCGCCTTCCTTTCGCACGCTATGTAAGTCTTGATTCTTGCACCTCCCRTTCATTGATCTTTTCTTTTCATTTTTGTATATCTGTTTTGCGAGCACATTTTCTTGTTGCCAATTTGCGGCTATGTCTTTGAGTCGACCGGTAGTTCCTCTTTCTCGGTCATGCTTGGGTCCTCGGTGGAATCGTACGAGATGAGACGGTTGTTTTGACATTCAAGATTTTGAGGTTCGACATTAGTTAATGCAGCGAAGACTGTTCGGGTGTGAGTGTGTGTTTGTTTTTAGGAGTGTAGGGTTTGAGTGACGTGTGAGTTGCAAGCAGCGATTAATGGTGCAAACCCTCGTTAAACCCTAGAGTGTCAAAGGATTTTGTATCAATCACATTATGTGTCGTGTTGCGATAATGTCATGAATGTTTTTGAAAGCTTTGTCTCATTCATGGTTTGGAGCAATAGAATTTTTATCACTTTTAAGTTGCAYCTTTTACAATTCTCACCAAACCTGTGAAGGACACTGAAATTACAGCAAGATGTGAGGACATAAGAGTCCATTCAGATCTTTAGGGTGAAAATTGTTCGTCTATTCTTCGACTATGGTTTAAACCATGGAATTCGATGTCAGAGAATCGTTGTACTTGTACGCTTCACAATTCTAGTGGCTGAATAAAATTTGTATGAGCTCCAAGTCATGTGAAGAGAGTCAGGAGAGGCGATTAGAGAACTGTATGAGGATGAACCAGAAATTACTAATAACAATTAAACCTCCTTGGAAACTATCGCGGAAGTAGATTACCCTTCAGATTGTCTCTGTTTCTTTGGATTTGGTGAACCCGATTACAGATTCCATGGGATGTACTGAAGGTTACCCCTAAAAGTCCAAGAATTTCAAATTGGATCCAACGTTCTTTTAGCAGTTTTGAGGATTTCTTAATCTTTTTGGTCCATTTTTATTTATTCATTGACCARCACATGCAATGTTCGTTRCTGCTTCTAATGATATAAACTTTGATTCATATGTTTCACAATTCAATCAATCGAATTGGTCTTCTTAAACTCATGGATCCTGGATATTATCCTGCATTGACTTCATGTTGACGTGGTGGAATGTGCTTATCAAGATAGTAATAGTAGGTGGAAAATCCTGCAAATCCTGTACACTGATGTCAAAGATGTGTAGGTCAAAGAAATTACCTCTATGTATGCAAGTGATGTCTCTCGGTGGACAGCGGAAGCATTGACGGCCCTCCAAGAGGTACGTTGCATCCACCTGCAAAGGAAGAAGCGAGCCTGTATTCAGGATATTACGATATTCTGATACTGGAGCCAATGTTTTCATTTATTGGAGCAACAAGTTGCCATGTCATCCAAATTCCTAAAATTACACTTTTAATGCCAATAAACATTGTCTCGCCATTCAAGACTATCGAGAGAGTATCTTCATAAAGACTGCATCCRACAAGAGACTTAACACTGCCATCATTGTCCTCTTGATAATATTCKTGTTSTTCACTTTTGCAGGCAACTGAGGACTACATAGTCCAYCTGTTTGAAGACACGAATTTGTGCGCTATCCATGCGAAGCGAGTAACCATAAGTAATAAGCACCTTCTCCTTTTCTTTGGCTTTGATTGCTTCCAGATCCAGAGATTCTTGAATGGTTTGTACTGGCAGATTTCAGAGCTCCAATATGTGCCATGCACCTTCTCAAATCTCTGAGATAGTACTTTCAATTCCTCAGATGGGTTCAGTACTTTATCTGAGATAGTACTTTCAAGGGCCTAGAGTCTTGAATACTAAGACTTTCAATTCCTCAGATGGGTTTTTGAGGTGGTCAACTGAAACATTGAGCTTTAGTATCTTGGGCAGATATAGATATGAGGTTCAACTGGGCTCCAGTTTTCAGCTGGGCACTCTGAAATGGCTCCAGTTTCCAGTCAGGATTTGTGTATGTTATTGGCATTGCATGTCAGCTCACAGATAATGTACGGTCAGATTCACATGTACTTCGCTTGTACCAAGTGTTCATCGAACTAACATACTGCTTTTACTGCATGCAGTGCCTAAGGATTTGCAGTTGGCCAGACGACTACGTGGTGTCATTGATAAAGCAGCATGACATTTTCATTGTACTGTGGCCAACCCATATAAAACACAAAATTCAGAGATCTAGGGTACTGTCATCCTACAGCATCATAGTGTTAGAAACAAATGATTCAGAAATGTAGATTAGGCCTATACATTCTTTGACCCCTAAAGCCCTGAGTGCGGTAGAGCCCCAAACTGCCAAGATTGTAGCCTTGTGAAAAACACCTTTTTGGTGATTTTTTGGGGTGATTTTCAGTAGATTTGATCATATGATCTCAAAGTCAACTTCTTTTAGTACTAAGGATTTTTTGGGGGAACCCTACTCCTTGACATTGATTCTAGAATCCAAGGAGCCTTTTTTTGGTACCAAAGGCTCCTTGAATTTGAGAAGCCCTTCCTTGGTGCGAAAGGGATCTTCCAAAGATGACTTCTTGGAACCCAAAATTGGATTTTAGAATCCAAGGATTGAGAAATAGACTCTCCCATAGAAGGCTCTTTGGATTTGAGGAGCCCTTCTTTAGTGCCAGAAGGATCCTTGGTGCTAGAGGGATCTTTCAAAGATGGCTCCTCGGAACCTAATGAAGGCTTTTTGGAACCCCAAAATGGATGAGATCACAACATTCAAAGTTGGGGTTTGACAATTTTTTTGGACTGCCCAAAGTAGGAAAACTTCAAATCAAGGCTTCTGAGTCCACAGCAAGAACTTAGGTGGCTTGTGATTTTTTTATTTATATTGTAGTAAGGCCTCGATAGTACATGTTAGAATTTATTTGACCTTTTGGATACATATGACATAGTGAAAATCAATTATTTCTTCAAGGTGGTCCACCAACTTACTCATATTGTATTGTACATTGGGCCAACTTTGATGGGTTCAAAGAATTCTTTATTGATTTCATTCTTCATTAGAATGGTGAGAATATACATTTCTCAGTCATAGTTGGGTACAACAACAAAAAAATAAAAAAATAAAAAAATATTCCTTCTATATTTACTCCCCAAGGTTTTCATTCCTAATTTTGTCTTTGTAGGCACCATTATCCATACCTTTAGGATAGGTTGTTTGGGTCACGTGAGAGCAATGGGTTGTTTTACCTTATAATAGAATCTTCTAGATAAAAGCCATGAATGCATGCATATGAGAGGAAAAAGCGAAATATAAAAAGAAGGATAGATCTAATCTGGGCTACGCCATATCGTCGTCTACATCATTCCCTCTTTCACTGGCTCAATTTTGTAGAAGTGCCATGCAAAGCTTTGTCTTGAATTGTAAATGTGTCATGGGAGTCACGTGATCAAACACATTCTTGGCACATGTGCCCAAGGTATAAACATACACAATCATGTCCACAAGAATGGTATCAAGTAGAAAAAAATAGTTAAGTGCTAGCATTTATGGGATCAAATTTAGCAAGATTATATGGCATGTAACTCATCCGCCACATTCACCTCCCTCATTTGGATGGTTTAATCCAAGTGAATAGGTAAAGTTTAAATTTGAGAATGCAATGCTCCATCTCTTCAAGGAACACTTGCGATCTCACTAAGATGAATACAAAGATATTAGATTGGCATGGCATGCATTGAGAGTAAAATGACCGGTTTCTTGTCCTTCCTCACATTGTGTGAGTAGAATGTATTTGCTACTCTAGTATCCCTTGGTTTTGTCACTCCAAATCTTCAAGTCCTTGAAATCTTATATTAAGCCTATTAGATTTGATCACATTCGGTTCTTTTAGCATATATATAGCCAACTCCGCAAACAAACCTATGCTACGGAAATAGTTGCAAATCACCACTAAATACCTCTTTCCACTACGTTCTTGTACCGTGCACATTAGGTCCTACTTGATTTTAACCACAATAAAATATTAAAATTGTACACATATTTTGAAAACAAGCCCGCAAAATACCATACTTTGGCCCACACTTGCAAGACTCTTCAGGTACTGACCAAAGAATCTTGGTTTGAAATATATGTATATGCTTCCAAGTGGCATCTTGGTACAAATATCTAATACTACCTAGGTCTAAATTTAGACCATTTTTGAGGTCAATGTTATTGCAATTGTCATTATTAAATCCYTCACTATAACTTTCTTGAATTTCACCGTTATCCCCTATGAAGTTTTTTCATCACAATGGCAAAGAAAACCCTAGAATTAGACTAGTGGGGAGTGTATGTAACCTATGTGCCTCCAAGCAATGAACTCATACCTCAGATAAGCTCCCAATTGGCCTCAAAAGGCCCAAAATCAAACAAGGGTAGCACACCTAAAATCACCACCTAGGCACTCTTATACCACGCAATGATATAACATGCATGGACCAAGGATTTTAAGGCAACATTTCATGCCAAAATCTACTTGAATTTGTAACTATGGCAACAAGATGAGATAAATTAAACACTTAGATTTGACTACAATACACTATCCATCACTCAACAAACACTTAAATTTCAACCATACATTGACCCCAAATGAATTTTTCACTTCACCCTAATTTCATAGATTCATCCACAAGGTCTTCATTTTAATTCCTTCATGTTATTTATATTAGACTGGATGCACTTTTGAATTTAACCGTTAAACGTCGACAAAGACGTTTTGGGATTTATCCCACGCAATGAACGGAATTGAGTTAGTCTACCTTCTATTGTAGTTTTATGTTCTCTTTCCAGAATCAATGAATGCCCTACATTTGTCTGGTATTGGGTTAGGGTCGGTATGTGGTTCCCGATGTGGTTAAGCTACATTAACCCCTAAAGTCCAAACGTCCCTACAAGGGACTCATAGGATTTTAGGTAGGCTTGTGTGATCTCAATTTTTGACATAATTTTTTGGAACTTTTTTTGAAGATAGGAAATCAAATTAGCTTTGGGGGAGTATGGTAGAGGGACTCGTAATCAATCAAATAAGCAATTGTAGACATGATCTAGGGTAGTGTTAGGCAAAGAAAATATTTTCAGAGGTGCATTGACAGAAATGATGGAAGTTGCAAAAAATTTGGTAATTTTATCTCTTGCAATGAAATTATTAAGAATTTTGAAAGGCCAAAGTTGGGCTTGACCCATGGTCAACATCTAGAGTCATCCAATTCCGAACATTTAAGAACTACTTTCCTGCTCATTGCTTCCTACTTTCTTGCTCACTTATGTGTCATGAACTCACTACAAGAGGAAGGGGTATTTTAAGTAGTGTCCTAGACATCATGTCTTTTAAGTATGGTTTTAAGTAAATTTTTACTAAAAGGACTGTCCTTTCAGTAAAAGTTTACTTAAAACCATACTTAAAAGACGTTACTTAAAAGACATGATGTCTAGGACACTACTTAAAACACCCCTTTCTCTTGTAGTGACTTATTGGTCTTAACCTTGAAAAAATAAAAAAGACACATTCCAAGGCAAAAATGGAAATCAATTCCAACCTTGGTCGGAAATACAACATCCTATTGATTGGTGATGGGGCGCCGGTTAGTAATGGGTCCCTCTACCATATACTTCTTATTTCAATCGGTGAATGGAAGAAAAAATTATGCCACTTTAAGTCCGAAAAGCGGCTCAAGGGGCAATCCAAACAAAATCACAAAAAATTGAAATTTTTTAGTTTTTAATTTTTTTTTCAAAGATTGTATTTTTATCTATTGTGGCCATATTTGTTAAATTGAGATTAAATGTGTATTTTGAAAATTCAGCTTTGCTATTAGAGACCTCCATTCCAATGAATCCAAGATTTATGAAGAAATCAACCTTTAAATAATCAAAGGTTTTTCTAATGTAATAATGTATTAAAGTCTCAATTTATTGAATTTTTACAATATTGGATACTTATTATCATCTAAATGTAGAATCAAGGATAATAAGAGAGTTCAAATTGCCTTATTATTTTTAATGTGACATCTAAAGCTTTAATTCATTTATTTGGATTTAAAAGTATACTCCCTCAAAGCTTATTAGTAATGAAAATTTTATGAACAATCTTGTTTTGGGGGCAATCTAAGTATCTCAAAAAAAATTAAATTGTAGGATTCATTTTTGAATGCAATTATTACAATCATTCAAAAACACTGTTAGACAATTGAGTTTTCTTGTTAGAACAATCTCACCATTGGGATTATGGTGTTTCAATTCCATCTTAGAGGCCTCATGTGATGTGAGTCAAACAAGAAAAGTTTCCCTAGGAAGCTACAGTGTCAATCAAGACATTGTAATGCTATGTGGACTAGGTGGGTGGGGTGAGATCGATTAACCCCTAAAGTCCCATTGTCCCGTCGGAGGACAATTTGGATTTTGGGCAGGTTCCTATGACCTTGATTTTTTATGAAACTCTTTGAAACTTTCTCGTAAGATAGAAAAACTGATTAACTTTGTGGGAATATAATTTTTATTTCAATTGGTGCCCGGGAGCAAAAGTTATACCACAAAAACCCCAGAATTGAACTCGGCGGGCGGCAAAAAAAATTTTGCAAAAATTCAAAATTAAATTAAAATTTTTTTTTTGAAATAATATATTCTTGTCTACATGTGAAGCTTTGATTCATTCTATTTGGACTAGTAATGAGAAAGTTATGGACAATCTTGTTTTTCGGGCAATCTAAGGATCTTCTTGAAAAAAACTTATAGCATTCATTTCTGAATGCAATTCTGACAATTTTTCAAAAAAAACTGTTGGACAAAGTAAAGTTTACTTTCTAGAACAATCTCACCATTGGGATTATTGTGTTTCAATCCCATCTTAGAGCTATTAACCATTTAGTTTTTCTTTCAATCTTGGACCTCTTTCTACTTAACAATTTTTTAAAGATTGAAAATCAAGTGCATTTTTTTTTGAAATTTTTTTTCTAGACTTTCAACTCAATTCTTCAACATAAAAAATTTTAAATTCAAAGTTTGTAGTATAAAATATTTTGACAAATGACAATCAAAGACATTTGAAATTGCAAGCGAGTGTTCAAAACTTTCTTTTTCAACTTTGAATGCTAATATCTTTCAATCTATAAGGTCAAACTTCATGAAATTCTTACCACATGATCTAAGACAAGTGAAGTACAAGATCCTACGGCTAGATTTTGGGAAAAATTGTTTTTTCATTTTCTTGGATGAATGCAACAAAAATGACATTTTTCAGTGGTTTTTGATAGAAAAATGGCCTTGGGACTTTAGGGGTTAAAAGTTCCACACGTAGTGATTTCCTTCAAGTTGATCTATCTCCACCAATGGGCTTGTCTACCAATATCGGTGAACCTTGAAATCCGACTTCTCAGCTCAGTATTCACCAAGGTCAGCAAGATAATCTATGTTCATTTTTTGTCTTCTAGTGTTTTTCCTAACTTCTCGGCTCACATAGTAGGAGGCTTCTAGAGCATTTCCGTTTTAATTTTCTCTACAATCTTGAACCTACTTCTACCTAATAATTTTTAATGAATGAAAATTAAATGTTTTTTCAATAAATTTTTTTTTCCTTAGATTCTCAAATCAATTCTTCAACACAAAAAACTAGAATATCAAAATCAATAGTGCAAAAATTATAAGTTAAGAAGATTCAAATTTGAAAAATCTAGTCAAGCAAGGTGTAAAAAAACCTTGTTTTCTACACTTTAAATGCAAACATCGTACAATTATCACAATGAAAGTTTATAAAATTTCTTCCATGTATTTTTGTACTAGTCTAGYGGAAGATCTTGTAGTTAAATATGAAAAAAATTATAAAATTATAAAAAATTATAGAGTATTTTACTCTTTGCAATAGAAATGGTAATTTTGAGTGTTTTTTGATGGAAAAAAGACCTACGGACGGCTGTAGGGATTAATTAGTCAGGTGTGGAAAGGATGGAGATTACGTGGGTACCTACTTGGATGGTAGATCCATGGCATGAAGTATTGTAGAACATCCTAATACCATTAGTCATCCAATTCGGCCATCTATAGTATCCTCTTAAATACATTAGTCTCCCATTCAATTCAGCAAAGTGTGTAAGCTCAATTACTTAGGGAAGTCATTGGATGCTTTTGTCAGATAATAAAACCATGTTGACATCTAATCATGCACGGTTTAAGGTTGATTAAGATTTGATTTGAATAAATGTAGGTTTAGGTAGGCTTAACTGTGTAAAAATTATTGTCAAAATAAGTTTTATTTTCAGCCAATAAAAGAGGTGCTTTTAGAATGTTGAACTTGTGCTTTTACAACACTCATCAAACAGAATTAGGGTGGTAGGTCATTGATTTGAACCTTTTAAGATGGTCATGCCTCCCCACCTACTAACAGTTTAATATTTTTGGTTTGAAAATTCATATCAATTGAAGTTCTTATCATATTAATATGATTCCTTTTGTATTTAAGTCAATCCAATTAATTATTTCTTTGAAAAATATGGGCAATAATCAACACATTGTATAAGATACCGAAATTGCAAATATGAGTGGTCATAGGTTGTTCTACCTTAGTTAACCCATAAACAACGCTAAGGCCATTTTCTAGTCGATTAATGAGATAACATCTTTCATGTGTAGGATAGGAGAGCAACTATTCATCCTCAAAATTTTGTGTGAAAAGGGAAGATCTTCTATAGTACTTTGACTTCCAATGTTTACTTTTCAAATATTTCAAACCAATGATTCTCACGGTATTAGAATTCATGATTTCCTCGATGACACACCTTGCATTTAATCCCTCACCGCCCAAGGGGACCAAAAGTGTCATCACATAGTCTGGAAATGAAATTCAAAGTGCTGTAATTTTTTCATCTAATCTCCAAATTCAATAAACCTTGATGGAAAAGTTTCAAATTTTAGTCCAGTTTGTGTGGTACAATTTTCAGACCAATATAAAACATACAAATGCTTTGGGAGCCAATCAAAGTTCATAGGTTCAATTTGAGTTCACCAAACTAAAGTTTATGGCTGAAACTTTGGGGGCATGTATCTCCATCCAATGTTTGTTTTGGGTCATTGCAAGAAACATTGGTCCTATTCTCGTCACAAACAATGTGGCTCTCTTGTAATCTTGAATAACTTTTGAAGCATAAAACCCATAAACTTGAAATTTTGATTGGAAATTCCTAACTTGATGATAATTATATCTTTTATTTTATTTTTTAAATAAAAAAAAAATTTACATTTAAAAATCATATTTGCTAATTTGTCACACTTTGAGGTTTAGAGGTTCTTACTACATTAGGAGTCCCCAAATTTAATAATTTGAAGCTGAAATTTTCATGGATTATTAACATAGTAGAAAAGCATATACCTACCAAAGGGAATCTAAAAATTTATTATTTTATGTCCTCCATATGAGTGCAACCAACACTTCCATTGCACGCAATTTCAAAATATTGATGATGGTTCAAAGACCACTTTTTTTGGTGAAATCTTATCACCATCAATTCTTCCCAAATGGAAAATTTTTAATTTAAAAAAAAATTACTTTCCTATTTTTTACAAATTAAAATGTCAAAGTACCTATTTTCATGAGACTTTGCACTTTTCTAGTTCACCTAGTTAGAAAAATTTTCCATGCTTTTCCTTTCTAGAGTTTCTTTTTTTCAAAGGTATATACATTAAAAATATTTTTCATATTTAAAAAAAAAATTCTAATTTTATAGTACTCCCGAAAAATCATGAGTATTGTAACAAAAGTGTATACAAAACGGCAGGTGTTTCTTGCAATGACCCTTTTCAATAAAATTTGTCGGGTTATGTTCCTCTACAAGTATAGTTATTGTGGTCAATTTTAATGTCAGTCCAAGTTGAGTTGAATGTTTGTGAGCAATTCCAAGTTCAAAATCCAGACATTTTTGGGTTACAATGAACTTTGGCGGCTTATATCTTCTTCATACAATGTCCATTTCCAATAAATGTTTTTGGGAAAGTTGCGCATTCTAGTCTAAAATTTTGTATCGATCCAAAAAGTTATGAGCGACTGAGAAGCATATAAGTTGAAGGAGTTTTAGTCATAGATGTGTTTTTGGCACCCTTTCTTGCTATTTTTTTTGACATTTCAAAGTCATTTTGCAAACACATTGAGTCAATTTAATGAATTTTTTTTTTCCACCAAAGTGTTTGTATGTTTATTTCAAAGCACTTTTTAGTTCAAAGTGTTTTCATTTGAGTAGGTTTAGAAATCGAATTTCACCTCCAAATGTGTTTTTAGGAAAATTTCAGCATCTTTTATCAACACTAAAACATTATAATCTTTCAATCTATGCGGTCAAATGACTCCAAATTTGATCCACGTCATATAAAACATGCACACTACAAGATTGTACGGTGGAGATCTTCATACCTTAATGACATGTAAACTTATAAGGCTTGAAAAGTAAGGATGCTTGTAGACATGTTTGGGCCTTGGGCGGTGAGGAGTTCCGGGTTAAAACTCTGGATTAAGATTGAGGCGTGGTCTTTTCTTACATGCCAGAGGGTCATGTGCAGAGTCTTAACTTTAATTTGTTTGGGGATGTGTCAAATCAGAATCCCAGAAGTGTCCATATGTACACAGCAGTAGCCTCCAGTCCTGCACAGAAATCGAAAATCTGTGAAGTGTGGTCCTCCTTCTGTGGTTCCCTTGTTCCCATGTTCCCAGGGCAGGCCACTTGTGGCTATCAGTCCTGTACTTTGCCCCTTTCAAATAGAGTTTCATTTCAATTGTTTCAATTTTTTTTTTTTTCGGAATCTGTGCAGTGAAACAACACAAAACATGCCCTGCAGTGACTTGGGAATAAGTTATAACTTAGCTGGAGGTTTGTCAGACAGTACCTATCTACTGTAGTATTTTAGGTACCCACGACAAYATCCTCCTACTTGGAGGTTTGTACATTAAAGTAGGGCGTTTTGGATGACCTTTACATGACAAGCACACCGACCCACTGCAGAAAATTGAGCATTAAGCTTCGTTTCCAAACCTACCTAAATTAGTGTAAGGTAGACTGCTCTTAAAGCGACCATTTAAGAGCCGATTGCATTTTCAGGGAAGCTAAACTCCTTGAAATAATTTTCAGTAAATTTTCATAGGAAGAAAAAAGGAATTGGCATCTAACCCAAGTCGTTTCATAATTATTTTTCAGACCTTCAAAGAATTAGTTACAAATTTTTGAAGTTGTAATGCAGTGGTCACTAAAAGCGACCACCTCCTAAAATGTACACTGCTGGTACATTGAAGAAAGCAAAATGTACCTCCGAATCATCATCGCTTTTAGAGCATGGGCGCTTTAAGAGCATCCTACCTTAATGGGTCAGCAGCATCTGATTACCGACTACCATCTCCATGTAGTTCCTGCATCTGTAACGTACCTTCAACTTAATGTGCAAATCTCTCGTGATATTGGACCAAGCTTGCCTGTCCTCTGCTGCAACTTACGACAGAAAATCCGAGCGTTGAGTTGCTTAATGAACTTCAGTTTTCTTACCTTTTAAGTACACAAACTTCCGTTTTTAATGTACAGTACCGTACTTTGTGGGTCTTGTGGATTCTTGTTCTCTGACTTCTCGCCCGCCAGGCCAGCCCAGGGAGGGAGGAGAGAACCACCGCGGCAGGCGCGGTGCGCGTGGGTGAGTGATGATCTTTTCCCCTTTTGCAATGAAACCCGTCCGTCCATGGTTTCATTGTCGTTTCCCTCCAACCAAAAGGAAAAGGGAAAGGAGAGGGTGTTAACTCCCAAGTACAGCTAGTCTTATTTGAGGAAGTCAGAAAAGCTCCAGAATGAACTTCTGGTGGTCTGCATGCAACTAAGTTAAGTCAAGCTTAAGCTTAGCTGTGGTCCCTCACTGCAGGCAGGCTTCCGAATATTAGTTGGAATAATAACTTAAGTTCTGCCAAATGAATGATCAACTCCCTCAACTCAACTCCCCGTGACAAACAACCAGCCGGGACTGTCAGTGACTTAACACCCCAGAAATGGGCTTTAGATTGCACAACTGAAGAAAAACACTCAATTTTCGGGGTTGGGTTGTGGTTTTGAGGGTTGATAGGTTCTTGTGTGTCTTGTCTCCTGGCCGCTTGCGGCAGGTGTGTATGTTATGCCTCTTGCAATGAAATTTCGTTTCATTTGTGTCAAAAAAAAAAAAAAAACTCAATTTCGACTCCCTGTGTTCAGTCTGCAATTGGTGAACTTGCTTATTAGTGCCTGGCATCTCACCATGACCCTCAACCTACTTTATCGTACACCAGTGTGTGTGTGTTTTCCTTTTTTTTTTTCTTTTTTTTTTCTTTTTCTTTGGGAGGGAGCAATACACAGCTAAGGTGAGTACACCGCCACAAATTGGTATTGTGCCTAGTTGCTAATAGGAGGTGGTCCAATTTTCATATTGTCTTGTTGGCAAGTGAAAGGAGGTTCAAATGCACCAAAGAATGCGACATTGGGATACAATATTCAAAAGTTATGAAGGGTCAAAGTTTGGTTCTAAAAGCGTTTCTTCCACATAGGTACATAATTTAAATTGGAGATGTACAAAGTATGAAGATGGGGCTTTTCCATCGGGGGCGATTTGGGGTCTGCCTACCTTACAACCATGACCACAATTGAACTCTCCCTCTAAAATTTGACATCAAAACCAAGTGGCTCGTGTCCAAGTAGCTAGTGTCGTTGTACTTTAACTTACTTTAACTTTAACTTCCAAATGAAATCTCATTTCATTGGACCAAGATGACCCTAAACTATTGGATGGTGGTGGAGAGGTATCCGATACTAATGGCGCGGTTGCAAGTTTCATACTTGGTGGCAACAGGTTCATTCCTTGCGTGAAATCAAAGCCTTTRTACCTGACAGAACCCTTGCAGTGTGTTTCTTCAACACTCTTGTTTCAAACAAAAATCTCATTTCATTTGTGTCAAAACAGAAAGAAAAAAGAAAAAAGAAAAAAAATTTAATTGTTTTATTATTCTTCCCAGCCGGTCCTTGTCTTTCTTTCTTTGGTTTTGTCTTCTTCCCTGCCATAACTTTCTCATAACAAATCCAAATGAGATGAATCAAAGAATTCTAGATATACAAAAGTATAATCTAAGAGGGAAAAAAAAAAAATTTAAATTCAAATTTTTGCAAAATTTTTTTTGCTGCCCGGTCTCCCTAGCTTTGAGCTTATTTGGGCATAACTTTTGTTCCCGGGCACCGATTGAAAAAAAAAATTATATTCCCACGAAGCTCATCAGTTTTTCTATCTCCAAAAAAAGTTTCAAAAAATTACAAAAAATATTCAGCCCGTAGGTACCTGCCCGAAATCTCATTTGTCCCCCGAGGGGACAACGGTCCTTTAGGGGTTAACTTACAGTCAGGAAAATGCCTTGGATCATGTCCATGTCATCAATTTGCTTTGAGGGGGTCTACTCAGGTTCTTTTTTTTGTTTCACATATGGTAAGGTAAAAACATCCCAAAGCATCCCTATTCCCAATCTTGTACCCTAGACTACCACTAAATGTATCCCTAGACTTTATTTAATGTGTCCTCTAAATGCTTTACTTTCATTTGTTGATGCATTTGAAGGACACATATTTAACCCCCAAACGCTCCAGAGGACTAAAAGTGTCCTCACAATCTAAAAGTCCAATTCAAAGTGCTGTAACTTTTGCATCCAATGTCCAAATTCAATCAAATTTCTTGGAAAATCTACGTTCTTTCTTCTGGTTTGTGTGGTAAAATTTTTGGGTCAATTCAAGATGTACAGATATTTTGGGAGCCAATCGAAGTGCACAGGTTCAATTTGAGTTCGCCAAACTACATTTGATGGCTGCAACTCGGGGCCTTGTATCTCCCTCATCAACTGTTTGTTTTCAATAAAATTTTGTCGAGTTATGTTACTTTTGAAGTCTACTTATTGTGGTAAAAAAATTATGTCCATCCAAGTATATTGAATGTTTGGGAGCAATTCGAAGTTCAAAATCTTGACATTTCTAGATTAAAGTGAACTTCCGAGGCTTATATCTTCTTCAAATAGTGTCCGTTTCCAATAATTTTTGTTGTAAAAGTTGCGCACACTAGTCTAGTTTGTATGGCTAAATTTTCATATCAATCCAAGAAGGTATGAGTAATTGAGAAGCATTTTAGTAGAAGCAAGTTCAGCCATAGATGTGTTTTCTACAACTATTTTTTGACATTTCAAATCCATTTTGCAGACATAATGAGTCAATTGAATGATAATTATTTTCACAAATGTATTTGTATGCTAGTTTTGAATTACTTTATAGTTTGAAGTCTTTTCATTTGAATAGGGTTTGAAATCAAATTTGACATCCAAATGTATTTTTAGGAAAATTTTAGCATCCTTTTTCACCACTAAAACATTATAATCTTGCAATCTATACAGCCAAGTGACTCCAAATTTGATTCACGTCGTGTACGACACATACACTACAAGATTGTATGGTTCAAATTTCCATACCTTAGTGAAATATAAACCTACAACACTTTAAGAGCAATGATGTTTTTAAACCTAGAAAAGCCTTAGGCCTTTAGGGGTTAACTCTCTCAACCGGCCAAGGTGGGAACTTGTGTGACAGTTTTACCGGTCTAAAGAACCGGCACAATGAAAAATCATAGAAATTACATATCACATCCAAAAAATCCATTTTTTTTAACATTCATGATTATCACTTGTCAATACTACCAAAATATTATTTATAGGAAAAGGTGCCTCCAACTATGCTTAATTGAATTGCTTATATTGATGGTTTTGAGTATTTCTACTGTAAGTTAATTGATTGCGGACTTAACTCAAAGGTAACTACAAAAAACATAATCTCATGACAAAGATTAGGAAAACATATTCTCCTTCAATCCCACTAAAAGCTTCCCAATTAGGTTGATTTACAATCTTTGCAAGAAGAATTTGAGAAGTTTTTAGTGGGACTAAGGGAGTAATAAGTACCTTGCCTGCAGGTCAGTTCAGCACTTGAATGTGTGTTGAACAAACTGTATAAAACATCATTTTTGAATTTTGAGTTTTTGAAAAAGAAAGGTTCCATCCACAAAAACTAATACCTTCAAATTAAACTTATAATTTGATATTTTTGGATATTGGTCAGCAAATTGATCAAACTCGGAAGTCCATGATTTGAACTTTGCTTATGTTTATTCAGTACAAACCTGCTTCATATATATGTATATATGAAGAGTATAGTGTTGAAAAGAAATCAAACCGGACTCCTCGTAAGTTACTCTACTACTTCAAATTCCATCACTTTTCATTCCCTAAAATAGCAACAAAACATGGGGTGAGTGAAACAAGTCACAAAGGAGAAATCACAAGGCCACTTTACTACTAAGGTGGGTACACACAAAATCGCCACAAATTGGTATTGTGTCTAGTTACAATTATTAGGTTGGTCAAATTTTCATATTGTCTTGTTGGCAAGTGAAAGGAGGTTCCAATGCACCAAAGAATGCAACATTTGGATATGAAGGGTCAAAATTTGGTTCTAAAAGTGTTTCTTCCACATAGGTACATAATTGATTTTGGAGATGTACAACATATGAAGATGGTGGTTTTAGATCAAGGACAATTTTTGGGGTGCCTACCATAACAATAGATCATTTTCAATGTGAAGCGACAGGGTCCCTTTCTCTTAAATGAAAAATGATGGGGTTTGCTCTAGTGGAGAATTATATTCTCTAGTTTTGTGGGGCCAACCACTCAATTACTCCCTCATTCCCACTAAAAGCTTCCTAATTAGGCTGATTTACAATCTTTGCACGAAGAATTTGGGAAACTGAGGGAGTATTTAAGTTAGTGGATTAACAACCGAATCATGTCATTGTAGCACATATTCAAACAATTACCCTTTTCCTTCCAAAGATTGTGGATTAGGATGTCACATTCTCAACAAGCGCTAGAAGCAAAAACTAGTCTACACACAACCTCAATTGAACAGTTACCATTAGAGCCAATTGGGATCAAGGGAGGGCCCTTTGAACCTGCACAAGGACATTGCCCATGTGAAAATTTGAGTACACCCTGTGCCGACAATCAATGTGGATGTCAATGTCAATGTGGACAGCAAGCTCTAAATTGGGGGTTCAGCCAATCATATCCTTTCCTTGTGTACAGCTTGTACTCGCTTGAAAACTTTTAAACACTTGAGTTTGGAGAATGGTGAGTATAATCAATATTTTTCGTGTTGTCCTTGCGGCAATCAAAAGAGAGGTACTTTGTACTGTTATGAGTCACATACTCACATTAACATCATTCTATGTACAAGCCTCTTCTCCTCTTTTGGAAGCATTTGGCACGGTCAAGAGACACGTCGACCCATTCTCCGTACAAGCCTTTTGTCCACTTTTGGAAGCATTCAGCATGGTCAAGAGACACGTCAACTAAACTTCGGAAACACTCAACATGGTCAAGAGACATGTCGACCCACTTTCGAAGGCAAATTTACCCTAAAGCCTTACCGAGTTCTTGCTGCCCACAATATCAAGCCTTGCTAGCTGCATGCCATGGGCAAAAAGTCAAGGCTCTAGTAATGCTCGTGGAGGGCTTATAAGGCCCTCTCATGACTCCAAATTGGCTCTAATGAAAGAAGTTGAACAAGTGGAAATATGATACTCAAATGGATTCTTCGGCTTTTGCTATTTGCATTAGAATAAAGTTGTCCCTCTTGTGGCCAAAATTCTCTTTTAAAAATCAAAATTATAATTGATTATCCAAATTATAGCCACACGCATTGACAAGGAACACTAATGAACCTATTGAGTTTGACTCCTAGMGTGTGAATTATATACTCAAATATAGTAAGATATATACATTTGGATTGGTAATTCAACAAATAGTATCMTACACTTGGATGTCATTTTTACATCTAAAACTTATCATGCTCACATACCTTGCACCATATAGGTAGAATACMAATAYGTGACTATTTTGAASCTTYTCAAACACTTAGGAATTARGCRAGGTAATAATCMTTYGAATTAAAGRTGTTATGTGCCATTGTAAACCACTATAATGAGGAAATGATTGCAAGARACACTTGTACATCACTTATCACAYGTGGTGTRGTAAGTTATTGAACATAACTTTTGGAGTATTATTGAGTTACAAATGGATCACAACTAATGCCCTACCATCTTGAAGATGTTTATCCTTAAACTCAATGTCGTCTCTAGTCCAAATATACCTTGCCCTGCATTGGTTCTACACCTGAAATTTAAATGTTGGAATACTACATCGGAYAATGACAATTTCTCCAAGCAATTTGCAATGATGAGATCCAAACTTGGTCACTCATGTTCACTAACTTGGTCACTCATGTTTACTAAGTTATGCCTCAAAACATCCACCCCTTGACACCTGCCAACTACAAAAAAACATTGCAAACAATAAACACTAGCACGAAGAAATTGATGGGGAGCAAAGTCTTTTTTTTTTAATTATATGGATAACAAATTTAGGACACTCAATTTCTTCATAATTACTACACTACAAAAGAAAGGGGTGTTTTAAGTATGGTCCTAGAGATAAGATTTTAAGGAATGACCTTTTTAGGAGATTTTCAGTAAGAATTTACTAGAAATATGTGTCATTCTAGTAAAATTGACAAGAAAGACACGTATTTCTAGAAAATTCTTACTGAAAATCTCCTAGAAAGGTCATGACTTAAAATCTTATGTCTAGGACTATAATTAAAACACCTCTTTCTTTTGTAGTGTACTATAACATCCTTGTAGGCATTTGGTTTGGGCTTTAGAATACTATTTCAAAGCAATCCATGACATCTCCCTTCAAAAGATTCAAAATTAGGCATGAATAGTTCTAGATTAGTTGTGGGTAAACAACAGACCCAAAATGGCAATTTTGAAAATATATGGAACTRCCAAGGCCTTCCAAATTATCAATGGGCTCCAATTGATGAACCTAAGAGCCTGAAAGTACTCCAAATAATGCAACAAATCTATTCAAATATTGAAGGATTTATATTGCACACAAAAAATAACATTATGTCACAAATTGGATCTGACTACAAACTAAATGCATTTCTTTGTAATAAAAAATTTAAATAGTTTCACACATAGTTTTACACATAGTTTTAAGGAATTGAGCACCAAAAATTTGAATTTCAAAATACATATGAATGCAAAACCTTGATCCCAAACACACAAAACTGCATTAAGTTTTTTCATCCATCGATTCTTTTGAAGATTTTTGTGTTAGGTTTTTTTGAAGATTTAAAAAAAAAAAAATTGTATAGAATTGATTCTAAAGACTTGCTTTTAGAAACTATTCTGTAATTCAAAGGAACCTAGTTATTTGGGCCTTAAAAAACAAAACTTTTTGAGTTCAAAATTGAAACCCCAAAAGCACATAAATTTTGAAAATCAACACTTTCTAGAGAATGAAAAAGAATGTATTTTTATTCTAAACTTTATCTATACAATTTGTATTAGACTACTACAAGAATGTGTAGAAAAAATTTATAATCTTTAACTACTCAGTTTGAAGTTTTAAGATTTTTTTTCATCCTTGCTCAATATTGTCAACAAACCTTAATTCTAGAGGAATCAATGTATTTTTATCCCAAAAAATTAACAAAAAATTGTTAGTTTTTAGTGCATCTACCAAAATTGAACTATCTAAACTTCAATCATACAAAGTATAGAAGAATACTGTAGGAAAGTGTGGAAAAAAAATTTAGACCATTTGACCTTGTAGATTGAAAGATTATAACCTCTAAATGGGAGAAAAACACTCGTTTCATTCTTATAAGATGAGTTTAACAAATTTTGAGCCCTCATAGAATAAATTTATTGGTCTACACAAAATCGAGCCTCCACACCAGTCCTTTGATTACTAGATCTTGTTAGGAACTTGCATGCAAAATTTCAAAACCAATGAAAGTTTTTGTCTTACACAAAATCACCCTGCAATATAAAGAGATCAAATAATCTAACAACATACTAGTAATTTTTTGATGATTTCTTGTGGAGTGCAGAGTTTTTAAATTTGATGACCAAATGGTTGAAATTTAAAGACAAACACTTAAAATATGTGAAAAAATTCAAGAGCTTTTGAAGGCACAAATATCAAGACTATAGTGTTAATAGGTAGAAGAATTTTTTTTCTTCAAAACTTGTCCAACAAGGTTTGTAGAGTTTGGATTCCTTTTGGAGTGAGATTTTGCACTATTAATGGGTTTTTTCTCTAATAGTATGGCTACAAATGTTATGTTATTTGTATACATTCTAAATTTCAAAAGTAGATGAAGAAATATAACAAAAGATGCCAAAATTGACCAAATCAATCCGTATTTTTTGGGCAGCATGACTTTTGATCCTAGCATGTGATCATAATTGTTTTATTCTTGCAAAGGGGTTGAATGTCTTCATCTTGTATCAAAGTTTATGGAAAAAAGTCCATTTACCTTTTACCTAAATTCTATTTGTTTTTTGAAATGACACATAGTACTTTAAGAATGTAGTAATACGAATAATAAGGACTTGGCAACAATTGTTTAATGCATGTTATAATTAAATGATTCTAAAGTGAATGTGCAATATGAACTTTCAATATGTCTAAAAATGTGGACCTAGCTATTAGTTGCAATCAAGGACAGATCAAAAAGTAGGAGGTTGAAATAAATACAAAGTGCTGCACATAAATAAAGATAGACATTATAGTGAAGAATAAATAAACTTCCCATGCAACTTCCTTGCCATGATAGGTACAACTTGGAATCCAGTGAATCTAATGAAAAATTCAATTTTATGCATCTTTGCTATAAAAATTTAATTTTTAATTTGTTTTTAAAATTTTATGAAGTGGATAATTAACTAGACTTTTTGTGCTTCATTTCACTAGTTAATCTCATAAACAAAAAAATCATCTTCATTCTAAATCAAGTTTGAAGTACATTTCTGAATGAACAAGTACTTTGGAACAAATGTGAGAAACAAAAGGGGCTAACATTATAAGGCAAGAGAAGTATATTGTGTTAGTATCATACCTATGGCAAATTTCATAAATAAAGGAGTTTGCACACGGTACCCAAAATTGCCTAGGCTATATATCCAAAAAGTAGCAAATAGCATAACTTTTGATAGGACACTTGATTGAAAAAAAAACATATTCAATTCCTACCATGGRGATACATGGAGTTCATACCTTTTATCAAAAACTCATCGGCATTTGTTTAAAAGTGCCTTTGTGCAAACCTACACAAGATTTTTAGTGTATGTTGAATAGTCACCTTACATTAGGAAATGGATAGTAAGAAAATGTCTTTGTTAGTGATGATAATGATAGTTAGTGAATGCTGTCTTTTGAGTGCGAGGTGCATTTCAAAAAATGCACCCCCGTCCATTCACTTAAAAGTCTCCATTTAATTTTTTCTGAATTGTAAATGAATTTCTTTTATCCACCCACTACCCCCTCCTCCTATTTGTGATTATGAGGGAGATGGGTAGTTGCAAACAATATGGGATATGAGAATATAATTATTTTGTATATACTCTTGTCTGTATCCAAATCCATATCTCAAACCTGTATTTGTATCTAGATGTGTATTTTTATTTTCCAAGATCAACAACAATCATAAAAAGGGGGTAAAAATATCTGATGGCTCTCATTTTTTCCAAGGGGGGATCAATTAAATTTTCAAGAATGACAGATTCTCATCTTTTCAGTGGATAGGTGAAAGAATGTCAATTTCAAGGAGAACCACAAATAATTTTCCAAAGGGGCCTACATGGCATTTCTCCATTTGTTGTTGATCTTTTCAAAAAAACTTAAAATGGGTACACATGTCATTTTCTCATTTGTTGAGATTGGTACTTGTCATTGACCCCCCCTCCCACCCCACATTTGTATTTGTGTGGCATCAATGAAGTTGACAAACAATATGGGATATTTCTAACATATTTGTCGTATCCAAATTTTATATTTGTACTTTCATATCTATTTTGTATTTGTGTCTTATATCTATATTTCATTTTAGTATGTTTTATATATGTATACTCTGTATGTGTATTTCGATTTTGTCTTGGATGGCTGAGATCAACCCGCTTGGACGCCCTACATTAAAATTTGCCCATATCAACGATGCTAGGGGGGGGGGGGGGGGGGGGGGGGGGGGGGGGGGGGGCCAAGATAATCAAATGGCCCAAATTTTTTGGCAATGAGGGGGGGGGGGAGTTTTACAAAAAATAGGTTGTATTGCATCTTTTTGGTACATAGTTGCTTGGTCCTTTAGGGATTAATTATGAAATCATCCACATAGATATATTTTGGGACTTAAAATCTATGATTTTCGTTTGTATGACAAATGAAAAAGATAAAAAAATTCTTGAGTAGTTTATTATACATTTGACAAAATACTTAAAATAGTGTCATGAAAGAAACCTTGACCTTCATAAATGTTTATTTTTGGATCTAAAGATTTAAAAAAAAAAAACTTCTTTGATTAGACATTAGAGATGAGAGCAAACTCCCAAAGTTTCAAATGGTGATACTATATTCATTTAGAAATGATTGTTTACATTGGAGTGTGAATTAGGTTGGTACAATCAAATTGTCAAGCCAACAAAAAATTATTCCTACTATAGTTTGATCTCTTAGAATGGTATCATAGGGACTTAGGGACTTTGATGGATAAAATGAAATTGTGGTAAATAATAGATATTTGTAAAGATATAAGCCAAAATATGCAAAAATTCAAAAAAGGATTTTAATGCTAATGGATTAAGATGCATACTTTAATGTTCAACTACCGGTATATTGGATTTTTATGTGATGTCTTTAACAAATGGACTCTCGTACAAATTTGTATGGTTGAGTTTTGAAAAGAAAAAAAATCATTTTTTTCTTGCTGCACTATAAAGTGGCAGTTTTCAACAATTTTTGCCCAAAATGTGTTTAGGTCCTTTTGGAGTTAAGTTCATCTTCACCAAAGCGTCCATGTTCCAACACTAAATGTGTCCTTTAACCCCTAAGCGTCACAGAAAAAAAATCTCGGAAGACGGGTTGGGAGGAGCCTTCTGGCAAAAGTAGCATAATTTGAAATCCAGGTGGTTACTGAAAATTTGACCGTAGAAATTTGTAGCCAACTACACTAGGAGTGCAAATTTATTGTTTCTAAGAAGATCCACCGTACGGACGCAAATATTATAAGGTTTGACGCGGGTGCTCTTTCAGGAATTCAATATGCTGCGTCTGGAAAACGTCTGTTGTGACGCTTAGGGATTAAATGCTTAATTGTGATTCACTGATGCATTTAAAGAACACATATTTAACTCTCATTTGTTGACAACTGATTTTTGTAGATTTTGGTTTAGAGGCCACCTATTTAACATTTTAGTGGTCTAGGAAGCTGACACTTTGAAAAATCTTAGAAATCGCATACGACATCCAAAAAATCTAATTTTTATTTAGAATATTCATGATTTTCACTTGCTAAAACCTCAAAAACATTGATTTTCAACCTCCAACTATGCTGAATTACACTGAAATTGACAGCTTTGGGTGTTTCCACCGTAAGTGTCATCCAATTTTTTTTGTTTTTGTGATGCCACTATGATGCCTTTCCAAACCCAAATCCCCGGGCTTTGGGTAGTAAAGTGAATGAAATGGATGAGGGGAAAAGTGACTTGGTCCGTCCCTCAAATATCAAGACATGGGGGGGGGCTACTTCCGCCCCCATTAATTGTAGGGGGGTGACTGGATATTTGAGGCCAATTCCTAGGGAGGCAATGATTCCCAAAAGCCATTCCATGGAGGGGGTGCAGCCACAGCCATCCAAATTGGGCCCCTTCAAAGAGGGACCCAATTGCGGCCCAATGGCAGGGCTGGCCAATCACTGCACGGGGCCTCCCGGTGCTGAAGCCTTACTGGTTATTATCCATTGGGACTACTCTACACTACACTATTTGTTCATGGCCGCATTCAAACCTGGCTGTTGCTGATTCAAAATCATTGAACATTCTTTCCAAAAGTTTATTCAGCTTGAAATTCTTGGAATATATCTTCGGGTTTGAAAAAAAGAAAAAAAGAAAAAAAAGAAGTTTATGCACCTTTAATAAATATTAGTGTGCCATGTGGCATTGCGGCACCCAAAATAAAACCAAAAGTAATTTTCTAATTTATTAATTTTATAAAAACTTTGAATCTCAATACCTTTCACAGCGTAGGTCTAAACGAATCCCATGCACCTCTCCTTGCTGAGAGCTTCTAACCACAACAAAACCTCTCTTACTCAATAGATCCCGGACCGGTTTGACATATTGTCTTACAAAGGTTTATTGGCTTACAAATGTTTATTGGGTAAGAGAGGGTTAAATTTAGTCACAACCTTTGTGGCTTTGTGATACGGCCTAGTCCGGGACCGGTCTGAGGTATTGGCTTACATAGGTTTTATTGGCTAAAAGAGGGCTTGGGAAGAGAGGTTCTATTGTGTACCAGAAGATACACTATTTCAAAATTATTTAAGATAAAAAAAAACTCAAAACTCCATAACTTTCTTGCAGTAGGTTCTAATGCCACGAAACAAAGATTATGCACCCCTCCTTGCCAAGGGCTTCCCAATGGTACCAATTAAAATTGCAACTAGGGTACGCACGGTCCTGGAGATCTCACCGTTACAACAAAACAAAAGAAGCAACCTATCTCAAAGATATGGAAGGTGGGCACCCATAAATGCGTGCTAAAACCATAATTGCTCAAGTGTACATCTTCAAAATCAACCCATACCTAAAGTTAGGTTGTTTGTTTTGTTTTGTCTTGTTTGTTACGGTGAGATCTCCTAGACCATGTGTCTCCCAATTGCGTTTTTAATATGGTCAAGAAAGCTCTCTTCAAGGAGGGATGCACAAGCTTTGTTTCATGATATTTTGACCTACAGTGTGAAAGTTATTGAATTTATGCACAAGCTTTTATGATATAGAGTACTATTGTTTGTATTTATTCTTCTAAAATCTTTATTCTTATATTTTAATAATCTAATAAAATCTTAAATTTTGATTTTGAAAATATTCTAGAAAAATTTAAATGCATGGGAGGCAACCCATTTTCGATCGCCCCGTTTCCAATCGCCCCCATTTCCAATTAATAGATTGTTGTTTTTCCATGAAGTTATGGCGCATTCCCTAGAGTAGTTGTGGCTCATTATGATTAGTTGCAAGTCTCTCAATGTTGCAATCAACCCTTGGTGTATTTTGCAATAAGCCTTTGGTCATAAATAGAAAGGTCTATATCACCAGTATGAAGAGAATTTTCCACTAAAAAATTACCATTAATTTCGTTTTATGTAATAAAATTTTGGAAAAATATGCAATCCTTCCAAAAGCTATTGTTGTACTTGATAAAAATTCCACATTCAAAAAACTTGCTCTCCTAATATGCATAATTGCTTATTTGATCAGAAATGGGTTGCCTCCCTTATTTACATAATATTTTAGACATAATCATATCACATCCAATCTTCCTAAATCTATTTTTTTTTTTTTTTGAACTTATGTAGTTAATCGCTTTACAAGTAAGTGACATACTCAATTGTATTAGTTTGTAAGCCTATGAACGTGAGCCTAAGAGCTTGAGAGCTTGGAAGCCTCCATTTTCGAAGTATTTCTTTTGGATTTTTGGTTTAGGATTCATGACTGTGGTTTAGGACCCAAAATCAAGGTTTAGGGGATTTTACAGTTTATGGTTTAAAAACACAAAATAGGTTGTTACAAAACATTGCGTGAATGCCTTACATGCCTTACCTTAAATCCTCACCCTCGACCAAGAGATCCCTCAACTTTTGGTACTGAAATACCATTTTGGGTGGGTGGGTGTTAGAATATTGTGGAATTTATGAGATTCTCTACGGAGTCCACATTAAGGAAGGCAACCCATTTCTTATCAAATAAACAATTATGCATATTTGGAGCGCAAGTTTTTTGAAAGAGGAATTTTTCCCACGTACAACAATAGAGTTTGGACGGATTTCATGTTTTTTCAAAATTTTATTACTTAAAACAAAATTACTGGTGATATAGACCTTTTTATTTGTTACCATAGGCTAATTGCAAAATCGACCAAGGGTTGATTGCAATATTGAGAGCCTTGCAACCAATAATAATGAGCCACATCTATTATGAGGATTGCGCCATAGCTTCATGAAAAGACAACAATGTATAGATTGGAAATGGGGGGAGGGGGTGATAGGAAATGGATTGCCTCCCTTATGGATTAACAAATTAAAACAATAGTCACGTGCAACATGCAATCGGAGGACATGGAGGTACAATGCATCATGTTTCATGGTTACAGGTGAAGTCATACATTCGGTCCTGTCAAGTCTCTCATGGACCTAAATATGTTTGATCAATTCACTTCAAAACTTTGAAAAGTTTTGAATTTGCTGGTTCAAGTTATCTTCAATAATTCTAGGGTGTCTACATTTTCCATGTTTATAGGTACTATACGTTTCTAAACAACAAATTTTTTCTACACCCTTTTTTGAAAATCTTCATGGATAATCTTTAGAATTTCATTATTTTTGGTTACCAAACTCTAGGCTCACAAAATCTAGGCTCACATGCTAGCTTCATTGGTGAAATACTTGGAAATCTGTAGCCATCTAAAGTGTGAAATTTTGACAACCTCATTTGTATATAAGCCAATTGTTTATATTTGATAAATGCCTCGGATTTTTTTTAATCGATTATGTAGCTAATACGAGATTAATATTACTTTGAGAAAATAATCATTACACTAAGCATTAGAATTTTACACATACTACAATTCCTATTGGATGTGTCACTCCTCATTTTCATTATTAGTAAAGTTTAGTTATTAGTATCTATTGCCTCCCTTAGATTAGTCGATTTCAAACCATCTTGAATGTGAATATATAAGTAGAGTTTTAAAGAGATTATAGACTAGCCAATCAACACATCAATTGCAAAATCATTTTGAAGATCCGGGGGCAAGCTTTTGTATTTATTAATGAGGAATAATGGTTGTAATTAAATTTACTATTGAAGCAATTGTAGAAGAAGTGAAAAGAATTTTTCAACTCAACCTTGAAAAGACAAATAAGAGCATTTTGAGTAAAGAGTTGGCAAGTTATCTTATTTAAAATGTAGGACAAACTTCTATTACCATTTGCAATCAAATATAGCCAAAATTTAGTCTCATAGGATGATTTTAAAGGCTTGTCTCATTTTCAAAATGTGACTTATTAACTTGAAACTTGAAGGCGCTTCGCCCTAAAAGCTATTTTTATGCTATTTTCAGCCAAATTGTCAAGTGTTAGACTCTTTAGAATGTTGGATTGAGGATGTTCAAACACAATTTATGTTGAAATCTTCATTTACAAAAAAATAATTATCATCAATACATTCTTGTTCACGTTCAATCTTAAAGTGCTTCAACATTGAAATTGTAACATCCAATATACTTTGAAACCTTTATTCTCACAAACCTCATACTTAATATTTTGAATATAAAATCTTGTTCAAAATTGTCTAATACCTTGAAGTCAAGCCGGTGATCTACATATAGTATTCAAAATGATCATATACATAGCAAAATATTTTTTGGGCCAAATTTAAAAGTTTCTTAATACATGAGACCAAAAGAATTCCTACACATAGGACTAAATCACTCATGTGGTGAAAATGACAGAAGAATAGGATGAAAATTACTACAAAAAAAGAAATGTATTACAAATTAAATATCCAAATTTTTATTTATTATTTTTTAAATTTAAAAGATCATAATTTTGTTAATTTACATAAATGAATAAATGACCAAGATTTAGAATTCACAAACATTTTTGTGAACTACAAGAATATTCTTGATTGTTATAAATGTCCATCCATCAATTTTTTTTTATTTTAATCATTTCATTGAATTTTTTGAAGTAAAATTTTATTTATATATTCTGTATAGAAAACTAGGACTTTAATGCTCTTTGTGCTACTATTGACAATCCACTAAAGGTTTCTATTTTTTAATTGTTGAGTGTATTAGGCATATGGTTCAAAGTAATGGAGCTTAAATGACTCGGTTGTTAGTATCAATCTTAAAAATTAGGATAAACCTCCTCTTGTTGATGCACTTGAGCACAATTGCCCTCATCATGGAGACAAAATAAATCCTTGTCACATGCAAGATGTATAATATAGTTCTTCTATTGTATGCTATTGCAAAGTGCGTGAACGAGGAGTTGTCAAATTGTTGCATGACATGGATGTACTAGTGCAAGTCTTTCATGACATACTAGACAACAAAGCTTTTCAGTCAATTCTTGACAATAGGAAACAATGGCCTTGCATGCGGCATCATCAAGTCATACATAGTGTACTGCCTATGTCACAAGCATTGTCTGAATTTATCTAAACAATGATTTAGTGGGTGCCATGGATGTTGATGAACTATAGGCACATTCTACGAATGAATAGCATATGGTAGAGTTTATTGAGTACTAATGCCACAGACTCATAGTTCTCCCTTTTCAATTCAACATTGTAGACCAACTTGAATGCAATGTCTAGGTATTAGAAAGCAAACCACCTAATATTCTTCATTGAAGTTAAACATGTCCACTTTCTCCAATATAACATGATTGTGATTGTGAGTTGGAGTAACCACACCAGAACACATCACAAGTTGATTGGCTACTTGGCTCCTTTGCTTGACATTAAACATGACAAAAAAATTTACATGAATATCATAGCTTTGAAAGATCAACATATCACTACTATAGGCTTTAGATATTTGAGTTATTCCAAATATAAGTTGCCATTTATGCTTAGTGGGTCATTGCAAGAAAGACTAGCCATTTTGTGTAGCGTTTTCTATAATAATAGTGATTTTTTGGGAGTATTATATAATTAGAAAAACAATTTTTTAAAAATAAAAAAAACATGTGATGCAATGTCCATTAATTTGGTGCAAAATGACGACAAATCTCCTAAAAAATCCCCATTGATTCATACTCGGCCAACATTCTATGGGAATCAAAGGAAAATAGATAATGAAACTCAAAAATATCCAAAACACTAGTTGGAACTTGCTCCTTTCGCATGTAAGTTAACCCCTAAAGGACCGACATACGATTTTTGGCCACATAAATTTTTTGGGCAAGTACGTGTGATTGGAAATTTACATATTTTGGGCTGAAATTTTAACAAAATGTGGGGACGAGGAATATCTTTCATAGGCACAAATTTCATGACATTCAAAAATATGAGTCAAAAGTTATTGCATAATATGTTGTTTGTTTCTCAACTCGGGCAGTCCGGGCAGATCTGAAAAAAACACCTTTTTAAGAAATAAAAATTTGAAATTCATTCTTCAGATTTATATGTACTCAGAAAGCTTTGAATCATTGCATTTCAATAGCTGAGATGAAAGTTATGAGGCTTTTTAGTTTGCGGGCAGTTATGGAATCCCTACACCAAAAAAAAACTTTGAAGTCCTTTAATTTACTGAAATTTCAATATTTTTGAAAAAAGATAATGCTATTGGATGTAGATTGTATATTACAACAATTCAACCATTTGGAYTGGAGTTTTTTAATTTTTTAACTAATTTATTAACAATTCAATATTTTGAATCATTCTCTACTTCTTTCTACTTACTATTTTTATCCTATATGTTGTACCACTCCAAATGATCTAAAAATTTTCATGTATGTAGCCAACTTGCCCTGAAGAATGAATCCAAAGAAGCACAACCATTTTGGACATTTTTTCATAATGATCTAACCTTGTGAAGTGCAGCTGCCTGTTTTTTCGCAGGGCCGAGAAAAGGATTTTCGCCACTTCAAATGCTAATATCTTGCAATCTACATGGTGTAAATTTTGAAATTTTTCCTACATATTTTCAAACTAGATCACTACAAGATCCAACGGTTACATGTGTCAAAAAATGATATTTTTCAAAAATTTGGTACTTGTACTAAAAAAGGCAGTTTTGAAGCATTTTTGGTGAGAAAAGTCAAGGAACTTTAGGGGTTAAGCATCCCCACTCTCCACGTACCATATTTGTAAACTTTCATCACTTTAAGGGGATTCAAAATGTGAAAAGGCAAGACAAGGTGGGACACTTATTAGTCCCCCCATTCAACTAGTTGCACTCTTCCATCCCACAATACCAATCCTATTTTGTAGTAATGAAAGCATTAAGTATTTGGCAATGATTTCTTAAACCATGTTATGATCAATATAGTGAATGTGCAATGTGAGCTTTCAAGGGCAAACCAAGTGGACTAGCATTTAATTGTCACCATGGAAAGATTAGAAAGTAGGAGGTTGCATAGATACAAAGGGCCACACTTAAATAAGGATAGGCATTATCTCCAAATGTGCAACTACCTTCCCTTTTCTATGCAATTAAATCTATACAAGAATGACTCGGAATTCATTAGATTCAATGAGAAGTTTAATGTCATTTCTCTTTGGCCTCAAATCGCTATAAAAAAAATTCAAGTTTTAGATTTTTTCAAATCTGCAAAGTGGATAATCAAATAGAATTCTTGTGCTTCATATCATTTGCTACTGAGTTGAAGAAAAAAAAAAAAACTCTAAGCCCTTAATCAAGCTTCAAATATATTGCTAAAAGAGACAAGTAATTTGCAATAAATTATGGGACTTTCAACTAATTGCAAATGTTCTTGGGTGAAAAAGCCAATAGAACACTCATCATTTGTATTGTTCAAGTACTATTTAATGAAAAAAGTAATAATTGGAGGAATTGACAATTTGAAACCTATGTGGCTATGATAGGAAACCATMTACATAGAATTGTATTTAACTTTTAAAATACATAGTATATAATAAAATAGGGTTGGATTTGCAATTTTGCATTTATCATATTTCATTTGGATGTTATTTTAGCATCTATTCCTTATTAATCATACTCAAAAATAACATCGTATATTAAGTAGAATATATGGCCATATATTAAGTTGCAACTTCTGAGATGTGTAGAAGGTCTAATATTGGTTTGAATTGGGAGTGCTATGTGTCATTGAATTTAACACAACATGAATACAAACCTTTGTCACTAGTGTATACCTCAATTCTTGAACCTTCTATGTCAAATACACAAAAAGAAACCATGTTGCACTTCAAATTGTTTTAAGATAAATGCTAAATATCTCACAATGAAGAGCCCTCAAAAGTACATTTTGCAATTTTGCCTAYTTTCTAGGTGAGATTGGAAGATGACAAACATAATGTACTTGACATTGGAGGTTCYAAACCATCTCYTTKGGTGGAAGATTATCACTAGCATGGCCCCTAGTAGGAGAGTGATAGCAAAAGGTACTACAATTGCAATTACTCAACGCCCCCCTGCAAAGAATGCCATGCGCACCGTTCTTCTCTAGTACACATGGTGTGACAAAGCCTCTACTCATTTCTCTCATAATTTAATGAATTTGTATCAAGCATGCCTTTCAGCTCGATGTGGTATTATTAACCCTTAAAGGACGGACATATCACTGCGGGGAAAGGCAGGGTGCTACCCATTCAAAAATTGCAAGAAAGGCAGGGTTGCACAAAACACTTTCATGTGAAAATCTTTACTATCTTTATAGAATTAGGGCTACCTAAAAATATGGAAGCAATTAAAGACACTAAATTTGATTTTCCATGATGATTGACATATGTGTGGTCATTTTCACAAAAAGAACGGATGAAAATTGGCAAGTATCCACTCACCAGATGAGTTTTTTGTCATCCAAAGGATATAAAACGTCCGCCTCATCCTACAAGGGTTAATGACCAAGTCTTACAGACCCATTCAACAATTCCTTAAATACGACAAATCATTTGTAACAATGTTGTTCAATATCATGTGTGCTATCATTTTTTGTATTATCTATCCTTTAAATCAAGTTGTTTGTTTGTTTGTTATGTTGAGATCTTGCGGACCATGCGTCCCCCGGATGCATGCTTGGTACTGTTGAAAAGCTCTCGGCGAGGAGGGATGCACGGGCTTAGTTCCCTGGTGTTTCGACCTGCAGGCTGAAAGTTATTGAATTTCAAAGTTTTTATGAATCCAAAAATATAGAAAATTACTTTTACTTTGATTTTACCTGTGGCAACGGCACGGGGCACCACACTAATGATGGTATATAGTGTTACCCAAACTAACTATTTTAGAATTGCTATAAGTTTTTACTCTTCATGAAATTTTTCACGGAGTGCATGGATCCTAATAGTACCATAGTTGGTAAAAACTTAGGGCCGTTTTAAATCAATTAGTGTAAGTAACTAGTTACCATCATTAGTGTAGTACTTGTTTAAATTCAAAATGCCATTTAGTGACAGATTTGCCTTTACTTATTGTAAGAAATCCATTTAGTCTCCAATGGCTAAGCAAGTATGAAATCTTCCCCATCCCTAGGACCCAAACTGCATTGGATAACCTTTTTTTTAATTTAAAATATATATATATATATATATATATATATATATATATATATAAACATAAACATAAACATAAACATATGTAAACATTAACCGGCTTTGATTCTTACCATCCGGTCCAGTTGTGAACCAATTCCAGCCCAATTATCCTTTCACTTTCCCCAATTTTGGGTACTTTTGAATGTCAATTACGGAGTAAATCCAGGAGTGAGATGTGATTGGCCACTTTATCGCAAAATCTCTCGAATCTGAAGCCAGATACAGAATTGCATCCGTTTGGTAGATTTCAGAGATTTGAAGTCCTACAGTAAAAGGAGGAAATCCCTCTATTAGAAAAAACGGTACTGTAGTTTGTTTTTGTTTTTTTCTTTTTAAGAAGTGCCAATATGACGATATTAAATGTTAGTGGTGCTCCAAATTTCAACATTCATCCACATATTGGATTTAAAACATCATATTAGCACGTATCATATTGATGTCCATGATTTTGTTTACATCCACAATTTGGCGATTCTATCAATGGTTTTTTTTTGTTGAAGCTTTTTGGTGAAAAATTTCATGGTTTGTTGCCATTTTTAAGGCAAATTAATTTTTTCTACTGCAATTTGGCACTATATTGCCAAAATAGAGCCCTATTGATCGTAGGACAAGGAGGACTGACCCCCTTATTGCCTCATCCAATGGTAGATGTAATGATTGCCCACTATTTTGTGCTGCATAAATTTTGTATTTTCTCACCTCTTTAAAAAAATTTGGGGCTTTGATTGCAAATGTGAATTCAAAATTCAATTTTTTTTTATCATGGGTGACAAATAAAAAATTATAGTATTTTCTCCAGGGATAAAAGAGGGGGCAATAAGGGGTCAACCGTGATGATGACAAGGGAAATTGGAATATGAATGTGATACAATACATCACTATATCAACCTAAGCTAATTAAAGATAGTGTAATTTGAGTAGATTAGTGTGACATGCACTATCGAGACAAATAAATATAGTATTAAATGCAAAAAAGACAATGACTCCAAAAAGCAGTTGCTCCTAAAATTCTTCCATGTTTAGAGGCCCAAAACTTCTTCAAAATATATGTCCTCAAAGCAAGGTTCAAATCTTCATGAATGTTTATTTTTTAACTAATACAACCATAGGTTCCTTTGGTTAACTCGTTCAAGTACATTGTACCAAAATTTTAGAATGAATATTCCTATTTATTGCAAGTTCAATGAGCCTAGACTTCAAAATGCACGCTTTAATATTTTTGCTCTGCCTTCTTCTCGAGCAACTAGTCTTAGCTTAGGGCACCTCCCCAATTGACAACTGGAATCGCCGGCCATGTGGAATACTGCCTGCTGGTCAGGTACAGGTATTGTAGAATTTTCCAGGCAGGGCAGGGCAGGGCTTACTGCACAGTGGGGCTAAAGCAAATTTCCCATCCATGCACTCCGACTGACGCGGGCAGGAAAAGGCGCCCCTAAATCAAGACAGTCAGTCTCGGGAATCGCACGGTCAGGATGGACGCGAACCCTTTCAACATCTGCTGCCTTCCGATGCGCAAAAAGATCGACGGTGTTCTCGCCGTCATCCTTTCGTTCATCAACGACAGCCCACGTCCGTCGTCTCTGACGGACCTCCCCGAGGACGACGGAACTCCCGCCCCGCTCTCCGTCCCCCATCCCCTGCTGCCAGGCTTCTTCATCGCCATGAAAGATCGTCGTTTCCAGGCCCTCGCWCAGCTTGATCGAGACGACGACGATGACGAAGCACCACAATCGCACTCACAAGTCCTATTGGAATTTTTAACCTTTTCTTTCACTCGTTCTCGCACTCATCCCGCCGGTCTCATTACTGAATTAATGTGTTTCGGCCGGGGTGGGTTGCGTTGGGTTTGTTTAGATTGCAAGGGCACAGTCTGTAGTCATTTCTGGCAGAAACGATGAACAAGGTTTCCAGGTTGGATTGCGGTCAAAACTTAGTTTCGAAACGGCGGTGATGCTTTCGGTGATCGTTAGCTAGTTTTGAAGTAATCCACGAGCATAGAATTGACGTCCAAAAACGGGATGTATTGGGTSATTTGTTGAGGTAGAATTTTCGGTGTGGGGAAGGATAGGTGGTGAGGTTTGAGACATATTCGTTCGAGTCCATGTTTTTTCCGGTTCGAAATCGGAGCTCGGGAAAATACAGAGCTCTTCTTGTGGTGCAATTTTAATTTCGTGTAGATTGCCTGAAGATTKTACAGCTGCTGCTACCGCAATCTCGCACCGTCTTCCATCTTAGAATCTCGTTASCGTTCCTTGAATTCTTCAAACGAGAAGCTATGTTCCAGCGCTCAGGAAGAAACCGGTGACAGAATTGKGAGCTCCGATGCAGTTGAGAACCTCTCGGGGAGTGCAATGAGCGACTGGAATGAATGGGAATCCGAAGCAGGTTGATGTCGTTGTGGCGGAAGATCCGTGGCATTAGAATGCGCGCATTTGCATTCCCTTGAAAATGTTGCTCATCCTGTTGGGATCAGAGGTTTTGTTACTGCCTACGACTGCAGGGGCGGCGACCCTGGATCACTAACCCCAACCCCCACCCTTCTCGTAATCTTTTAGTAGGCTTTCGAAATCCTGTCCCAAACAGAAGACCATTAGGGAGTGCGTGAGATGGCCCAGGCGGCTATGGCGGGATCCGGGGCGAATGCGCCGAAAGCCACTACCCCCAATTCCGCTGTCAAGGCGCAGTTGCAGATGCAGAATGCCCAGCCGAGTAGCAAGAATGCAGCAGCTGGGACCAACAACGGGGCAGCCAGGTACACCGGGACCGCCTCCCCCACCCCTGTTGTCGACACCGCCGCTCCGGCGACCGCGACGACGACGACGAAGTTATAACTAATTTTTTTATTTCGATATTTTCCAAATTTTCCTGAGTTATTTATAAAACTGACCTACACATAGGGTACTCTAGTGTGAAAGTAATTTTCAAATTTTTGGATTCATAAAAACTTCGAAATTCAATAACTTTCATCCTTCGGGCTTTTAGGGGTTAACCATGTAGTCAAAAGTTATGAAAATTGTTGCGTCTCAAAGCTACTTCTCAACGACATGTTGTGTGAAAATTTCAAAGAAAAAATGAAAATTCCGTTTATAGTGAGTTGCTTGAACTATTTGTGTTGCCAAAACGTTGTTTGGTCCTTTAGGGGTTAAGAATTGCATGTAGTCCGAATTTCAAAAATTGTGAAGATGTATTATAAAATGCAATTTAGAATAATCATTTAATGATGACTCTCAAAGTTGTAAATTATGATACATAGATCATATCTATACAATTGAATCAACTAATACACAAACCAATATTTTTCAACAAAATTGGAAGCCAAAAATTGGAAATTTCTTCTAAAATCAAATTATAAATTCAGTATTTTTTATTTTTGCCAAAAAAATTTCTTTGAAATTGAAAATGTTAAGATTTCAATGATATTGGTTTCTGAAGATTTATTTTTGTTAATTTTATACAAATCATTTTTGAATCCAAGTCATTTTTTTAAACTTACTAAACAGGTTAATCCCTAAAATCCCAAGGCCTTTTTTCTCTCAAAATCCATTCAAAACTGCCATTTCTATTGCAAGGTGCAAAGCTTTCAAAATTTTTATTTTTTTTGCATATCTAACCGTAGGATCTTGCATTAGACCAGTATATAAATGTGTATGAAAATTTTCACAAACTTTGACTGCATAGATTGACTGTAAGATAAAGGCATTTAAATTGAAAAAAACAAGCTTTTTAATCCATTCTATGAGGAGATTTTTTGGCTTCGGAGCTTCCTAATCAATTTTTTTTGTTCTATTGAGCTTGAAATTAAAAATTTATGTGTTGAAGATTCAAGTTGAGGATTGGGGGAAAAAAATTTAAGAAAAGCACACTTGATATTCAATCATTTAAAATTTGTAAGTAGAAGTAGGTGCAAGATTGAAAAAAAAACTAAATGGTTAATAGCTCTAAGATGGGATTGAAACACAATAATCCCAAGAGTGAGATTGTTTTGGAAAGTAAACTTAACCTTGTCCAACAATTTTTTTCAAAAAATTGTGAAATTTGCATTTAGAAATGAATCCTATAGGTTATTTTTTCAAGAGGATGCCTAGATTGCCCCAAAAGCAAGATTGTCCATAACTTTCTCAATATTAGGCCAAATAGAATGAATCAAAGCTTGAGATGTACACAAAAAGATAATCTTTGAGAAAAAAATGAAAAATAAAAAAATATCATATTTTTGTGATTTTTCTTTTCTGCCTGACGAATTGAAATTTATGCATAGTATGGCATAACTTTTTCCCCTGGGCACCGATTGAGACAAAAATTATATTTTCAGAAAGCTAATGTGGTTTTCTATCATCTTAAAAAGTTTAAAAAAATTGTGTCAAAAATTGAGATCACACAAGCCTAACCAAAATTCCAAGTGTCCCCCGAGGAGACACTTGAGACTTTAGGGGTTAATTTTTGAAGTTAGACTTACGAGAAACTAGTGAATGATAGAATATTTTTAGAGCAAAGTCTTCAAAATATGTATGCACCATAAAAATGTTAAAGAACTAACACAAAAATCCTAAAAAAATTGATGGATGATAAAGTGTTTTTTGTGTACTTGAAATGTGTTTGTGTTCATCCGTTGTTCAAAATTTGAATGCTTGGTCCTTTAGGTGTTAAAACACCAAATGACACCTACATGGTTGTCAAATTTACTTTCTCAAATACTCCATAGAAATTCCAAAGAGATACTTTCCAACATCATCCAAGCAACTCTCAAAAAACAATTGGATGAAAAATGCATCTGCTACTCTTCTAATGCACAAATTGACTATGGTATCATTCCGCACTTAACTAAAATGACTTCATTTGTGCCAACCCAAAAATAAGTTTGAGGTTATTTTTGCTCCTACTTCCTATGTTACTTCCATTACTACTTGGGTAAATTGACTCTACATCCTCCTTGAATGTGAAAAATTGCCCCTATTTGTGTCGTGCTAATTTTGTATTTCTTCACCGTTCCCACATAATTTGTACCCTACAGAAAGTAAAGTAACTCCAATTTTGACTTACAAGAAACTCTTGCGAAATATCATCTTTTTAGACTTATTTTCCAAAACTAACATGTTAAAATGATTGTTTAACGGAATCTTGATCAACACACCAAATTTCAATTTCAAAATACTAAACTAATATGTGGGATTTTCATTGTGTTATATAATAATTGGTTGAAAAATATTGGTGATGATTTTTAAAATTTTTATTGTGCAAATATATAAGAAACAATGATGTGCAAATCTCATCTTTAGGGAAAAATTGCATCACCTAGGAAAAAAATTACAATACAGAGAATTCAATGACAAGGGTTTGTGCTTCCAAATTTTATTAAATAGTTATGTTTAAATTGCAATTATATTTTACTAACTGAGCCTCGTATAATGACTATTTTATTGCCTTAGAGTATGATGGTGCAACTGATTTGCCAAAACCTAATTTTTATTTAGAGAAATTTGTTGTACAAATTTTTGATTAGTGACCCTTTGACATCGAGTTCTCTAAAGTGTAATATTTTTCCTAGTTGACGCAAATTTTCCCTCAAAGTGAGATGTGCACATTGATGTTCTTAAGTATAGGCACAATAAAAATTTAAAAAGCCACCACCAATATTTTCTAATCAATTATTATGTAACACAATGAAAATCACACAAAGTAATTTTTCAAAAATTAAAAAAGTTGTTTTTTAAAATTGAAATTTGGCATGTTGATCAAGATTGCATAAAGAAATCATTTCAATAAATTAATTTTGAAAAATAAGTCTAAAAAATGATATTTTGCAAGATTTTTTTGTTGGGCGGTATTCACATCATGACTTCAGTGTAGAAGATTGTGCTTTGTGTGAAGTGACAAATGCATTGACTCATTGCAGAAGAATCAATGGTGTGGTGCTTCTTTGTGACAGATGGAGGTCATGAGCGTAGGGAGCGCTACACGCTATTTTATCATGGCAGCCACTCCTTCCCGCCTGTATATTTTCCAGGGCACTGGTTCCCTAGAGGTTTGACCCCATACTCCTCTCGGCATAGTTCTTATTTCTTTTTTGCTGCATTAAATCTTTTAGCTCGTTGGTCTTTGGAAGTGTTAGATTTTTCCTTTGCATTTAGCATGAAGTACTTAGGAATAGCTCGCGTTGTCCTTAGAAAGGAATACGTATGTCAACTAGTTGCTTGATTTTATGATCTAACATTGATCAACAGGCAGTGTTCAAGGCTTATTCAGAAGGCCCACCCCATTTCACCGAGCTTCCTGGTGAGATCCCGAACAGGTAGGTGGTTCACTTCTTTTGAACGACCATCGTCATGTTTGCWGGTTTAGTCTTTTCAGAGTTTYGCTSTGGTCCGTGACTGTTTTGTGCATGGGTAGATTTTTGMATTATAATCTAAACGTTTCGACCTTGCTCTTCGCAGTGAGTTGCAATTCTATGGAAAACAGCGGAGGGCAGAGAGGTTTGCTTGGCTTTCGGGGTCTGGTATATACCATGGACATTTGAATCTTGGGAACGCTCCAAGGCAATATTCTACATGATCAACTTTGTTATTATTCTCATGTAGATGAATCCTAGGCATGGTCTTGAGTAAAATTGCGCTCTCCAATAKCTATACTTGAATATCTAWGCTGGTGTTATTTTAGTTTAGACTTTTCAGCAATGTGGCAGCAGCTGGATTTTGCTAGTCTCAATCGAAATCTGACCCTGTGATTGTTCACAGTGCCAATCACACTCACGGCGAGGATAGCAATGTGGAACACAAGTGGCTCTTGGAGTACTCCAAAATTTGGGATGGTCCGGGAACACCGAAACCCCTCTCACTTGTTCTAAGCGAGTTCCACTTCTTGGTTCTCATGAACAACATGCTCAAAGTACGATCTTGGCTCTCTGTTCGCCTTCTTCGTTTTTATTTATTTATCCGTTTATTGGTGGTTTCTGATAGTTTTATTGAAGTTGAGTAGAAATGTGACATCTATGTGCGTTTTGCTTTGAAGGTTGTGAACAGGGTAAGTCAGAAAGTGGTGGAGGAGCAGCGGTTTGACATCCGTAGTGATCTAGGCTCGCCTACTATGCTAGGTCTATGCTCGGATTTAGCCGGTGGAGCCTATTATGCTTTCGATGAAAATTCCATTTTTGAGGTGAAGTCCTGGCTTTTGAATGGATATTTTTCGTGGTTAGTTGCGCTATTTTTCTGTTTACATATATCGGTATTTACCCTCCTTATTAATTCCTTTGTTGTTCAATGCTGCTGTTAAATTTTTAGCGAGTATTTGTCCAAGCACTTTATTTATTTAGAATGTGTACTTGTAAACTTGTACTCATGTTGTTAATTTGTTTACCGTCCTTTCCAATTTGGAAAGGATTTTATCGCGTTGTTCTCCAATTGTCTTCTCATATTCTGTCTGGAGAATTTCAGAAGGAACGCATACGAGGATTGCTTCGGCAGATCACGTCCTTGGGCTTCAAGGAGGTCAGTGAGCGGTCTGCAAAGTCTGCTTACAATGGACACGAGGAAGAGACGGACACKGTAAATGGGAATCTGTCTCCTTTGGACAAGGTACATTCATTAATCAAACTGTAACATCTCATAATGTCTTTTACAACGTTTGGAACTAATGACTAGGTTTGCRGAGTACTGTACATCAGCATTTTCTTAATTGGTGTCTTTACATTRCAAGGCCGGTGAAGTACTCTCAGACTACTTTAATTTATCTCGAAAATGACATTCTGAAAGTTCTTGGACACTTGCCGCTATCAATGATTTTACCGTATTTGTCATACTTTTGGTACAATGACCTATTTCTCACACGTTAAAACCATGTCTGAATCATTCTTGGCGGACTTCAGGCTGCCAGATTGAAATGGTTAGGGTGTACTCAGGAGTAACAGCAGTCATTGTCAACTGATTTATTCTGCATTTGAATGTTAAATTAGTAAGGTAATGATGTTGGCGAGTATCTAAATCTTCAACGTTCACATTTTGTTTGAGCAGCTTCGGGCACAGATAGATGATGCAGTGGCTGGCGAATGTCCGTTTTGCGGAGAGCTGATGATCAAAGAGATCTCGGAAGCTTTCATTTCCTCCGAAGAAATAGATTCAGTTGCTTCATGGTCCATAGGCAGTGGCAATATTKCCACTACAGACTATATCGTCTGACTTGGTAGTTGCCTAAACCCCAAAGTGTACAGTGTCGTGTAGAAGTTATCTTGAAATATTTATAGTTGGGATAGCATTGATTTGAAAGCGTGCCAAGTAGATAGTGCCAACGCTAGTGAGCATTTTTGGAGACCTCGATCTGATCACACCGACTTTTGCAATCATCGTTTGTTTGCTTTGTAGCCATTAGCACCATCTTTTTCAGCGTGTGCATCTTGAATAAGGTTACTTAGCGATCATACCATCTCACCTCTTGGCTTGATCTTGTGTACTTTATCTGTCTCTGATTTTCCAGATTGAAAAATTGAAGTAAAGGCATTTGCTGCTGCTTACTTCTTCAGTAGCTTAATTCTTCTGATCGAATTCTGTACATGAACTGACGCAGCGGAAACATGACAGGAATTGACCAACATCTAAGGTGTAGAATGTCTRTCCGACTGGCAGGTAGTGCTTTCCAGTAAACCCTGTTCTTAGTAACAGAGATTCTTGCGATTCTTGTGACAGTCGAGGCCACATCTCGGTGACAGGCTCAGTGGCTTCTGGTGATTTGCAGTGACAAATTCACAGGGGAACGCCTTCAGAAGCTGCGGAGCTGGTTAGGCAGGTATAATGTCGACGTCCAGAATGATGCTTTCCAACCAGGGTCTCTCTACGGTACACTAACGATGGTAAATAGTGTTACCCATACTAACTATTTTAGAAATGCTATAAGTTTTTACTCTTAGTGAATATTTTTACCGAGTGCGTGGATCCTAATAGCACTATAGTTGGGAAAACTTTGTACCTATAGTTGGTAAAAATATTCATGGAGTAAAAACTTATGGCTGTTTTAAATCAATTAGTGTAGGTAACACTATTTACCATCATTAGTGTAGTGATCACTCAAGTGAGTGAATCCTTTGTTGAAGTGGACTTTTGTTGTGGGGTGGGTAGGCCATAACGTAGAATTGCCCATTATCATATAGATTTGCTACCTAGGTACTTTGGAGAAGGTATTTGTTAGCTCCCATATTTTTTAGAGATAGAAAAGTTTGAGAGAATTCATTTGCAAAAAGAATGAACACAACCTGACAAAAATCTAATTTTTTGTGATTTTTCAAAGGTGAAGTGTTGAAGCACAAGTAGGCCATTCTTCAAGCATGATCAAACTTTGGTTAAAGCTTGTGTTGATGAATCTATCCCCTAAGTGCATTGCCATTATGTTAACATGATTCTAAGTTTGTGATAATGGGTTGGATCATTGATGCAAATGGGAAGGTTCTCTAGGTGTCAGAATTGGATGGATGGTGGTAATGGGTGGTTCTACCTTAAATTGGTTCTCTTGACAAGTACACATTTAGAATATTGTACTTCACTGGCGCATGAAAAATGAGCTTGGTTACAACGAGTTTTATTTGTAGTCAGCATTCTTGAGCTGATGACAAGATACTCTCTATGCATGAAGTTTGTAGGTTCCAAGTTCTGTCAAAAGATGCTTGTTTTTTATCCTTCTGGTTCCACAGGTTGGAGACCGCAATGGATTGCTGATTGACGATACACTCTAATCATAGCTGATTGGACCAAAGTTGCACTTGGGTAGCTTGACCAAACTAGACATGAGAATGTTTTTTTTAAAAAAGCATTCCTGTATGTTTTTTGATTAGTTCAGTTATTATTGATGGCATGTATGTTATGTTTGGTAACATGCTGCTTAGTACATTGGATTAGTGATACTTGCTTGTTCCATTGGATTTAGTTGGAAGAACTGACATTCCATAAGTCCAAGTTCATACTTCAAACTCATATTGAAATTTGATACCACGGAAGTTAATACTATATATACCTGTAATAGTATTTTGTATACTATTATGATTTGATCCTCTTTGATTAAGTTTCTTTCTTGTATCTAATACAAAAATAGATTCTTATTAGCTATTTTGTGTAGGAATTTGAACGGGAAGTAGAATCTACTCTGTAATCAGGGAAGTTTCAAAAAAACCCATTTTTTTTCTCTAATTGCACCAGAACTTGCGGCTCCTTCCGGGGTTCAAATTTTTTGTAATAGTTGGAAATAAGTCAATGCATGGTTGGCTATGGGGCACTTGTTGGTAATGGGTGGTTCTACCTTAGACATATGACTTCATCTCTAAAAATAAATATAAAATATTAAGCCCTAAATGTTTTGACTATGTTTTGACTATGTTTTGACTTAAAAAATGACAATTTCAATGGTTGTAATGCAGTAATAAACAATCTACATCCTATGATTTTATTTTTTCAAATTTTTTTGAAAATTGAGTAAATTAAGAATTTCAAAGTCTATTTTACAATAGAAAATTGATGACTACCCACAAACCAAAAATCCTCATAACTTTCATCTCAAAAATCAAAATGGAATGATTCAAGCTTTCCACATATATCTGTAAATCTAGAATATTAATTTCAAAATTTTCTTTCTTGAAAAAGAGATTTTTAAGAAATTTTTGGTGTGCCCAAAGATCATTGGAAATTACATATTATGCAATAATTTTTTAACCATGTAGTCAAAAGTTATGAAAATTGTTGCACCTAAAAGCTATTCCTTGGGCATATGTTTTGTGAAGATTTAAAAGGAAAAAAATAAAAATTCCATTTGGAGTGAGCTACCCAAAATCGCTACGTTGCCAAAAAAATGTCATTTGCTCTTTTAGGGATTAATCTATATCTAGTTGCAAAATGGCAATAAACAGAATAATGGGCAGTGAGGCTTGAAATCAATGGTCATGGKCCCATCCTTATTGTCTATTCATATGACTGTCATTTGACTTTTGTATGAATTTTATATTAACCCCTAAAAAGGGCTAGGTGTTCAAATTTCAAACCACAAATGAATGCAAAAACATCCTACCATTCTTACGCAAACAAAAAGGCATTTTTTCATCCATCAATTTTCTTTAAAGATTCTTGTGTTGGTTCTTCAATATTTGTATTGTAAAACCATTTTAAAGACAATTCTTTGCAAATATTCTGTACTTCAACAAGTACTAGTAGGTGAGACCTCAAAAAGTAACTCTTTAAGTTCTGAAAATGACCCTTCAAAAACAACTTGAATAAAAACAAAATTCAAAATATCTTCAAAAATTAGTATGGTTAGAAGGGCCTTGGGTTTTTTGAACCCTTAAAGGACAAATTGACGACCATGAAAATCATCAATTTTGATACCGTGGGAATCACTAGTTTAAGAAAATCCAAAAGTACTATAAAAAAATCTTTCTTTTCCACCACTAATTCCATGAGTGAATAGTTGCACTTCTGTGCTATACAATTTGATTCTCTATGTCATTCCTCATACGCCTCCCGCATTGTTCAAGGGTTAAAGGAAAAATATAATTGTGAAAATCACAAATATTCAATCTACAATCAATTTTAGAATGAGTTATAAATATTTAGCTTCAAATTTTATTACATTAGTTAGTATGTTAGTTGATTTAACCGTATATAAATGATCACATTTTGCAACTATTGTTTGAAGAATTGAAGCTCATTGTTAAATTATTACACTAATAAGTTGCATTTTATTGTATATCTTAACAACTTTTAAAATATTGACTATCCCCTAGTTTATTGACATTTTTATGGCTTGGATTTCAACTTCCAAGATTATCATGAATGATATCGGGAAAGGATGCTTCCAAGTGGAACTATTGAGTAATTTTGTCTATCCTTTCATCTTCATGTGGGATTTGAATACTTATCTAGCCAACTACCAATCACCACATTTTTTTAATTTCAACCAATGAAAAATAAAGCATGTAAGTTGATGTATAGATTTATTACAATTTTAAAGCAATATGAAATACTAGATCTCCGTTGCTTTCCATGCTACTATTGATGCCTAATTGAATGTTTTGGGTCCCTATTTGGGGGTATGAGACCTTGATGATAGAAATATTCATACAAATATTGGAGCCCCTAAAGCATAAGATTTCTATTGGTAATCAATATTTCCTTCATCTTCTTTGGTCAATTATTTATGATTGTATTTAAAATGTAGAAAATTTTCTTAAACATTGGCCAAAAATCTAAAAAAATAAATTTTGTAACCAAGAAGAGTTCATTTTTAATTTTAGAATGATGTAGTAAAAAAATGTGCACCATGATGTTCTATACCAATGATGCTAGTGTGTGATGTTCTACACCAACAATGCACGTATGTGAGCCTTAAGCATTCATCTAAGTACATATCCTACAACCATTGAAGGTACTAATAAAACTAATTTCTATAATATAGGTATCTATAACATAGTTACATCATAATCATGGAAGGATTCTATAATATAGACACTTTTAATATAGGTATATAGTCTTCTAGGCTCTTGGGCTCAAACAATAGCAACCTTCTATTTTGCACTATAATGTTAACTTATAGAGAGATTTTCAAATTTTTTGAGCACATAATACATCTCATACGAATTGTTTCACTTGTAATTAAAAAATTCAAGGGAAGTTCAAATCCCCCACCTCCCCCCAAAAGTGAAATGTTTACAACAATTCGAATAAATGTAATTGCATATTTAAAAAGTAAATTCAAAAATTCACATTCATAGGTACTTGCAAAATGAAGTTTGTAAAAATAATCACAATCTTGTCTTTCAAGGGTCAAAAGTCTCTAGTTGTTAGTTGACATGGAAGTCTTGGCAAATGTAAAGTCATGGATCATCCAGGAGCCCATCAGATTAATTCCCGACATGGTGGCCACCACCATCCAGGTAAAAGCATTTGATCAGCTGCTGTGATTTTTATGTGCTCTCTAAGAACCAAGTTATATCTGAGGCCCTGGAGACTCGTGATTTCTCGTATCCACTATTTTACAACCCTTCGAGACTTGTAGCTTTTGGTTGGCGACAAAATGTACGAAAGTGGGCCTGACGTCGAACAACTTTACTTCAAGACAACTTGTGCAGCATCTAATGATTATTTACGCATCCGAAGTGTCAAAAGCCTATCCATGGTTTTTACTCATCCAAAACGATTTTGAAAAAATGTTACAGCAACTTAGGCATGCGGGTTCCAAAATAATACATTTTTTTGATGTGGTGGAATCCTCTTCAAAATGGGGAAAGACCCACAAAAATTTAGTAACCCTAGAAAACTCACTTGACTGTTGAAGGGGGTTTCTTCTTGAGAATGTAACAAAAATACCTTGCTAGCACAAACTTTGAATTTTGGTAAGCGTGTGACTATTGACACATGGATGGTTGGCCAGGTACAAATATCACTAGCTCGTATTTCCAAGTTTCTTCAAGAGGATGAGCTGCAGTCTGACGCTGTGGTGAGGAACAATTTCTTCAAGGCTTCAAACTACGCGGTGGAATTCGAGGATGCCACGCTCAGCTGGGACCCTGATTCTGTGCTCCCCACGTTGAGGAACCTGAGTGTGAAAATCAAGCGTGGCCAGCGTGTGGCAGTGTGTGGAGAAGTCGGATGCGGAAAGTCCTCTTTCGTTGAAGCCATTATTGGAGAGATTCCCAAAATCTCTGGATCGGTACACACATTTCATTACCTGCAGACGAGTCTTTCTGAGCTTCGAACACCACTAAACCCTAAACCAAAGAGGTTACGAACCCGTCATGTATGCAATTGGTTCACYGTGTGAACTTCATGYTCACATGCCTGACACYCATTCCCCAATTTTGTGCAGATCTGTGTGAATGGCACTCTGGCATACGTTGCGCAATCAGCATGGATTCGCAGCGGCACTTTTCGCGACAACATTCTGTTCGGGAAGCCCATGAACAAAGAGCACTATTGGAAGACATTACGAGCTTGTGCTCTAGACAAGGACCTGGAGAGCTTTCCTCATGGGGACCTTACGGAGATTGGTGAACGGGGCATGAAYTTGAGTGGAGGCCAGAAGCAGCGCATGCAATTAGCGCGGGCGGTGTACCAGGATGCTGATGTTTATCTCTTGGACGATCCCTTGAGTGCTGTGGATGCCCACACTGCTGCTAGCCTGTTCAAMGTACGTTAATCCTTTAAAGCCCAAATGCTCTTTTCGAATTTTCTCACATTTTTGCCTTATATCTTTGTGCAATATATTTCTCACTCCAATTTCATCAAATTGGTGGTAAAGGAAAGTAAATTTATGGCATASACATAGCCTGTTTACTGACTAAATCTGTGGAAGTGCACTACAACAGGACTGGTATTAGCGATATGTTAATTGGGTTTAGGTATAAAAATACATCTCCAGTACGAAGTTTTGGTTTAGATTTACATGATTCAGGTTGTTATACTCAAGAGTGTAGCTGCTTCGTGTCTAACTGAAGCCACGAACACATTTCTGAAATGTTGAATATTGCCTCATTTTTAAGAAGGTCCACTTCAATTGATGAACAATACCGAGCTTGTAATTTTTTGGATTGCACTGCGGACTAAGTTAGTGGCGAACGAATTGTTTCTTTCAGGGTTGCATCATGGAAGCTCTCCAAGGGAAGACTGTAATCTTGGTGACACATCAAGTGGAGTTTCTTCCAGCCGTGGATTTTATTCTGGTAAGAGCTAGAGCWCTTTCATATTGCTGTCATCTTGCATCTACAATACAAGATATTAGCCTGGTCAGTGTATGTTTTCCTTTTCAAGCCCTGGGGACACAACATTCCACCATAGTTTGAGAGATCTAGAAATGTGATTGGTCAAAAGAGTTGTTCATTTACACTTTGTCCAAATGGCCATTGTGAAAGAATCTTGACAATGGATGATTAAATAACATGGATGCTTACATGTCAACTCTCTTCTTGTAAGGATCTTTCCCGTGAAACCATTTTGTAGAGTGCTCCAAATATTTTCAGCCTACAAAACAGTCAAACAAGCAAGACATCTCAAATCCGTTACCACTTGTYCCATGRGCTTCAAATAGCTATGTCTTGGCCTCCACATTTTGCCTGTCTTCAAGTGTAAACCAGCTCTTGGGCATTGAATTTCTGCACTTGGGCATTGAATTTCCATCTTGGCAGAAGAAACCTAGTCCCAACGCGCCTTTGGTTCTGCGAGGAATCACGTGCACCTTTGAGGGTGGGCAGAGAGTGGGAGTGGTGGGTCGCACCGGAAGTGGCAAAACGACGCTGATCAGTTCTCTCTTCCGACTTGTGGAGCCCGCGAGTGGAAGGATTACTATCGACGGTATCGACATTTCCACCATCGGGCTCCATGATTTACGATCACGCCTGGGCATCATCCCTCAAGAGCCGACGTTGTTCCGAGGAAACGTACGGTTCAATTTAGACCCTCTTGAGGAACACTCAGATGCTGAAGTATGGGAGGTAAGCTTCTGGTGTTTCCCTCTCTAGACTTGAGAATTATCGGGAGTTTTGCTGGTAAGCTTCTGGTGCTTTGGGGTGCCATTGGCGTGCGTGTTTGCAGTCGTTTGCATGTTAGCATCGCCGGGTTTTGAAAATGTTGACTGATACCCTCCAATCTGTCTTCAGGCTCTTGACAAATGCCAACTGGGCGACATTATGCGAGCAAAACTGGAACGGTTAGATGCACCAGGTGAGAAATCAATGCTCGGTGCTTCCTGACGTATTTTCTCTGTGTTTGATGGTGTTGTACAAAAGAGTCTATTTTGACTTGAAAATCCCACATTGTGCAGAGTTTGACCTTCATTGCGTAACATGATGTATCAACAATGTTCATTCTTCATTTTTTTTGTCTTAAAGTGGTTTTGACCTGCACCTTTTCGTGTAATTATTGTGGTGGAGGAATTATATTGGTGTCCAATTATACTACGGGTTGAAACATCTCTTAAAGCTGAAGATTCTGAGCTTGTACAAAGTAATCTCTTTCAAATTAGCACGATTCCACTAAGAACTGTAGAGATAGATAGACTGAAGGCAAGTAAATGGCTTCCAAACCTTGGCAGTGTCGGATGACGGCGAAAACTGGAGTGTGGGACAACGGCAACTGTTTTGCTTAGGACGAGCGTTACTGAAGCGGAGCCGCGTCCTCGTGCTGGACGAAGCCACGGCCAGCATTGACAACAGCACGGACGCCATTCTGCAACGAATCCTGCGTCGGGAGTTTTCCGACTGCACTGTTGTCACGGTGGCGCATCGCATTCCCACCGTCATTGACAGTGATATGGTGCTGGCTCTCCATGATGGTTAGATTTCTGTCTCTTTCTCCACCCCATCCCCGAGGCTCTCATTGTTCTGTGAGTGTTGCTTATGAGTTTTGTACGCAGTAAGCTAGGTGGTTTTACTTTGTACTAATAGCATGGAGCACAAAAACCTGCATATTATAGGGTCCTCTATACTCTGATGCCTTCAATATCGTAGAAAGTGCTAAGTCCGCACCGCAAGGTGGAAGAAAGCTTCAGAATCTCACATTTTGGTGCCTGGCGTCTCATCCATTGTCTTTGTTGTGTGTGCAATCTCAGGAAAGATGGCCGAGTTTGACCGACCTAAGAAGCTTCTGGAAAACAGCAGCTCGCTGTTCGCGAGACTGGTGGCTGAGTACTGGGCCAATGCCCACCATTGAAGAGTGATTCGATCTTTTTTCATTGACACAAACATTGAGCACTATTTAGGTAATTTAGATTATTTGTACATATGCTCCGGTAATTAAACAACCAGTATCAAGAAAATTGCTGGCTGTTCTACGCAATTAATTGACAGCTGGATATTAAACGTTTCCTGATTAATTTTTCTTGCAAAAGAAGACGTCAATTTAGTAGAGCTGGTCATTTGTGGACTCGGTTAGGAAGGGAACCGATTCAAATTTTAAAAGTGGTTACTATGCTCTGAATGGAAATTTCGAAGGTCATCTCTCCATTCTCAAGAGGATTTGTAACGTAGTAGAGTGGATAAATTGATTATTTATGGCTACTGGATAAATTGATTATTTATTTCATTTCTCCATCACAAAGTTTAAACTACCCTTTCGCAATTCATCTATGATGTGCTTGACTTAATTTTCTCTCTCACAAATGTCCTCCCCACATCGCGTCGAGGTAAACTGACAACCCCGCTCGGCCCCTCCGGAAAACCCTGCAATTTTTTATTTTCTACATGATAAAAATTTGCAAACTTAAAATTCATATTAGCAGTCAGAAGTTCCCAATTAGCTAGGAGAGGTGTACTAGAAAAATCAAACAATGCACCCCTGGGATGAATTGGAGAGGGCTGGCGAGGGTATCAATTCAGCCCGGCCCGTTTGAACCGTTACGGCCAAGGAAATAGTTGCTGACAGCTGTTTCGAATGCTGGCGGGACTTGGCTTAGCAGCAGTCCACCTCTAAAAACTGTGCAACTTTAGAAGGTATGCAATTGATCCAGCAACTCCACTACACCTGCAGCAGTATGCCGTAAGAACAACCGCTTATTTACAGTCTACCGAGTAGAGTGTTTTAAAGATCAATCCGTTGAGCAGTTCCAACTACTATAGATAGCGTCATAGATAGACTCGTCTGACACAGGACAAGCACTTACAGTAGAACCTCTCTAAGTCACCTGTAAACCAACATGTCAACCGGTCCTGGACCTACACATTTCATCACATCACCATTATGAATGCCTCGCAGTCATGCTGAGATTTGAATACGAAATCTCTGTGCTGTGAAAGAGAATTCCATGGCAAAATACAATGGACTCAGAATCATGAAGGAAAGGAATAGCAGTATATAGCAGTACAAGAACTGGAGCAAAACCCTTCAGGAAAATGGTGGTGTTATGAAACACCATTTGAACAGTAACCCGGTCTTACGCCCGCTCTCCCCTGATGCGGCGAGCCAATTGAATATCCTTGGGCATGATCGTGACGCGCTTGGCGTGAATCGCACACAGATTCGTATCCTCAAACAGACCGACCAAGTATGCCTCAGAAGCCTCCTGCAACGCCAACACTGCGGAGCTCTGGAACCTCAAATCCGTCTTGAAGTCCTGCGCGATCTCACGCACCAAACGCTGGAATGGCAGCTTCCGGATGAGCAGCTCCGTCGACTTCTGGTACTTCCGAATCTCGCGAAGGGCCACAGTCCCGGGCCTGTAGCGGTGAGGCTTCTTCACTCCGCCAGTGGCAGGCGCCGACTTGCGGGCTGCCTTAGTGGCCAGCTGCTTGCGAGGCGCCTTGCCTCCGGTAGATTTGCGGGCTGTCTGCTTGGTACGCGCCATAGCTGCAAAACAAACTGCGGTAGGAAGACTATAATGAAATAGCAAGAGAGAGAGAAACTACTGTAGTGAAAGATCTGGAATGCTCTGCTAATGCTGGAGAGAACGGAATGGGGTGAAGGGTTGAAATAGGTCGCGGCCACCGCTTGGGAAGTTTGAATTCTGGCGCCAGCCCGCGCGTGGCTCTGCTTTGAATTTAGGGCGGGAACGATTTTGAAATGCCCATTCGCGCCCAATKTTGGATGGAAACTTGGGGAATACTTAACTGAAGGGCACTGGCTGTGCTGAGTGTACATATTCCGTCCGTCGTGCATGGTGCTACTATTGTCGTCGTATGGATGAATAGAATAATCGATCCTCTTCAAATTTTCTTCCTACAGTAAATAGTGTAATGAGGTTGCCTTTACAATTAGGTTGCCTTTACAATTAGGTTGCCTTTACAATTAGGTTGCCTTATCCCAAGAAAGTACCTCTACAAGCCATCAAAGCCAACACATATCAGTCTACGAATATTTTCATTTGTAAACATGGATTCTCATGAGTCCCAACTACACCAACAACTAATTCAAAAGTAGTGCATTCTCGAATAGTGACAATAAATATTTATATAGTGTGGAATGTCGAGAAATTAATAAAAGGTAACCTAAATAGTGAGACTCACCTCAAATCACAAATTAGTCATAGTGTGAGTGCCATGTCAACTTACTAGTAGCCATATCGAATGATATGTGACAATGGTGGCTGTGACTAGATCAACTTACCTAGTCAGCAACTAAAGATACATCAATCATGCAAGCAAAGTCCATAGATGAGTTTTCATCTTGACAAATGAAAAAGACCCCAATTGTCCTAAATAATTGCAATGTCCCTTACTACTAAACCCTAAACCTTATTGTTTGCTTAGTTTGAGGAAGTGCTTGCACTTGAAGCTACGATGACAAAAGCATTTTCTTGTATGCTAGGGGCTTCTGATGGTGTCATGAATTAATTAGGCACTCAACATGACAGAAAATAAGGTTGATGCAACTTCATTTGAAGTTACATATAGATGTATTGTTAACCCCTAAAGGCCCAAGGTTTGCAGGTTTAAAACATCATGGCTTTTAAAGTGTTGTAAGTCTAAATTTCACAAAGGTATACAAATCTCAACCGTACTATTTTGAAGCGTACGTGTTGTAGATGACGTGAGTCAAATTTGGAGTCATATGGTTGCATAGATTGCAAGAGTATAATGTTTTAATGTTGGAAAAGGATGCTAAAATTTTCTAAGAAACACATTTGGAGGTCAAATTTGATTTTGAAACCTATTCAAATGAAAAAAAATTCAAAATTTGAAGTGCTTCAAAAGTAGCATAAAAATTCATCGTGAAAGAAAATATCATTAAATTGACTCATTGTGTGTGCAAAATGGATTTGAAATGTCAAGAAACAGTTGCAAAAAACACATTTTTGGTTGAACCTCCTTCAACTAAAATGCTTCTTAGTTATTCATACATGCTTGAATTGATATGAAATTTTAGCCATACAAACTAGACTAGTATGCACAACTTTTACAACAAAAATGATTGGAAAAAGACATTGTATGAAGATATAAGGCTTCAAAGTTCAATGTAATCCAAAAATGCCTAGATTTTGAACTTTGAAATGCTCCCAAACATTCAAACCACCTTAGATTGAAATGAAAATTTTACCACAATAACTAGACTTCAAAGTTAACAAAACACAACAATTTTTATTGAAAACAAACATTTGGTGAAGGAGATACAAACCCCAAAAGTAGCAACCATCAATTGCAGTTTGGTGAACTCAAATTGAACCAAAGGTAGCTGCCAACAAGGTGTAGCAATTGTTCTGACCTCATCACAGACTGTTTAATTTGTGAATATTTATGAATGTCTTCAAAGAGCACCTTGAATTGGGTTCTTCATCGATCTGCAAGACTCTTCAAGCATCGCACCTGAAGGAAGAAACCCTGTATGGCAGGATCGTGCATACATTAGTTGATTCCAAGACTAGTATTGAGTGGAGTGTCTTACGTGATCGAGTCTTGTTGTGCTGAGCGTTTGGAAGGGACATACGGAGTCAAGCTTGGAATGGACGATATTTCATTTCGTTACAACAGAGGCGCCAATGTGAAGCACTCATGCGTGCTTCGAATTTACTTACCCGTTCTTCATTTGCTGTAAGACGGACATTGAATTTGAATCATAGTTACTCCATCATCGAATCCTATCATGAACCTTCTTGAACTCGGGTGTTACTCAACTCTGGGCCGCACGTTGGCGAAGATTCCTACTCGTGATGTCACCAAGCGATCACTTGAGGAAGCTCCRAAGGAAGATGGTGTAACTTTAATGAATCAATAGAATGAAGAAAGAATACATTTCATGAATCGATGTCATAGATGCTTTGGAGTTACTAGCCCTATTATTTCTCACATTTCTATATTTTGATCTTAATATTTTAGTTGAAGCTATGATAGATGAAGGGATTGATTAACCCTTACAGGACGGACCCATTACCGCGGGAAAAAGGCAAGTTGTGGATTGTGGATTGCCGAGTGTTAAGGGAGAGGCACTCAATGGCAATGGCGTCCATGTACCCAATGCCGTCCCTTTCTAATTCATTCTAGAAGGTAAATGTAGCCGGATTGTAGAGTGCTTATTATTTTAGGTCAAAGAAATAAGCCATGTACTGCCTACCTACATTTATAGTCTGAAATGATTATGCTTTGTAGAATCTGACGGCATGGGGTGCCTGGGACGCCATTGGGTGCCTCACCCTTAGATGGTGGGAAGTTAAACCATCTAGTACCTAAAAATGACAGAAATACCTAAAAATTTGCTATTGCACCTAAAAATTTGATGATGAGCACAAGGGGATCTGTCCGCATGGGTATGGATTTCCGTGGCTTTGTGTTACAATTTGCAGCAAAGGCCATATTCATTATATTGAGACTTTTTGCAAATTTTGAGACAGAATGCTAGGTATTGAAAAATTCATTTAAAAAAATAGTAATTGAAACTAAAAATAAATAATGCTCAAATATTGACCCTACAATGACATTCTAAAAGTTGGCGTTGTTACCTATTTATAAAAAACTACTAGTAAAGAGATAAAGTGGTTTATCTTCAAGTCGAAGATAGAAATGAGACTGCGAAGAGTCTCAATCTATCGAATATGGCCTTAGCACCTAAAAATGACAATACATTCAATGATGCTATTTTGTGCTTTCACATTTATCCAAAAAATGGATGAAAAATATCCATTCTACATCAACTATAGTTAATTTTTGTCATCCAAAGGACTCAAAACGTCCCAGTCGTCCTTTAAGGGTTAATTTTGTATGGTGCTTTGATTGGCAGTTGAACACGATCAACTCAAATGCATCATCTGCTGTAAGGCGTACCCAACCGGGTTCAAACTGTGAAAAACAATGCCGTCTTCAAGAGGAGGTGTGACAGGAACAGATTCGAACACATCMGGGTTGACAGGATCGTCCAACATATTATATACCACCCCAGTCCGCTCGATGGTATTAAAAATGCAGAGCTTGTTCTCCCTCACCGGCACACAAGTGTACTCCGGGTACACCAACAGAGCTCTGTATCCTTGTCTCTGACGTGTCAATTTTCTAGTCCATGTAAAGCCCCCGTCGCTGGTCATGTCCAGTGCATCAATGCAATGGGTGACATTCGTTCCAGACTCTTGCTCAGAAAACAGGTAAATCACACCACTGCACTCCACAAGTTGCGCAATGGCAAAATGTACCGGCAATCCTGTCTCTTCCACTGGATGCTGCAAATATGGACAAAGCCAATCTTGGCGCCATGTCCGTGTTTCCATATCAAACACCAACACACCTTTGTTGCCGCTGACCATGAATCCAGTTACAAGCACCGCATTCTCACTAGCACAATATACTCCAGATTGATGCTCATTGATAGAGAAATCAGTTCCAGGCACATCATCTACCGCTTCCCATTCTCCCTTCAAAGAGTCATACACCTCAGTCTTCCTTGACAGACTCTCAGTCCCCGTTGCAGAACTTCCAACGGCCAGTATCCAGTAACGTGACGAAATTACGTCATCAACATTTTTAGCCAGTGTCGCATGCACATGCAACACCACGGGATGCCGTGGAAATTGCAACGGTGCAATTTGAACAGTCAATCCATTCAGAGGGTTAAAAACCAATATCTTCTCTGGTTCAGTGGGCTTTCCGACATTCACACAGAACAGTCCTCCGTGTCCAGAAACCAGAAAGTCTTTGAACAAATCCATGTCCGGAATGGGAATGGGAACGATGTCGTTGTCAGCGGGCTTTTTGTCGATGGGCCTGCTGTCCAAATACGGCAGTTTCCTCCATATCTTCTCCTTATATTCGTACCCCAGAATGTGCCAATTCTCATCTTTGACATAGAATACCAGGGGACTCAGAGAACACTCGATGGGGTAACGACCACCACGCGCTTGCTGGAAAGTCTTCCGCTTCACAACGTCTCGAAAGCTTCTGCAAACTAGACGAGCCCTGAAGAGATCATAGAACCCTAAAGATGCCAGAATCTGTACAACGATTTCTGGAGGCAGTGAATCCCAATCATCGTTCTTGGATATGGTCATGGCCTCTAACTGACCGGGAAGCGTGCTGCGATCCAGGTTCCCATCATCCCTGTGTTTGACTGTGCTATCGTCGGAGTCCCCGCCCTCAATCCGGTTTGCATCCAAGGCTGGAGTCCCTGCATGCTCTTCGTTCAGCCCACCCAACTCTTCCATAATTCCGATGATCCGAGCTCAGGATTCGCGGCTACTATCTCCGGCCCTCTGATTGAAGGAACCACCGGGTCGCTTTTTACCACACACACTCACACGATTTCAATCAGTCCCATTTCCTCGCAATCTTTTTTTTTTTTTTTTTAAAACTCGCAATCTTGTTTTGATCAAGCCTACTAGCACTATACCATAAAAGCTCCCAAAAGATAAATGTCTCAGATGGAATCACATGGAGAGCAGTGTCTAGAACTCAAAAGGTGTAACCCGATGACCTGCTCAGATTATTAGGTTCAATGATGTGGAGACCAGTGTAACAATAAAAAAGTTGTCTCACCTACAGCAAGCCCAATGTTGGAGCATTTTAAATTTGAATTCCAAATTGGCAAATTGGCAAATGACCGTTGCCACAACGGCACTGCACTGAAATTCACAAAGACTTTAAAGTCTTCCCAAATATACAAAACATTTACCGGTAAAGGTTGCCATCTTTTCACGGCCAGGGCTCGAGGTCCTCTGGTCGGGATTTTTTTTTCACTATAGGATGAAGCAGGGGGGAAAAGTAAAAAAGTGCTCAGAGCCGTTCATTTTCTGTTTGTTTTGTATTTCGTGATCACTTCTAGCTCATTCAAGGTTTCCGATTCCAAATACTACTTGCCTTTCCGTGATTCCGTAACGATTACCGACTCACATATCCAACTCACGTAACCCTAAAGCAAGATTTGTAAGCAGGGTTTGTCAGTAGACATTTAACATTAGATGTTCCGGTCCCGTCCCACACCCCAGGAGCCACAGTTCAAACCCATGGACTGGTGCTCCTTTCGGGAGTCATCTAAGTTGGTTAGAACAGTCTATGTGCACAACGACAACATGAGGACAAGCAAGCAGGATTGGAAGTGCAGACATGAGCTCTACCGACAAGCAGCCTCGCTTGCACGGCTCGAATTCGTAAATATGCAACGGCGCGGCCATTCGACCCAACTAACCCTAACCCGACAAGAAAGGAACCCTGCGTACATTATAAACCTGACAATGTAACCCGAAACTGTAAACATTCAAGTGGCAAAAGCTCTAAAATCGAAGACTGACTTACATCATTCACGTTCCAAGCTGTGCGCCCTCCCTTCAACGTTTACAGGATTCCTCTCTGCTCGACCGCCAGTACCGACGAAGGTGGAGTGCGTTAGCCAAGAAAGCAAACCCTACCTCCTCCAATCGGCGAAAAGATCCCCACCCTCTTTAAGATGTACCTGTGGTGTACATTTGAACCCTCAAATGTTGATGAACGCATGCATACAATCTGTATCCGATAGTCTATATTTTTTTTTTGGCTTTTTGGTGCCAGATTGCACTACAAAAAGTAATTTGGCTAAAAAATGCCAAAAAAAATGTCAAAAAACTTGGATGAAATCGCCAAACAACTTTGAATTCAAAAAAAATTCTTAGATGAAAACGCCAGATTGTAGATGAAAACCATAGTATACATCCAATATGTGGATGGATGTTGCAATTTGTAGCACCTTTATTACATTTAATATTGCCACTGTGGCACTTCGTGAAATATGAAAAAAAAGCCATGGTCTGTACGCAAGAAGAAGACGACGGGGCCTCTTGTATCCTCAAGCGAGTTCCAGGTGAGCAATGGAAACGGTGATTAGTCCATAATTAATCGTAACTAATGGCGTTATAAGTAATTAAACTACAGTTAGGAGCCTTCTGAGTAGACCTCCTTCCAATCCGTTGCGCAGTATGCGCACAGAAACTGAACGTCTTGGTGGGCGTAACTACGACTATGACCTCCAAATGTCTCACTCAGGCTCCAGACGCACTGACTTAATTAGCTGTCCCCCATCACACTCATGAGCATGCATTGGTACTGCACACTATACATCCCATGCTTATATATCCTTACTATGCTTACAAGGCAGAGTTAACTTTATCAGAGGGTATGGTGACTACAGTACTGGACACCTAATGAACCATGGGTACAGACAATATTCTTGATTCTGTCACAGGAAGAGCGGGGTGGCATTACCCCGGGGTATAATTTTAGACATGTAACTATACCCCCATTTTGACTTTCTGAAAACATAAAGTCAAAATGGGGGTATAGTTACATGATTGTTGAAAACTATACCTAGGGGATAACGCCTCCCAGGTCTTCCTGTGACCTGGGAGTCTTTATGACCTCAGTTTTGAAAATTTGTAGTATACTTAAGTAATTCACACATCCTCTAAAAATTTTCAAACCAACTGCTTTTAGTTGCTAACATTGTGTTCATAATTTTGATTGTTTTGAAGAAAGTGTTTGTTTTAGGTGTGGAACCTTGTATGTAAGTGTGTTTTGAGGTTAGAACTTAGAAAAAAGAACAACTGTCATTGTTGGCACTTGGCAAGAAGTGCAAGGAAATTTTGGAACCAAGGTTATTACACTATATACATAGTGGAGAGACCACACAAGCAAATCCTTTGATTTTGGAGGGAGTGCCAAAAGGAAAAAGGCATGATTTAGCATGGGCTTGGCTTTAGAGGAAAAAATGGCAAGCTAAAGGACAATTATTTAGTGCCTACTTATTAATAGTATTTCTAGTCATCTACCTTGAAAAGTTTGTTGAGACAAAATTCTGTACCAGAGATTTGGAAAGTAAATTACTACTTAAAAATGTCCCACCCTTGCAACTCACTGTTCTAATTAACTTCCAAACAATAGCAAATCCCCTAAGTGTGCACAAAAACAAGATGAATCTCATCATTGATGATATCAATAAACATTTTTGAAATTCAATACTAGCATTGACAAAGTTGCAACGCAACTTTAAGAATATAATTTTTTTCATACGAAAGTAAATATTTTGGAGGGACCATGCGCTCATAGCTCACTTTTCATCCCCAAAATGCAAGAGTGGACTTGAAAGCCGGACCACCARATAGAGATTAGGACCATTCTCTCTAAACCGGCTTGCCGCTACATATGATATGAAAAAGAGCCCCTCCACGTCCCCTGCAATTAATACGGAGGCAGAAGAGCGTTTTTTTCAAAGAAATTTCTCGCTCACCCGTGCGGGTGGTAGGTCAACAAAAATCCTCAATTTTCAAGATGAAAAGCAGCTTTTGCGCTTCTAGCTTGGGAAATTGCTCACCGAAATTGGAATTCAAAGTGAAGAGATTTATCAATTGTAGATTTCCTTTTGTCCCAAGTCGTTTGGTGAGCCCGTGAACTCGATCGACCTTGGGTAGCGAGCGAGGGAAGTGCTTTGGAATTGCTGGGCGGTTGAAATGGTGAGCCGGTCCGGTGGATCCGTGGATGTCTGCAACCTGGGTTGACTTCATTTTCCACTCCCAAACTTCATGGGTAGCCTTCTTTATTTTCCCGGTGAGCAGGAGATGCTCTTCGATTCGAATCTGTTTCGATTGGTGTSATCGATTCCTGCATCAAAAGTTGGAGACACAAAAAGTCTCTACATACTGTAGTTGTAAAAACTACGCCACTAGCTAGGGCTGGTGTAGATTGGTACTCTTTACTTTGAAAAGGTGCCACCAACTTGAAAATCGTTGAGTACCCCCAGTTTAAATAACAAAAGTGACATGACGAGCTGTCGATCGAGCTCCGCCAGAATCGAATTTGATCTGAAGAGGCAAACGAGCGAGCTGCTGTGGGGCATGCTTACGCAAATTACCCCGACTGTCGTCATAGCTCTGAATCCTATAACTCATGCTTCGCCAGTTCGATCACTACACTGCAATGATCGGTCCACCACTGTAATCCCCAGATATATATCAGGCTGCAGTATGATTATGGTGAATTTCATTAAAATGGCGGTATTACGGTAAAATGGCGCAGGAATATAATAGAAACTGCACAACATTCTATTAAAATGGCACGGAATACTGCCATTTTTGGCGCTACATGGCTACCGTTTCAATGAAATTCACCATTATTGTGGTAATTGACAACCAAGATCAAACATTCTCGGCCATGCCATTTTTTGGCCATGCAAATTGAGATTGAACTGCTTCAAATGTACCGTTCGCAACGATGTACGTGTTGACCCTCTTCCCTACTTCTAGAAAATTAATGATAATTATCCTCATAATTATGAAGAGCACCAAAAACTATYGTGCATATTCTGCAAGAAAGTAAATAGTGGATTAATGAGCAACGCAGCTGATTAAATTAATGATTGGAATCTTTGGGGAAATCTTCGTCTTCACCTCTCGTATGTAGTAAGCTTAGCTATCACAAATAGCTGTACAAGGCATGCCAASCTCCAAAATCAGCTACCAATCCTACAGAAACTATCATAATATTGCAAAGACAAGACCATATTAAGAGTGTGTAGTTATGATAAACGTATAGCCAACAACCGTTTAAGTTAAAACATGTACAAAAAATAACACTTAATTCAAAGGTGCAACAAGGATGTCTGATATCATTATATGTTGATTGTAGAAAACAAAACCACAAGCCTACAAAATAACTTCACAACTCAAAGATGCAACTTCTAAGCAATCATGATGACTACCACCATGTATAGCCAYCTTTTGCTTTGCAAATATTAATAGCTTTTTTGAGGCATAGTACAATAGTACATATCAACTTCCTAACAACATTAGCYTTTATAATATACCAATTTTCTTAAATCTTTTCATATAAATCACTTTTTCTGTTGGSGCTCCTCTCAAAACTTCTCATGTAACAATCTTCCTTCATTATGAAAATGTTCAAGGAAGATTGAAAGAAACACTAGTCCTATTTTTTTGCTCATAACTTTTGCATCATTTGTTTTTTTGGAATGAAATTTAGAATGAAGGTACAAACTGTAGTTGTAGATATTGAATAATTTATTTTTAAGTTTTTAGAAACAAAAATAATTTTTAACCTACCTCCAAGGCTCCAATTGGGTGTCTACTTTGGCCATTGTAGGGGTTTTCAATACTATTTTTTATCCTAAAAAACAAATTTGAAGCCACAAATCACACATTTTGGAGGTCTATTAACTTTATATAGATTGAGGATTTCTATTGACCTATAACCATGGATGAAAGAAGATTTTGAAACTCAAAATTGGGATACAAGGACTTCTACTAAAGTTACATATGCCCACAAAGAGATTTTCTAAAAATAATAATTTATACACCTTCTACATGTGCTTTAAGTGCACTACCTTTGTTCAAGTGCAAAAAACACAATTGCTTTTTCCAAAGACAAAATTGCTTGAAAAAGAGCATCTTTGAGTTAATAAAAATGACATTTTTTGAAGAGTTTTTTGAATTTTTTCACTACTTTTCAAGAATCAAAAATCAAAGTGTCCATTTTCTTGGCATTTTCCAACACTCTTTGAGTGTGCATAACTTTCAAAGATAAATTTTTTAGGCCTAAATTTTCACACAAACATTTTTTTGAATACCTACAAACCCTCTATTTTTTATTTCATTTAAAAAAAATCATTTAAAAAATCACAATAATCGGACAACACTAAGGCCATTTTGAGCCAAAAACAACAAAACCTGGTGTTGTTTGCAAGTTGTAACCTATCTTCTTGAGGATTAAGATCTTCTAAACCTTACATGTGTATAGTATTAAAAAGTTCTATCTCTACAATGTTCCAAGAATTATACTCCCTCAATCTCGAAATAAATCCAAGGTTTCCAAATATACTTGTATCAAATTAAATTCAAAATTGGAAACCCACAACTTGAAGGATAACAAATGAAACTAGTTCGGGCACCCTAAAGTAAAAGAATGTGCAGATCTCACACTCCAAAGACTATATAGCAATTTGGTCATTGCAAAAGTAATCAAAACACAACCTCTATGTTCTCTAACCAATCAAAGACAAAGAATTCAACCCAAAACCATATAAAAGCTGCTACTAACAAATCTCTTGTTGAGAATTTATTGGAGTTGAATCAGAAGACATTGGCGGATTGGCCGAATTGAATAATGAATGTCAATTGCACCAACATTGCTCAAAGAATGATCAAATTTAATACCATTGGAGCAATATATTTGTCACTTTTGTTGCTTGTTTTCAACACGAGTTGCTTTATTTTTGACTCCGCAAGTTTTACACATGTAGTGGTCTTTAACAGACTTATCTACAATATCTTTGCAATCCCTTGAAAATAGGAACAACTTACACAATAATGTAGCCATTTCTAGGAATTTACCCTGATGTATTTCGAGACGGAGGGAATACATATTTACCCATCTTCCCTCCAATGAGATGAAGCCTCCCAATTCCCAACTCCTTTCTAGTTCATACAACCCCGAACCATTAATTAAGCTTCTCCCCATGTTTAAATGTAGATCGCACATACTACTCTAAGAGATGCTCTTCACAACAACACKAATTACCGCTCCCAGTAATGTTGTTGTGGACTCCAACTCTCTTCATGCACTCTTTCAATCTCCAACAATATTTCTGTCAGTGGGGGGACTGGGGGAGAAGACCCATGCCAGCATTGCGTAATTATCAGTATATGAACGTTACCAAAATTGAAGYTCACTGCAGTAGGGCCACTGTGAAAACTACCCTCACAAATCCTATCTGCCGTTACTGGGTAACCTCAGTCTGTGCTTGGAATCTGATCCTTCGCTTGTCGTCTACGCAAACAGCGCAGGCATTGCTCAAATCGATATCAGTGTACCGTATCACAGAAGTTGATGAAATCACAAGCGACCAAGCACCTGGCTAGCTATAGATTCGGGTGTATCATTCAGAATTCCCGCACTGAAAATTCCCGCATTGAAACTTAAAATATTGGATGTCCTAAGTGCTCAAGATTAGCTGACCTTTGGAGCTGATCAGTGGCACTGTGGCACCAGACTCAGTCAAATCCATGGACTTGGCCTGGCCGCCTGGGTGGGAACATTTCAACCCTGTCCCTGCATGTCTCAATCGATGCTTCCAACACACGGCTTTCGATTCAGATGCAGAGTATCGAAATTCCAGGGATCGAGCTCGGTCAGATTACAGAGCTGCGGACAAGGCGCTAATTTTGGCTCTGACATRCCCTGAAACGTCAATTTCGTTGAACTGGCGCGATTCTAACGCCGTAAATTGTGGTATAYGTACTTAGAGGTCTAAAATCTAGCTAGGACAGATATGGGTTTACGTTTCAAACAGKTTTTTTGAAAGGTGTCGTTGCTGCAATAATAATGTGAAATTACGGTGAACCTAATACTTTACGATAAATTCTACGACACGTTGACTGCGMTTCTGGGACAGAGACTGGACGACATGTGCGGGTCGTATTGCGAAACTCGAAAGTGTGTCGTTTCTGCTGGCAGAGTTTAGTAGCACTTGGTGCGCGAATGAGGCGTTATGCTCTGGCGGGCTCTACTCCCCGCGGCGGAAACTTTCTCCGCCTTGCTCCAATCCAGGAATCCTTTCAGGGAACCGGATCGAGATGTACATGCACCATCCATCAAGAAAAGTGTCGTTGATTGCGTACATTCTGCGATGCAAAGCACCCGCTGCCTATTGAACTTGTAGCTTTGAGGCCGGCACCGACTTCTCTCTAGTTGATAGAATCATAGCTTCGATTCCAATGAAGGTTGACGTATGTACCGGCCTATACTCTAGCTAGAATCAATGAAGTGCATTTCACTCACATACCCTGTGTGAGTGATAAAGCTGAGACTTTCCCCTGGCCATGTGAGAGTCACTTTAATTTTTTTTTAAAACACGATGTCCAACAAGCTAGCCAGGACACTTATTTCGGCAAGGACGAAGTGTTTGTCAGTGAGTGGGGGATCCCGCCCAGAGATGGAGGGTGACAATGCAATAGAATTGCCCGAGACATGCAGAACTGTCTGTCAGTCCGGCGTCGACAAGTTGATTAACACTGCATGTACGTCGGAACAGAATTTCGAAATTCCAACCGACGACCATGCCCGTCTAACTGTCYAGGGAACAGCTAACACTCGACCGCTGCCATATTTGTAAATACAGCCCTCGAACCCAATCCAAACGAAAAGCTCGACAATCCGAATCACGACAAAGACTCTCACTGACAGTACCGACAGTGCTTGTGCCCATGTAGCTGTTAATAACACAGTATGCTTACGAATGTAACAGTCGCWCGAGCGAGGAAAACAGTCCGCAACTCGTACTTAACCGGCTCTGATTCTTTGCATCTGTCTGCTCTACGGCGTTTCATCCACAAGCAGGATAGTTCGATTGTAACCACACGATAGTCATCCACAAGCATGACGGTTGGTTCGTAACCACACGATATTCATCCTCAAAGGCACCAGCTACATGAGTTTCATCCATGGGACAGAGCTGATGACGGACKAGGTAACCCACTCGCCACCTCCCTGCGGCTCGAAGCTCACCGAGACCGTAGTCATCACTGTACTGTACGTGCACCAGATTCTTATATGCAAATTTCAAACTACGTACTGACAACTCTCTTTTGGGTACATGCATGAGGTCAGCGGCAAAATGTTACCGACGTCATGCACGTACTTTGGTACACTATTGGAAGCGGCGACTTCCGGAACATTTGACAGAAATTAATTAGGGTTTTCAATCGAAACCAGGCTCGTACATTCTTGTCGGTGTTTCTGGGTTGCTACAATGAGGAAAGGAAGGGAGCAACTTACCAGTCGATGTCTGTTGAAGGCGCGTTACTCGCTCCACTAACAAGCCGGATACCCGGATCAAATTAATTGAATGCAATATCAGTACGTACTAGCTACATGCTTACRAAGATTGTGTTGTACACTACCAGGCAATAATATAAGTTAGGTTGCAGACATTTATAAGGGCCTCCTTACATGTATTGGTGGGCAAGGAAACTTCACAGGAGAAAATTGTCTTGGCACTTTCATGTGGACCCGGTGGGCGGTGGGTGGGGAGGAATACAATAAGAAACTCACACGTACTAGATTCTCTCAAGCTTCACTAGTCTCCACCAATGAGATTGTCCACCGATATCGGTGAAACTTCTCCTCCTTCTTTCCCGCTTGCCTACCCCGGCAAGACGATTGGTTGCTCTTGATTTGTCTTATTGCTTGAATAGTTGCCCACTAGGCCAAAATGTAAAGAGGCCCTAATGCACCCTTGTGATTCAACAATGTTGTTTGGTCAACTTACGTGAACACACCATCATTGATTCTTATGTGCTCTTGTAGCGATTTCATATTTATTTGAAAGTATGAGTCGTGGCCAAATAGCAACSATTGCATTGAATGATTCAATGTGCATAGGAAGGAGTCTTTAAAAACAAGCTTGAGGTTGTTATTGATTCCCTCGGTGGTCATAGTAAATAATAGATGGCGAATTTTATTAAATTGGCGGTATTCAATGTGTCATTTTCAGACCGCTTGGTGTAAAGTTGTAAACCATAAAATCTAGGACATGTATAGATTTTTATACATCTACTATGTATGTTGATGTCAAACATCTATAACATTTCTAGATTTTAAACCGTGTGGTCTAAAATATCTAGGACTATTATAGATTTCAGACATCTAGGACCCATGTATAGATTACAAAAATCTAAGACAGGTTTAGATTTCAGGATGGGCGGTTTGAACTGTAAAAAGTGCCAAAATAATGGAATACCGCCATTTTAATAAAATTCACCATATAGACATCAAGTTGAAAAAAGTCATATTGTTCCAAATATTAAATACATTTAAATGCGCCTGTATTAAGAGAACTTGAAAACGGACTAATGACTTTTTCTGTTAGCCCTTATGGTTCTCAATTGCATTGAATTTTGAAGCTTAGATCAATTTCAATTGCACTTTTCACGCTATTGAAACACTGAACCATGCTTGTCTGTACTCTGTATTAACATTGTTGCCTGGTACTGTACATATTCTCTGCTTCCTCGGTCGGTTGGCGTGGCCCGTCTTTACTTTGTTTTTATTTTATTTTTTGACACAAATGAAACGGGTTTTCATTGCAAAGAAAAACAAGAACAATGTGATGGTGAGTCCTATCAATTCCACCAAACCCTAACCAGGTTGTGCAATGTGAATGCAGTTGTAGATAGGATTTGGAAACTCAAATTCATAATCCAAAGTCGCAGTCATAGTCTGTGTCCAAAGAACAAACTACAAAGCCAATAAACTACAAACCGGCCAGCCGTAGGCGGCCGTGTCTTTACTTTAGAGTTTTGAGGCTTTGTATCTTGCACCTCCTCCTATAGTCAAAATGTACTAGTGTACATATTCTTCAGTTGGAGCGACCCTTAAGGTAGTCTGCTCTTAAAGCGCCCATGCTCTAAAAGTGATCTTGACACAGAGGTACATTTTGCTTTCTTCAATGTACGAGCAGTGTACATTTAAGGAGGTGGTCGCTTTTAGTAACTAATTCCTTGAAGGTCCAAAAAATATGAAACTGCTTGGGTTAAATGCCAATTCCTTTTTTCTTCCTATGAAAATTTACTTCCCTGAAAACGCAATCAGCTCTTAAATGGTCGCTTCAAGAGCAGTCTACCTTACTGGTCTTCACTTGTGTCAGTTGTGAACCGTTGAATCCTGTACGTGACCCAGAGCTTCTACGTACTACCCAGACTTGGACAGGACAGGGACTCAGGGAGCGATGGAGTGCAGCACAAGGCAGCTGAAGGCAAGGATCGTTCGCAGGTGGAAGTTCGGAAGTGTCCGTGATCGAGAAGTAACTTATGCGCATGCACCCCGAGCTTTCTTGGAATCGATCAAAGCTGGCGCTCTACAGTAGGTCTACCTGTCTTCTACCAACTTGTGTAAAATATAGAATGCCTGCAAATACTGTCAAGATTCTGCGAAATTCTCGAGCTTCGCTCAGACACGGAGAGCTTCTATCCATGTGCGTCGAAGTTCCTGCTCAATTTCCCTCACACGTAATTAAACCTCTTGCTTAAGTAGTCCTGCATCTCTTTCCAGGTGTTATGCTGCTAAATGAATTAGTTGCTTACATACTCCGGCCTTTTCGCCTGCAACTATTCTAGTTGTTTAAGGAAGAACTTGGTGTCCATTGATTGACATCACAAGGGACTCACATGCATTCCGCTGCACATCGATCTCGCGAACTTTCCCCAGCGTGAGTGACAAACCTGCATGTGACTTTCCCATGTGTGAAAGTCACAAACACAGRGGAAAGTGTACGAGTCCCTTGCATTAATTGTGACCTTCCACACAGTCACCTTCGATCGCTTCTTCAGAGTTTTAGTTGAATTTGTTGATCCGTGTCTGCACTTGACTACTTTGACAGTTTGACCAGGAATCACCAAGGAATCTCGAAGCTTCCAAAAGGTTAATTGACTGGAGAAGTTACTCTTGTTCTTTCTCGGAATCCCGGAGCGAGGTTTCTAATTTGCAGGGTACATTCTATGTAACTGTTCGGCATTGCGGAAGACAGTTCCAGAGCATATTCATTACTGCAGGGATAATTGTCAAATTTCGCAATTTCAGCCGGTGATTCTGTGGTTTGTTTTCAAATCCATGCGYGTGTGCTGATATGATTCTGAGTCCCAGAATCACTCTCATTATAACATTTGCAACCTCACGTCAGAGAGATTTCAAATTGCATATCCGAAATTGGCTCCATTCCCTGAGCACAAGCCTTGAATTCTGTTACCTGAAAGACTTCAAGTTACTTTCACAATTTCAACACCCTCACGATGAAACATTATAATCTTTCTATCTGTAAGTAATGTTGTTGTGTTTCTTTTCAATGTGATCAAGCAAAACTAGTTTGAATTTGTGCGGTCAAAATTCAAAAAAATGACACAACCTACCAAATTGTCTTTTTGTTCAATTTAGAGCAAATTACTAGAAGCTCAAAAACAACCTTGGGCATTTAAAATTTTATAGCTTTTATTACTCATATGCCTTCACCTCTAAAAAATAAATATAAAAAATTTCATTTTACTTTAAGTTGCAAAATGGCAGCAAACAACAAAAGGGGCGTGAGAAAGGTGGTAAAAATAGTCGTAGGTATTTAAACAAATGGGATTGGGGTTTCAAACCAGTGCTAATTTAACACTTCATTAACCCCTAAAGGACCATTGTCATTTTGGAGGACACAAATGAGATTTGGGGTAGGTACATACAATCTCAATTTTTGTCTTGGTATTTTGAAACTTTTTTTGATGATAAAAAATTGATTAGCTTTAGGAGAATGTAAATTTTTTTCAATCAGTGCTTGGGAATAGAAGTTATGCCCAAATAAGCTTTAAACAAGGGAGAAGGGGCAACAAAAAACAATTTAAAAATTTGAATTAAATTTTTTTTTTCTCATAGCTTTGATTCATTCCAATGTCCAGGAAGAACCGTCGGCTAGTTCAAAGTTAGCCGGTGGGATTGGGAAAAAAATTGCTTGCAATTCAAAAATATCAGTAAAAAATCAGTGAAAATCCAAAAAAATTCTATTTCCATTTGGATTTGTAGTGAGGAAGGTATGAACAATCTTGTTATTCGAGCAATTAGATCATCTAAGTCTTGAAAGATAAGTTGTAGGATTCATTCCTAAATACAATTTTTACAATTAAAAAAAAGAAGTTCGACAAGGTTTATTTTTCTTGCTAGAATAATCTCACCATTGTCATTAGTGCATTTTAATTCCATCTTAGAGATATTAATAGTTTAGATTTTCCTTCTATCATGTAACTTCTTCTACTTAACAATTTGTTAAAGTATGAAAATTAAGTTTTTTTTTTTTTTTTTTTTTTTTTTTTCCTAGACTCTCAAATCAATTCTCCATCATCAAGATTTAAAGCTCAAAACTTTGTAGTGCAAAAAATTAAAGATAAAAGGGTTCAAAATTAAATTATCTAGTCCTACAATGTGTTGAATAACTTCTTTTTTTCCACTTAAATGCAGATATCTTGCAACATGTGTGGTCAAAATTTTTGAAATTTTTTTCTCACGTTCTCATACTAATTAGGTGTAAGATCCTATGGTTAGATGTGCAGAAAAAAATTTCAAACCATTTTACTCTTTGCCATAGAAATGATAGTTCTGGGTGTTTTGCAGAATTGCAGGAAAAAGCCTTGGTCCTTCAAGGGTTAAAAATGACATGGAGAAAACTTAAAACTTTTGTGCAAAACATACACAAACAGCAAAATATCATCAATACCTAAATCTCCATTAAATTCTCACTTAGAATTCTAAAATCTTGAAAAGAAACAAACACTTACAAAATCCGAGCACCAAAAGTGACTAAAATTATAGGTATTTGAGCACCAAAGTGAAAAAAAAGTTATCACTAGCGACTATAGTGATACTTATAAATTAATAGGTCTATGAGCACCAAAAGTGACTAAAATTAAAGACATTGTCAACATCATCCAATTCCTAAACCTAAATGACATTCTTCTTCATAATTTAAATCCCTAAACACTGAACAAAGTACGTAATTGCAGAATCATGAACCTAAAGAAACCCATAAACCTCCACAAACCCAATACAAATTCTCTAAACCCTTGAGCTGGAATGCAACAACAATTCAATGATGATTGCAACCATACAATCGCAGTCTATTCCAACCACAATAATTGGGCCGGGATGGACTGCCCCCATCGCTCGGCCACTCCAAATAATTCTAGGAGTGTGTGAGAGATTTTCACCACATGTGGCAAAAATCCCCCCTAGAGTTGGCCGGCGGGGAGTGTATGGGACCTTGAACCTAAAACGCCTCCAAGCAATGGACTCCTTCAATTTTTTGGTAGCATTTTCATAAATTGACCTCAAGTGGAAGAGGATCAGCCCCCTAAACCCTAAAAAACAAGCCCTAAACTACCTCAATCTCTTAATCAAACCTCCCAATACTTAGGGCAACTTCTTGAGTCAAAATCACATTCAATTATGCCTTTAGAGGCCTAAATGGTCCAAATTGAGCCCTAATTAACAATTTCGGCACACCATGCTAACACAAACCTCTAATTTTCACTAAACCCTAAGAATTAGACTTGCATGCAAATTCAATCATCTTTAAGCATCTACTTTGACCATCATTGCATTCAAGATCTCTTTCCATAACCATATGCAATCAAAATTGCAATCTTACAATGACAAGTGTGAAACATTTCATCAAAACCTCACAATTGGCCTCCTCCTAAGGCCAACAGACATCCCTTCACCAAAACAGCTACCAACACCTCATCTCCACTCCAAATTAGGTAAAAATGGTCTTGTTTGGAAGCTAACTTGAAGGCGCATCTTTTCTCCAAAAAACCGCTTCATTGACGATGTCATGCTCCTCCCGTTGCTTGACGAAGTCGCTGATCCCAATCGTGGCGGCAGCAGCCCTCCTTCCACAAATTCAGTCGCTTCGATCTTGTCCTTGCTTTAAATGGGGCGAGTCATAGCTTCCCGGGAAGCTAACTTCAAGGCTCTCCATTCCTCCAAAATTCAGCTCCATCCAAGCTTCCATGCTCCCGGAATCGCTCGTTGAAGTTGCACCTTCATATTGTAGCGGCAGCACCTTCTTCCTCAAACTTTTCTCGTTTGACCTAAACAACCTCCATTTTTCACCCCTTTTTTCCCTCACAAGGTGAAAACCTACTCGACAAATTATCTATCACCCTAGTCTAACTCCTTGCAATCCTTGTTCTAGTGTTTTCTTGTCACTTTCCACCACCTTTTTCCGCCTACACAGCCAACAAAAACAAAGGAAAAAAAAACAAGAGCAAGAGAAGGAGAAGTTGAGAGAGCTAAACCCTAAGATTCGCATATCCAACTCTCCTAACGAATTGATCTTCATTTCTACATTCATCTAACACTAAATTAGTGCAAAACCCTCTAAATTAATGTAAACTCACTTAAAGCTCTAAAATTTCACTAGTTTAGTGTTTTTACACCATTTTAGAGTGACTACCACTATGTTAGTTGCATAGTCTTGTTTTTAACACTACTAACTTGTTGTGTGTTTTTTGTATTTGTGATTTTTTTTGGTTTCTAATTGATTTCTAATGTCATTTTGAGTCCCAACATTTGGTCTAACTTTCTAATTATTTTTGTGCTTTTTTGTATGAGAATGTATGGAAAAAATTTCAAAATCTTGACCGCACATATTGCATTTGCATTTATAAGTGAAAAAAAAAAGTTTTTCAGCACATTGCAAGACTAGATTATTTAACTTTGAAACTTCCTAATTTTAATGTTTTTGCAAGACAAAATTTTGAACTTTACATCTTTATGGTAGAGAATTGAGTTGAAAGTGTGAAAAAAAAACACAAAAAACTTATTTTTTAAACTTTAAAAAATTGTTAAATAGAAGTAGGTACAAAACAGAAGAAAAAGATAAATTATAAATATCTCTAACATGGATTTAAAATGAACTAATCCCAATGGTTAGATTGTTCTAAGAAAAAAATAATCTATATGGTGAATTTCATTAAAATGGCAGTATTCAATGTGCCATTTTCAGATCATGCAGTCTAAACTGTGAAGTAACATCTATAACGTCAAAATATCAAGTATCTAGATGTCAAATATCTATGGCACATATAGATTTCAGATTGCGCGGTCTGAAACATCTAGTATAGGTGGGTACAAGCAAGCTTGGGGTACCCCAGTCAGGAACCAAGGAACAAGAATAGAATAATGTTCAGGAAATCAATCAAATTTTACAAATAAAAATGAGAGTAATATTTTAAGATCATTAGTTTTTTTAAAACACATGTAATCATACTATTTTCTGTATTCAAAACTTACTAATTATTTAATTTTTTATTTTCAATTTATTGCGATTCAATAGCTGATATCATGTTAATAAAAAATATATATGTAAATAAAAGATTTTTACCATGATTTTTTCCTATTTACTACTTGAAAACTCACTTTTCATGTTTCAAATTTGAAATCCAAAAAAATCTTCAATTTTTAATTCCTTATAGATGTAGCCCCTCATTGTGTTATTTATGGTTATTTGAAAAATAATAATAAATATTTAAATATTCCATATCAAGTTATAAATTTCCAAAATTGGTTATTAAAACAAAATAAACTAGAAAAGTGATTTAGAAATATGTTTTGACAAAAAAATCCATTCCTTTTTTATACATGAATCCCAAAAGTCACATTTGACATCATTCTTGAATTAGAATCATGACAACAAAACTTGGCCTTCATAAAATATTTCTTTTAAGTTGTTTGTACATTTCAATCATCTTAGTTTTAAGGGTCATATTCAATGCCACATGCCCACATCTCTCTCAAAATGACATTTTGTAGTGAGAATTTGTCTTCAAAAATGAGATATACATTTCTTGTTGGATTGTAACAATAAATATGGGGTACCCCAAGCTTGCTGAGGTATCCAGGTATAGATTTCCAAAATCTATGGCGAGTATAGATTCCAAAAATCTATGGCAAGGTTATATTTCAAATTGCGCGGTCTGAATTGAAAAAAGTGCCAAAATAACGGAATACCGCCATTTTAATGAAGTTTGCCATCTATGTGGAATTTTGTTTTTTATAGTAAAAATCATATCCAAAAACGAATCCTACAAGTTATAATTTCAAGAAGATGATTTGAAAATTGCCCCCAAAGAAAGATAAGATTGTCCATGATATTCTCATAATAAATCCAAACAAAGTGAATCAAACTATCAAAGCTTTCCATGTAGACAAAAATATATAATAAATGAGAGAGAAAATTTCAAATTCAAAGTTTTTTTTTGGTGCCCTCTCTCCTTTGTTTTGAGCTTACTAGAGCATAACTTTTCTTCTCAGGCATTGATTGAAAAATATTTATATTTCCGTAAAGCTAGTCAATTTTCTTATTTTCAAAAAAAAATATCATAAATTAGCATAAAAATTGAGACCGTAGGTAGTTGTTCAACAAATGGAGCTTCCAAATTTCACTTGTAACATGGCGGGGCATGGTGGGGTTCTAGTTCATGTGGGAGGACCACYAGCCTGCAGTAGTTTTTGCCCGACCAATCCCACCCCGCCACATGTCAGTGGATGGCGGGTCACAATGTTGGCAGGTGTGTCGGCTGATTAACGCAGGATGTTAAATTGTGCCTACGAAGGTAGACACTCCCCCCGTGCCTGGCCTGTCAAAATCCTGGCTTGGCCCGCGGGACCCGACCAAGCGCAAGCGTGCAAGACCTCAATGCTAAAAGACATCGACCCTGACAAAATTGAGAAAGAAGACACCTGCCGCAGTCTTGCACAAGGCGGCGGTTTTAGGGTGTATGGCGGCAGATTAGGGTTTTAGGTTTTCTTTTAAACTATGAACTAATTTACATATCCCACATTGTTTGTCTTACCTCCTACCACTCCATGAGTACATAAAGAGTTGTCTCTTCAATTCAAAACACAAATCACAAAACACAAAATACAAATCACAGAAAGTTGAAATAAGTTTTATTAAAAACAACTTATTGAGGTGCAATTCAAATAAAATTAACATATTTTAGAGTTGCAAAACACAAATGGGCACTTAAATGTTTCAACATATTTCAATTTATTTCAAAGTTTAGAGTTGCAGAACACAAATGGACACTTAAATGTTTTAAAAGTTATCAAAATTTTCATTTGGAGGGAAGGTCTAGTGTCCATTTGTATTATGTAACATTAAAACACTTAATTGTCCATTTGTATTATGTAACATTAGAACACTTAAGTGTCCATTTGTGTTTGCAACTCTAAAATATGTTGACTTTGTTTGAATTGCAGCACAACAAGTTGTTTTTAATAAAACTTACAAAAATCATTTCAACTTTTTGTGATTTGTGTTTTGAATTGAAAAGACAACTCTTTATGTACTCATGGAGTGGTAGGAGGTAAGACAAACAATGTGGGATATGTAAATTAGTTCATAGTTTAAGAGAAAACCTAAAACCCTAATCTATTGCCCTACACCCTAGAACTGCCGCCCTGCGCAGGATGGCGGCAGTGGTCTTCTTTCTCAGTTTTATTGAGGTCAATGTCCTGTAACATCAAGGTCCTGCACGCTTGCGCTTGGCTGGGTCCTGCGGGCCAAGCTGGGGATTCTAATAGGCCAGGCACAGAGGGCCCACCTTCGTAGGCACGATTTAACATCCTGCGTGATTAATTCTCAAAGCACATTGCAAGCCTCACGAGACTGATTTTGAAAAGTCAAACCTAAAATCTTCACATAATTCTCCATTTTAAATGTTTTAAATCTTAATTAAGAAAATTTAGCTCCAATAATTTACTTTTTACTCAATTTGATTTTTTTTTCAACATTATTAAATGTGTGTTTTTTGAGACATTTTGAAGATAGCATCTTGAAAGCTCAAAATACACCACTATTGAACTTTTACTATTATATTTCTCATGCAATGGTGTGACTCCAAGGAGTTTACAATTACACCATGATGTTTTTTGCTATTATTTCATTTTTCAGAAGAAAATCATAATATTTCAAGCCTTTTGCAATTATTGTGATATTTTACAGAAAACACATTTTTAAAATCATATAAATTCAATTTTATGTTTTTAATTATGAAAAAATGTGAGTAAATTTAAATACACATTGATACATGTGAAGAAAATCAATGTTTTGAATGTGTGTATTAACATAGAATAATAATGAAGTTTGACCAAGCCCATACATGAAATGTCCTTTAAGAAAGTGTGTTCATTAAGAAACTAATGAATCTTTTCCCTATATCAATTCATCCTAACTTGTAATAGGGTGATTGCAATAAACACCTATAGTTATTATTTGTTGCATTTTTAGGAGTATTGTTGAGTATTGTTGGGAATTTTTTCTAGAGTCTTTTAAAATTAGAAAATTAATTTTGAAAAAACCTGAAAAATATACACGATGTATATACCTTTAAGAAGAAGATACTATAGGAAGGAAAAGCATAGAAAAATTCTCTAAGTTGGAGAACTATGAAAGTGCAAAATTTCAAGAAAATAGGTACTTCGGTGTTATAATTTATCAAAAATTCAAGAAAAAATTTTAAAAGAAAATAAAAAATGGACATTTTTAACAACTCTAGGGAGATGGTCATYCACCAAACATATATTTTATATGTTTCAAAATGCAAGCAAAATGAAGCTCACTTTGTAGACTGCCACACCACATAAAATTAATTGTTTTAAGAATTCCTTTGGCTATTATCGAGAAGTCTATTAGAAGACCATCTCCTCCAAATTTCAACTCCAAATTTGTTTCTTTGGTTACTACTTTGATCAAAAACCCTTCAAATTGGGAAGTGTGACATTCAATTGGGATCTATTTTTGGATAATAAATTATTTTTGAAAATAACAAAAAATTAGGCAAGGGTTATAATAGTTATGAGTACCTTTTGCATAAATCTTCAGTCATTTGGAGACTAAACACAAAAGTTATGGCCAAAAAATAGATCAACATGCAACGTGTAACATCAAAATAGTACAAGTGTTTTTTGCAATCACACAATAATACAAAGTTTTAGGAAGCTCACATCTATTGGCTTAGAGAATGTGTCCAATACTCTAATATTGACAATGCACTCTTATTTAATTTGCTTACCTTAGTAATTTAAAGACTTCTTATTCTAACCGCTTGAATATGAAAACCTACTTAKTTTAATAGAACTTGTACTTATGAACTAATGTAAGTATGGTTATTATGTACTGGATGATGTTCCTCACCAACTTTCACCATGGTACATGAATATTAAAAAAAAATGGGCTTCCAGAGGGCCACAAAGTTTGGACCAATATTAAATAATAGTAATAATAATAATAATAATAATAATAATAATAATAATAATAATAATAATAATAATAATAATAATAATAATAATAATAAAATTTAAAAAACAATAAGTATTTTAAAATCACCAACTGAGGTGCCATGTCAAACTCCATTTTTATTTTTAATTTAAATTATTTTAAAATTTGGAGTGATGGTCTAGGTGATGGTCTAGATTGGCATGGTGCCATGTCAAACTCCATGTTTTCTAATTTAAATTTATTTTAAATTTGCAGTGATGGTCTAGATGGTGGTCTAGATTTGGTAGCCTTCTTAAGGCCCCATTCATTTTCCAATGAAGAGTGATGCCATATTTAACTACTTTTGGACTATTGAAAGTCCAAAATTAAAGATGTACAGAAGTCTCCCGATACATGGTGTTAGGCAGTGCACCGGGAGATTTCCTGATACATCAAAATTATTTTTTGTAAGGGTGTTGGAAGGCTCTCGGTAGGTCCTTTGAAGCACACGAACATGCATGTCAACATATACATTATCTATGAATGATGAAGACTTCTAATGGATGCATGGCAGTACATCGGGAGATATCCAAATACAATGAATTCATATTGCTAAGGGTGTTGGAAGGCCCTTTAGAAGCACAGAAACATGCATCTCAGAGAAGAAAGAATCTTTGAATGAGAAAGTGTATGGTACCACTTGGAATGAAGGTGAGGACGCCCGAGAGTTGGTAACAAAGTTGTCTGGAAATCCCCCAATGGAGTGATAACCATGCAAGGCTAAGGAGTTCATTTTCTGAGCACTGAACATTTAGGGCATGCATCTTATGGCCCCTTGAGTTGTTCGGTGCCTGAACAATGAATGTGAAGACATTGGTTTATTTGATTTGAACATACTAGTTGGCAGTCGTTGATATAAACAGTTTACAGCAATGCGGTAGAAGAATGTAAACAGTAATCACAAAACAAAGTCAGTGATAGTGGGCTACAAGAAATGAAAATGTATTTTAAAAATAGGCACTTAGAGTACACGGAAGATGGAAATTGTCTTGGAACATTCTAATAATCGTTGAAGAGATCAAGTAGAAGATAGAAAAGAATATCAGTGAAGGTAGAAAACGGTGGGCATCTGCTATGACTATCTCATGGACTTCGGAGGTTGCCCTGAAGGACTAAGAAGAACACATTGCTCTTCTTTCAGAAGACCTAAGCAACCCAAGAAGGCACAAACCATGGAAGCTTCTACCGCAGCCGTTCATAACTGAACTGAACGCCAGAACACCATGCTAACAGAAGCACGCTGCTACTATCATGCCGGTGAAAAGGAAGCAACGGGAGATCTTCCGATAGCCATGCCACTGTCACGCAAAGCAAAACAGAACATCGGGAGATCTCCCGATAGCCATACCAATATAACGCGAAGTAAAACAAAGCACCGGAGGGCGCCGGATGGCCGGGCCAATATCTCAACGCAGATAGCATCGGGAGATCTCCCGATTGCCGTGTTGACCACAATACGGTAGTCCATCAGGGGTCGACCTCGTTTGACCTATTTAAATTTGCAAGGGCAGCTTCCCTACTTTTTCTGGGAAAAGTCCGTGATTTTGGGTTCACAATCTTAGACCAATTTGTGTATACTACACAAGATGCGTCCACCCAAGTAGGAGGTGTGTTCTCAACAACCCATTTTCCGTACCAACAATTCTGGTACCTCAACTTCAACGTACTTTCGGAGTTATCTGGTCTCCAATACTGGAGCAGGAATTTCTCCTTGTTTTCATGTCCTTCCTCTCTGCAAACCTCAGACAGTGCTCTTCCTTGCCAGACCTCACAAACTGAAGGATCTTCGGGCCGGAGCAAAACCCAAGAACCAGGGCGAATATCAAGCCAAGGATTGAAGCTTTCCAGTGGCGCCTCATTTGCAGGTCCGCAATAAGGTTCAAATTCCTCTTCCTCTCGAATCACGTCTATAGGATTGGGCGTCAACCCCTGCGAAGATGATTCTTGCACTCTCCAATCGTTCTTTGGCCAGAAGCCTTCAACCAATTCTGAAGGACAGTTTGGAAGTGGCTCCTTCAGCTCACGTAGCACACATTTCCAATACTCTACATATGGAGCGAAGGCGGTTGCAAATCCCTCGCATCTTGACATTCCGTTTTCCCAGAAGTCAATATACTTTTCCAGGCCTAACAGAATCAAACCCTTGTTCATGGTTGCTTTCCGTGCCGCTTCCATCACCTTCTCTTGATTCCCTATCGCTTCCGAAACTTCACTACCCCACATGGGCTTGAAAGGAACAGGTTTAGGGCAGCCCCGAGGGAGCTGCGGCCGACCCCTGCGGTCTATCCTCCACAGGCATCTAGAAGGTCTATCTGATGGTAGCCACTGCGAATCAACTACTGACCTTTTGAAATTCATGACGGGCACTCCATGACTGTCCACATAGAACCGGAAGAGGTGCATCTCCCCCAAACCAATGAGTTTAAATGTGCCACTGCAGAGATAACCCTTTAGAAACTCCTTGAAATCCGCCACCTCTTGGATGAATTCCGGCATGAATGACAATTCCTGTGATTTCATGAATGTTTTCATAAGGTCCGCGACTACAAATGTATTCGTGCTCATCAAAGCCTTTGAGTGGTGGCTGAAATATGCGTCAATGTCCTCATGAGTGTGTCCAACTAGTAGAAAACCGACCTGAATTTCCTTGAATACTCCTCGTGCAGTCAGCAAGGACAAGAACGCCATGAGGTACTGATTCTTGTTATCTCTTGCGGAGTTGTCAAGCTGAAGATACAGATTCCTAGGAAGGGGGCGAGATCCACATCGGGCATCCTCAGGAACCAATTTTAGAGTGTCCATGCACCTAGATTTGTCTCTAAGCAGTGCCTCGAACATTGCATTTGCAGGCGGATATGGGAAGAGGTCTCCCGTCTCCCGAATTGGTGGACCTTCGAGTCGACGAAACAGTCTAGCCAACGAAGAAATGGTGAAGTTGGAGTCGGACGGCCAGCACGCTGCCCCGTAATGTGCATATGCACCGTCCGCATGACCATGAGCCACCATACCAGTCACACTCATGGGGAGCTGACCTAATCCATGTGTGGCCTTTGTTGTTACACGCATTCTTGGAAGAGCTGTCTTCCTTGTATCCATTTTGTCGTGAATGATGCACAATATTTTGTCGAGGTTCCTCTTTGACTCCTCACGCCATGAGAAATACAAACCACGGCAGGCTGTTTGATGTTGCAAATGTTCAGTTCTCTACTTCATGAATTCCACGTATTCTGAGCTTCCTGTCGGTGACTTCTGAATGAATTGCGTAAGTTCGTCGCATCTTGTACACTTTGCGAAAGAGCTCCCAACAGGCTTAATGGAGACGTTGTTGAAGTGCTCCTTCTTTATTCTACTTACAGTGGATTGACTAACAGGCCGTAGGCCACACTGCACATTCGTCTGCAATTACAAAGCACTGACTTAGCATCAAACGTAGGATCAACGGGAGATCTTCCAATGATGTAAGGATTCAGTCATCCCATGTACAGAAATGCATCGGGAGATCTCCCAATACATTGTACTCCTAGAAATCCCGAAATCATCCAAAATGACAGGAGCAGAGGTTCATTAGAATACCTCGTTGGCGTCAGCTTGAACGCGCTTCCAGTTGTTTCTAGCAGGGAGGAACTTTTTTGTGTCCACTCTCCCGTTCCCAATGCTTTGCATTTGGTGCGGCATTTGATCAGCAATGTTGTCAATGATTGCTTTCATAGAACCAGTTGCCTGAATGGTTCAAAGTCGAGGACGCTTGATCCCCTTGTTACCGTGTGTTGAAGAAAGCAAGCCTTGCTTGTACATGTCCATGTAGTTATAGAAGGTGGACTTCGGGACTCCATGAATAATGTACCACGCCGTGCCACAAACTTCCGCTCCTTCCAAAGTGATGTATTTCCGCTTTCGAGTCCACTCCACACTGTGTAATTGTCCGCCAACAGCAATTCCATATTGCCGGCGCTCTTCAAAAGACTTAGAAAAATATGACCGCCTAACCTTCAGCGAATTGTCTTGGGCAAAGAATTGGTAGCAATGACTGTCCCAGCATTTTTCCGAACTGACCTTCCGGATTTCATCGTCGCTAGTTTTGCGTGTGAATTGTGTCTCTGGATGAGATAGGGAAGGTTGACGAACAATGAAGCGATAGGGCGCTTTCTGTCTTCCACCAAGATAGGCTAAGGGATCTTGGACATCAGGGAAGGTGGCAAAATGGTCGACTGTATCCTTCAAGCGTTGACCATCAAGGAACCAGCAACATGAAATGGGCCACCGAGCGTGGATTATGACCGCGTCATGGTCACCTACGAAAACGTCCAGGACAATCACACCCACATGGCCCTCACCCAGGGTACTACGTTGGAAAACATCATCTGGTCTCCAAGAGTGTATGCGTCCGGACGAAAGTATCACACACCCCTCATCCTTCCGATGAACCTCCAAGCCGTTCCAGTCTTCCTGTCGAATAAATGGACTACCATCCACATCAGGATCTCCAGTGAATTTCATGACGTCTCCGGCCCTCCATAACACCGTCCGGTTCACAACATGTGAACACGTTTTGAAACCCCTCTGGCAAGGTGTGATCCTCAAATAGAGAGCGTCTTCAACAAATACTGATGGCTTCACGAGAACAAATACCCATGGATCCAACGGGATGGGAATTCCGAGCCACTCGCCCACCGGTCGAGCCTCCACAACGGACCCTACTCCGACTTCACCGAATCCTCGAAGATAAAGCTTGACCACGTCACCAGTATTCAATGGTGACGTCCGTGCACGAGGATCTTGTGACTCGGCCTCGTCGGTACTGTCGCCAATGTATGGGGTTATTGCGTCATCCATGGATTCTGAAAAAGAATCCATCGACTCTGCTCCACTGTAACTAGGCTCCATATTGCGGATCAAGGTGACGATTAGAATTTCTGCAAATAAAATGGACCCATTCTATTAGCAGAAGTTTACTACATGATAGAACAAAGTGAACAAATTGCCAAGGTCAACCTATACAAATCCATGGTGATGGTTCCGAAGTTCCAATTTCAAAATAGGTCCCAAGTACTAAAAGAAGAAATTGATAGAAACTGGAGACTCATCCCTAGTCAAACCGAAGGGAATGCATTTGCTGGATCAATCGGAATGTCACATAAGACAGGAAGCAATACAGACCCGCACGAAATTGTAGTCTTTTGTAAAAGGAGACAACGGGAGTTCTCCCCACGGGTCTCTGAGCTCCACGATACTGAAATCCATCTGGAGGTCTCCCGATAGATCCGTTGGCTCCACGACAATATTATATATCGGGAGAACTTCCAATGATCCCATATCTGACTTGGAGAATCAAATTTGTGGGAGATCATCGAACATAGTTATCGGGAGATCTCCCGATGAAGTAATAAGATCTATGGATTACTGCACTCATTCGTAGATGTACCGATAAAGACCAACCGTGTTGTAAAAGAAATCCATCTGGATTTATCCCAATGACCCATTCGCCAACCTCAAACAAATAACTCATGCATTCCAAAACTAACTGCAATGGGAGTTCTGCCGATGGAGAAATGACGTGAAAATTTTATTTGACGATACAACGGGAGATCTCCCGATCGAGAAAGTTTGTTATTGAGTCAACGGGAGATCTCCTGATCGAGAAAGTTCGTTATTGAGTCAACGGGAGATCTCCCGTTGATTAAGCAATTCTGTACCGGCATCAAAAAGATCAAACGGAATGCAATGTAAAACTAACTACAACGAGAGATCTCCCGATGGAGCAATGAAGTGAAAAAGTTCATTCGTCAATACAACGGGAGATCTCCCGATGGAGAAAGTTCTCTACTGATTCAACGGGAGATCTCCCATTGATTAAGCGATTCCGTACATGGCCCGTTGCCGGTATGCTTCACCGTACCCGTAATATACGATTATACGTAAATTCAACAGGGCCAATGCTTCTTCACTTCAACACTAGAACTTCCCGTCTATGCACCCTATCGGTTCGAGGGATATAACCTACTCACTTGACACTGAATTCAACATGGACAAGACCGATGGTAGTCGTCTCCCGCACAACTCAAGCGGAAACAGTGCACTTTCCAATGGTTCAGACATGCGGACTATCATCATGCTCCGCCAAGACCATAAAATTCGTCACTACACCAATGAACCGACCGAGACCCATGTCTTGTCCACAGAATTTCAATAGACTACATCACTACTACCTTATCATAAACTTGAAGCTATTCATTCTGTGCCTCTTGTGCATTGTCCCTCCGTGCGTTATAGTGCTTCATTATCATGTGCTACAAACATAAGCCTATCCCTCAAATTCTCCGGATTGGTACACAAGTGGAGTTAGCACATCATACCTGGGAGCTAATTGACCACTGCTTTGTGATGCGTTGTGCGCCTGAATCCTAAAGCGCTAGCCCCAGCCAAGATTACAGATTCCGCACTCCTTGGGCCTCCACTGCTCGCTCACGTCTGCAAAGAGGGAATGAGCCTGGTCGGTGGCGGTCAAGACGGTTTCTGAATTTCCGAGTTTCAATTTCCCGCCTCCACATTCCATGGATCTTCCGTTCCCGATTTTTGAATTCCCTGTGCACACTTAATGCTCGTGTACAACTATTTGCAGGATGGATCTCAAGATGCAGTCTCCTATTTGAATGTTGACTGTGGCGGTATTCGAAGTTGTGGATCGCTGACATCACAAATGTCGCGGAATAGTTACTTCGTCCCATGTGCAGAATCGGGAAGAAGAATTCAATTCTCAATGTCAGACGCTGTACGTGCGAGCTTTGAAGTTTGATCTTCCGCAGATTCTTCTAAACAACAGCTTCCACTATGCTATGCTCACCCCATAAAAGTTCCCTGACAAACCACTCTCGGGTTTCGGATACTGTTTTCAAAGAATTCCACTTGTCAGACTGCTCAAGCGTATGCCCTTAGAGACATTCTCATGTTGTTTCAATGACATCGACACTCCCGTGGTGGTTTCACATGACAATAAGTTAATTTACTTAAATTCCAGAGTAACTCGGACTGCATGTTCTTTATTTGAATGGGATACGTGTCCAGCAGTAGGGTTTAGGGTTTAGGATTTAGGGTTTAGTGTTTAGGATCTGGGGTTCAGGGTCTATGGTTTAGGATTATGGGTTCAATCTTCAGGGTATAAGATTTAGGGTTCACGCTTCAGGGTTTACGGTTTAGGGTTTACAATGTAAGGCTTTAGGCTTACGGTCGTTCAGTACTACATTGTACCACTAACATAGTTCTGGGTTTCATGAGCATCAATTCAATTTTCTGGGGACATTGTCCTCATTAATTTACGGTTGAAGTGGTTTCCAAGGTCTGTAGATTGTRTTGTTTCAGTATTACTCAAGGTCACTAACGTATGTGGAAAGTTATGGTGCATTTTCATAGAATTGGTGGATGGMTAGCACCTTCTCTGTTTCCTTGCACTTTATAGCGGGAGTTTCATGGGAAAGTGCCCTCTAATAATTTGATGCTTTGAATATCACATTCTCTTGGTTTTCAATTAAACGCTCCTTTTAAASCAAATGATGGTATGTCATGATCAATCATATACAATCATGTGTGGCCGTGTTGTATTTTCATGAAATTCAAGGACGGATGTTTACYTCATTTTCCTAATGTACAATCTAAGTGCAATAGAAAGTAGTCTTTATGGTTTGCCTTATAATGTTCAATATTTCATTCCCTTGTTTTTAAAGCAATAGACCTTGAAATTGTTTGTAAATAAATAACCATGCATGATATATCCATGAAATACTTATGTCTAGGGTTTAGGATATAAAAGACTTTTCCAATCATGCTTGGAAATGTAGGCATTGAACGAGTAATTGTTAGTCACTAAAACCTGATGTCACTCCAACAATCGGTCCGTGAGAAATTCCAAACCATAACATACGAATGTTTTGTACATTTCAAGAAGGGAATGTTTCTGGATGGAATATGAATTTAGGATGAAGTAGCCCCAACAAATTGGAAGACATAAAATGGAATCTTTGTAATGTGGATTATTCAAAGTGAAGCAAATAATACAAGGTGGTATAAGTTTTTAAATTACCTAGGTACGTCATAGCATTCTCTAGGCAACAACATAATAATTAGTACTTGATTAAGTTTAGGATGGAGAACTCCAGTTCTTCTTGTGCGACACTTCGCTTTCTCTAAGTTCATCATTAGTTATGACTGTTAAATATTGCGGTTAATTAGACAGTACACAGTAAGCACACATCACAATAATTATGAGGATTAGATTTCATAAATATAATATTCAATGATACAATAATTCAATATGATCACAAATATTGCATTAGAAAAAGTTTCTTCTCATCACATGGCACTTTCACATTGAATGTATCCACTCGAACGAAATATAATCAGGGTTTAGGGTCCAACAACTGTGGATGAAAACACTTATGCATACGAGAAGAAGAAGGTCTCAGTGACACAATGCAACTACAATATGGACAACAATAGGCTTTACCAATAATAATGGAGGATACTAGGACAAATCGGGTCAATGTCCGAAGAAAAATCCATCATAAAGGTGCACCTAGCACTATGAAAGGCGAAAAGGCAGATAACGACTCTAATAAGGTGAAACAAAAAAAAAGAACATACGTATAAGCGAAGAGAACGCGGACAAGCCAAAAAAATGGGGGGAACAAGTAATTGTGGGCCAGAAGGAAGAGGTTGAAATATGAGGTTCATATAATATACCCCATTAGAGAAAGTGCCTCTGCAAAATTATAAGCACCTATGCAGTGTTGGTAATCAGCAACGTTTACCTTCCATTTCAAAAACTGAGAAGTGCATCCCTCCTACATTAATGAATGTTTGTGTTTTAAATTAACCATACTACCATTTTAGGGTTTCACCCTCTTCATCGGAAGATCCCAAATTTGGTGCTTCGTTTCTTGCATTTTCATTTCTACATTCCACTGTAGCTTTTCATTACTTATATTTCCTTATACATAATATAGCTAACAAGCAAATGCAGGGACAAATTATAGGCCTTCACGTACAAACCAAATTATAGGTGAGTGTTTCTGCAAGGATACTCAAAGGAGTCTTATTCTTTTCAGCTCAATAGGTGCAACTCATGTAACTAAGTTTTATTTTTGGACCACGTTTTATTATTAATTATTCAGTCCACCATAATGTACAGGTTCTTTTGGCGTTCACTTCTTGTCCCAGCCAGTACGTAATTTTCCATCCAATACTTTACCCTGAATCATTTACATTTTTTTGTTCTTAGCCTAACTGTTTCCCCCCTAACCCTATTTCAGCCTTACCCCCTTCTAATTTTCAGCATTCTTGAATATTTTTTGCAATCTAAATTTCAATTTCCAATCATCATTGTATAGGTTCTTCCATAATTTCTTGTGCATGCTCGATTTTTATCCCACATCCTGCATTACCCTAAATCCTCTTATTTGTGATTTTCCCTTAAGTTCGGATTAGTTTCCCAAATGTTTATTGATTTTACCACCCCGCCCCCTCTTTTATGTTTTTTTGGAACTACTATGGTACAACGATCCATAATTAGAACAGGCGCCCCATCTCCAATCAATAGGATATTGTCTTTCCAACCAAGGTTAGAAGAAGATTTCCATTTTCTCCTCAAAAGGCGTGTTTCTCATTTTTCTAGGCTTGGGCCAATAAGTTCATGACACATCAGTAAACAAGGAAGCAGGAAGCACTGAGTAGGAAAGTACTTTTGGAATGATCGTACTTGGATGAATGTAGATGTTGATCATCCGTGGAGACCAACTTTGGCCTTCCAAAATTCATTGTAATTTCTTTAAAAGAGAGGAACTGACCAAATTCTTTGCAATTTCCATCATCTCTGCTAAATATGAGGTCAAACTGACATGACATGACGAATCAATTTCAAACATGTACCTCAAATCCTCTTCATTTAGAATGATTAATATTTGATATATGACCCATTTTTGGAAAGGAACTGATATATTGTATCATTATTGAAGATTGAATCATTTAAAAGCATTTGATGTAAAAGATTGTATTGCATAAGGATTAGGAGAAGTATGAGCCCTCGAAAAGGCTGTTAGAATGAATCAACCACAAGGCCCTCTCACATTACAGATTTTTTTTTTTTTCCTATTTTTTTTAAAAAAATTTTAAATTTTTTTTTCATAAAAGAACAAAAAAGAAAAAAGAAAACAAAACAAAAAACAAAACATTTTCTTATTGAGCATCTGACGTGGCACTAGTAGTATCACACAGTATTTCAATTTTTTTCCATGATAGCAGCGCGGCCTTCTAGAACTCACAACCTTTTCGAGACCTCATATTTGATTCTCCTATTATGGGTTTTGTTAACGGTCCTCATCCAAAAATAAATTATTTTTGACCCCTGAAAGACCAAAGCATCTTTTTAAACCCTGAACCACCTAAAACTTCCAGGTCTACAACATTCATTCAAATTTAACCATATGATCTCATATGGTTTTAGAGTACAACATGTGGTCAAACTTTCATGAAGTTTGACTATGCACATGAGAAGATATGAGCATTCGAACTTTGTTCTACAAACCTTCAGTTCATATTTTTTTTAGGTCATCACTTGAGTTGAGAGTAATCAACTATTTTGAAGAGAAGCAATGAAATTTTGGTTTCTTCAAATGTCCTAAACCCTAAGTACAACTAGGTTCAAGATTGAGCACATCCTCAAATTCTTCATAGCTATACAATGGATTTGCATTAGGAAAAATTTGGGATATCAGAAGGCTCCAAATTCTAAAAGGCCGTGGTGCTAATATGGAATTTTTTAGTTAAATTTCTTTAAAATTTTTTTGAGTATTGCGTGGCACTAGTGCACGTCTAATTCTCAATTAAAAAAATAAATGTCTTAAAGTTTTTAAAATTTTTATTTTTATTTTTTATGAACAAAAATTAAGAAATTGAAAAACTGAAAAAATAAAAATAAAAATGAGGTACTGTCACGGGGCCTAACTTGCAGTTCATTCATTTTCATAGCCTCTTTGAGGGCTCATACTTGTCGTAAGGAAACACCGAAATTCCAATGGTGTGATTGTTTTTGCAAACGAATTTAACTGTACGCAGAAATATAAATTGAAGTATAGTAAGAAATTCCATTCCAAAGTGAATGAATCCTACAAGTAATTGGTTCAGTAACATGCTTACATAGCTGCGAAAACATGATTTATTTATCCATAATTTTCACTCTATTAGTCCAATTAGAATGAACCAGAGCTCCAAATAGTAGAGGAAAAAGTAATCTTCAAGAAAAAAATAGATTGAATAATCCTTTTAATGGCTTTAGGGTGGTTGGGCCCGACGAACTACTTTTAGGTAGGTCGGGTAACATAACCCTAATCCACCTATAACTAACCAAATAAAGAATTTGAACAAATACGAAGCAATGGAATGCACGGTAAATATTTTTAGAGGTGTGTTGATAGAAATGATGAGGACTGCAAAACCTTTGGTAGTTTTATCGCATGAATTGAATTTACTATGAATTTTGAAAGGCAAAACGTGCTTCGGACCCACAGCCAATCTCTCGACTCTTCCAATTCCAATTATTCAAAGGACCAATTTTGCACTTATTGCTTCCAACTTTTTCTTGCACTACTTTGGAACATGTATCATGAAGTTTTCGTCCCAATTTGAAAACGATGAAGATAACCCATGTTAGGCTTCGTTGGAAATAAGGCAATCTGTGGTTGCTTCTGAGGCACTGGTTGGTAATGGGTGGTTCTACCTTATAAACTTTTCCTCGCGGACACCGATTGAATTTAAAATTACATTTTTGGAAAGGTATTGTGTTTTTGGAACTTGTAGAAGAAAGTCATAAAGTGGTAGCAAAACTTTAGGGTGGACATGGTTGCCCTAAATCCCGTGTGTCCTTTACAAGTACTCTCGTCCTCCAAGGGTAAAGTTCACCACTTCTTATGTTTTGATTAGTGCAGTTTTGGAATACGAGAGAGTCCCTATATTATTTTTTTGACTGTTATATGTTTTTTTGGTGACCATGAGATTAGCTTTGCAAATTAAAGAAAGTGAACAATATTATTACAGACAATATAGGAGTGAAGTCTTCTTGGGCAAGACTGTAATGGTTGTTTACAATTCCAAACTTGAACGCACACAATGATCATAATTTGAGCCATAATAGGCTGACCGTGCTCCAACTTGTCTATCCGTGGAGTAATTTATCTTTGTACTCCCATTTTTTTTTTGGTCATTTTCATGTTGTAGTATCTAATAATTTGAAAATCGTACCCAATTTGTATGGAAGTAAGGAAGTGATGAATGAGTATGGAATTCAAAGCGGCCCTAAACACTAAATGTGTGGAAGGTGTAAGTGAATAATTACCCCCTACCACTTGCAAGGGGTAAATGAGTAATTCCCCCCCCCACTCATTGTCACCATGGATAAACTCATGATGACAAGGTGAGTGGAGTGTCAGGGCCCTAACATCCGATCCGATGGGCAATTTTGTTTAAGGCGGCGCCATCATTGCCCGGCTCCAGGTGGCACATCCGGAGTCCAGCTTAGACGGGATGTCCTCCCGCTGAATTTTCCTCCTGTTGTTTTTGTCCCCCTCTTCCTCCCGTTGTTTTGGGTTCCTCCTTGTCCCGTTTGTTTCTCCGGCCCTCCATTTCTTCCGCTCTGCTGTTTGTGTCTCTCCAGAATCAGTGCACCCTGTCGAGTGGGAGGGAGGTCGACTCGCGGCGCAGAGCGTGGAGTTGTGGCGGAGGAAGGGAGTCGCGGCGGATAGGAGAGTAAGGGCGCTAGTTTTTTTGAAGGTGGAGCTGCAGGTTTTTGGGTTCTGGGGTGCGCTCTTGAAGGCATTGCGCGCGTGGGTGGACTGCGGAGTCGCGGCGTAGAGACTCGATTGAGGCGGTAAGTTCTTAGTCTTTTACACCCACATCCATAGCATGAGTAGTTAGAGCAAGTAACTAATGTATCTTAGATCCGAGATAGTGCCTAAAAAATGATTCAATGTACTGTAAGCATGGTTGCCTCGGCAGTGGCAATGACTTTTATACAGTATGCATAATACTGCAGAACCTCTATTTAGAAGTGAAAGAAGATAATGTTTTTTGATGAGAGAATCATGCAGTGCAGAGCTGAAAGTTTTGAGCTTTGTTTTGCGTAGTTTCGCTTGTCTTTTTTTGGCGTTAGTCTTTCAATGTCGCAGAAGTTCCTGTTAGAGTGTGTTTTTTGTTTGCAGGAAGGAGTTCTCTGTAGTTTGAAGTCATCAAGGCTGATGATTCAATCCCACTAGTTTAGTACGATGTGTTTGCTTTTTGGACTTGCTTAAGTCATGTTAGTATTCATGGGTAGGATATACTGTATTCGATGGTAGTTCCTGCAACAGGAACACAAAAATGACAGTCCTTTCCTCTGCATTGTAGGAACAAGGAGTTGAAAGTATTTTTGCATCAGCGTGCATCTCCAAAGAGAACTTGCTTCTTGAAGCGTCTTAGCGGAGATCACCCTAAAGTTTATTACATCAGGTAACTGACTTTTGCCTAAAACCTGCCATTTTCATGTACAGATGTGTGCAATGAATGATTGAATGTGAGCAAGGTTTGAAGGTTGATTGAATTGAGTGAGCAGTAGAAGCTGTGCACGATTCATTTCATTTTGCATATTCGATTACACTTGTTTTGCAAGGATTTATTGTTTCCTCTTGATGTCTCAGTGTACGAAATCCGGAGCGTGGAATTTGGAGCGTGAATTTTGAGCCCATAGTCATCACTATAACAAAACATGGTAAAAAAAACCCGCGCACTCAATTGAGTGCGGGTTTTTTTTCCATGTTTTCGTGCGCATATTTTCATCTACGGTGTACATGTAGATTTCAATAAAACGAGCGACTGTTGTTCGTTTTTTTCGCACATGATTTTTTAAAATGCAATTAATGTAAATATTGCACGTGTACATTTCGCAGAGGGAAGCAATTACTCAATCATTCAATCCAATGCACACACATGCAATAGCTATTCAATCAATTACTTACACAAACCTCAAACACATGTGTGTGTTTGTGCAAGTGTGCATGCATGTACGTAGTAAACATATAAACCCAATGTGCACACATGCAATAGCTATTTGATCAATTACTTACATGTACCTCAAACACATGTGCGTGTTTGTGCATGTACGTAGTGAACATATAAATAGTTGACAACTGCTTCACATGCGCATGCAATCAATGGAGCGCATATGTGTCCCAGTGTCCCAGAGAACCACTAAGGGCATAGTAAACTTATTTTGCAATTTCTGACTGCAATTTTTGGAATCTTAAAGCGTGTAACAGACCATTGAAAGGGTATTTTCAAGACCTTTCCAACAGGACATTACAAGCTCCAAAATGTTAAAAATTACAATCAAAAATTGCAAAAAAAGATGATTGCCCACTACGCACGCGTGCTTTAAATAAGAGAATGTGTGCTTCCTTGCACGCACACTTGCAATAAACAAAGCACTTGAGCGCACACACTTGCAATAAACGAAACTTTTGCAAGTGCACACTTGCAATAAACGAAGCACTTGCAAGCGCGCACTTGCGATAAATGAAGCACTTGCAAGCGCGCACTTGTGATAAACGAAGCACTTGCGATAAACGAAGCACTTGCGAGCGCGCACTTGTGATAAACAAAGCACTTGCACAATTGCAAAAAATGGAAGGCTTAAACGCGCACATTTGCAAAAAAATGAAACAGTTGCGCACATGCACCAAGATGCTTTTGTACAAACAATTGATTTCTGGTTGTCAAATCATCCAAATACAAGGTCTGCGTTTATGTCGCGCATGCCAACTTCCAAATACCGCTTTTCATTCTATAAGCTAGAGAACGTACGCGCACATGCACTTGCAATGAATGCAACGCATGCACGCAAGCAAAAAATTAATAGAATTCTTGCACACACATACGTACAAACACGGAATAGAACGGTTGTGTACGTGCATGCAAAACTGCACTAGTATGGAACTCTTGCGCACATATATGCAATAAAGCACTTGCACGTGCACACTTGCGAAGTAGAGCACCTATACACACATGCAATGGGTCACTTTTGTACAAGAAGTTACAATAAACTAAGCGTTTGCAGGCACACACTTGCAAGCTTTTCAGTGATATAGCAATTGTAGATGGAACTAGTCTCTACCAGATTTGAGGAGTGTGCACTCACGCAGAAAACTATGCCCCAGTATCAAGAAGCTATAAGAAAATTCACCAAGGAGGGTTACCACATACCCTAGATAATGTCTAAAGATAGTTACATCTTCTTGAGGACGTACTGTTTAAGTTGTAGTAAATTTATTGCAAGCCAAGACGGAAACGGATTGTTGAATAAAAGATGGTTAAATATTTAACCGGAGTACTAACATAGGCTAAAAGTAAATTGTCCGCAAGTAATCACTTCCTGAGAAAAAACTTGAAAATATGAAGCTTTCAAGCATTGCTGAAACAAATAAAAGAAGCGGATTATAAAATATTTTAGAACATGAGAAAAAAATAGGCCTCACAAGAGACCAACTTCAACAAAACAACCACAACAGATGGACCAATTACAGCATGTCTGTCTTGCCAAAGCAATTGCAGGAAACCAGGCATGAGGAATTCGAAATTTACCTAAGAAAACGTTGATGCAATCGCCTAACATTGAGACCAACTCCAACATCTCCTCTGATCAGTGGTGGATCCAACATCACCATCGTCCTAGCCTGTCATTCCAACACTAGTGCTCAAGTACAATTGTTAGTACAATTGTTGCTACATTTAAATTCACAATCAAATTGGCATAATGAGCAGTGAAAACTTACAGGAATGTCATCGTTCCTACTAAGAGTGTCATTAATATGCTCAACATCAGGTAGACCTTCATGATCCGGAGTCAACAATACCACAACTTCCTCTTCATTGGATACAGGCCTTTGATTGTTCAGACTGCAATTTGTTAAAGTTCGGCATGAGTTTTAATTTATACCTATTTTTATCGAGAACTTAGCAAGCTTCAGAATTGCTTCACATCACACAGAAAGACACAGACCTCAATGCAATGTTCATAGTCCTTGAGYGTGCACGTGTACCCGTTGTTGTAGTGACACTGATTCATTTCCGGGCTCACTTATAAAACATATCAGTGTCCCAATCAATGTTTATCCAAAGTGAAAATCCAATTGGACCCAAAGCAACAGAGCATACCTTTTTGCGTTAATTTTCTTCCTCTTCTCGGACTAAATTTGTTGCCTCTCTCTCCAAAAACCCCTTCTGAATCTGCAACCACATATACCCAATAAACGTAAATTATAACAGCTACAACGCGAGGCCCCATACCAATCAAGCCATTTTCTCTTATACCCCAATGATAGCAAACAAATTAATAAAAGCGAAATGAAAGTCATTCTTTCCAAGTCTGTCACGATCTCAAGCTCCTTCATTGCCAGATAGCAACATCCGATGCATTAACTGTCATGCAAATGTTGGTGTCTTGCACTTGTCCAAGAAAAAGAACATGCTCACCATCAAGCCATTCTTACTTATAACCAGTGATAGCCAAGGACTTCATTCATGCAAATGTTGAGTTTTTGCAATTGCCCAAGCAAAGATAGAGTGTCGGCTAGAAAATATAGCTGAAGACGAGAACCTGCAAGAGCAAGCTCAGACTGAAGCCGAAAAGGGGAGTCAACAAAGTAAGGACATTGAATCGGAAGAAGCACCGTTTATTTTTAGCTAAAGTCCAGCTACTCCTCTTCTAAGAATTTGCTTCACATTCTAAACGATGATATAAAAGAAAACAGTACTAACACTTAAAAAACACATCTTGTTTATGTATAAGGAGCTTCACCACAATTTTGTCAACTGGAGGTTGCAAGGATAAAAAACTCAATAGGAATAATCTTTCTATTTTAGAAAAAAACAAACCTGAAGTCAACATTCTTGAGATGCTTTTTTTTATCAAAGCACTGTTTGTAACATTAGAGCCAAGTGAAACTGCCTCAAGCCTTCAAACCAAAGGCTAAAGGTGTGCTCCATCACTATGCTGAACATTGATTCAAAGCTTATATTGCATTCTACAAGGATTGGCCCAAACGTGAAGATCAAGATTAAACAATGAAAAAATTGATATTGCATTTTAAATGCCCAAAACATCTAGAAATCATTTTTTCTTCAACCCTAAAAGAAATCAATCCTATCACCTATGTGGTCAACTAGAAATCATCAAATTCTAAGATGAATAGCATAACATTGTATAACCAATTAACCAAACAATGTTTCTCTCCATGTTAAGAAGGTAGTAGATATTGTTAGATACCTTGAAGGATTGGGGTTGGTTGAGGATGTGAAAAGGACCATTCTACTCCGGCAATTTGTTCTATGTTTTTTTGAATAAATTTTGGTTGAAATAAAGAAAAGGAAGAAAGATCATGCCACGAGAAAAAATTCACCGTGTCTAAAAGGCTGCAAGTTCTCCCAAATTCAGAACCAGAGCAAAGGTGCCGGCAAGATTGAATTGTCGGCTTGTCCAATTCTCTCGGTAGATCCAGGGTTCTGTGAGAATACCTTCTACATTTTCTGCTTTGCGATGGTGACGAAAGCCTGTTCGGACTCCCTCCAATAACAGCTGCAACCGCACCTTCTTCAAGGATGGTGCTCAACCTTGCCTCTAGTTTCAGCCGTGGTTGGGGTTCCAATCTTCATCAAGCAAAACAGAATACTTGTCTACATAATCACCTACAGCACCCAATTCTCGCCCTTGATAGTCCAGACCGTTAGGTTCATCCATCATTTGAGTTGAATGGAAAATCTCTTTGATGAATTGGGAATAATCTAGGGCCTCATCAGTAAGGCTATGTATTTTCACTAGTGGCTCGTCATGCTCAGCGGCCAGTCCCACAGGCAATGACGACGAGGGTGGATCTACACAGCAGACTTTAAAGGTTTGAGTAATTTTCAAAGGCTGCAAGTTGCGACATCCAGAGCTTGCTGGTTTGTTGGTGGTAGATAGCGTCTGTGAGATTCCTACCTTGTCTTCTTGCTCGAAATCCTTTTTGTCAAATCATCTTTTTCATCAAAAGATCAAATTGGTGCAATTCATCTTTTGAACCCAAACCGCAACAGAATTCTAAAAGAAACGTCCAGAGAATTACAAAACAATAATTTAAAAAACAGAGACTGACGATCAAGGAAGCTGCTGATCACTGAATCTCGAACATTCAAACGAGCTGAACCCATTGCTGTAAACCTGAGAGTGCACTCTATTGTTTTGAGCTGTCTGCATAAGATCCATCGTTACACGTCGAGCTTGATGAGAGCTTCCAAACCCTCCATGATCCTGACCATTTTGAACGAGGGCCAGCATGGAGTTTGTCTCCTCGTACCTTCCAAAACCAACCAGCATGTTGTTACAACCTCCACGTTCATGTGTCCCAGTACCAGCGGTAGTCAGACCAAAATTCAAGCCCTCCAAGCCAACTATAAGCATGGAGAATTGCTTGTTGCCAAAGTGTGCACTTGTGGAGGATCCCTCACCAAGGAGTTGATGAGAGAACCAAGATCCACCTCGGTTGCTGCTCTCATTACTGCTGGCCACCAAATGCTCCAAGGTGGAGTCACTAGCCTGAGAGAGGCCTGAGGGAGTCTGTGGTGAACTTGTTGTTGTTAGGGGTGGGCGAGAGGCCCATGACTGCGATTACAGACGAGAGAGAGCACGGCCGAAGTCCATCATTCCAGACACGCTAGATAGGCTTGGGCTGCAATAACAATCAGATTATACTCGTAACTTGGAGAATTCCTTCCGAAGTCATGAACCAAAAAAATGATGTCTGAGGGACATACCACTCTTATTATGCTTGCCTTGATCTCCTCTAAAAATCCTTTCCGTCAAATCTGTACAGTCAAAAGTTGCTGGTCGTGAACTCTTCAAAATGTCCGTCGGCAGCTCCCTTCTCCCTCCAGGGTCTGACAACCTCTGTTCTTGGGCAGATAGAGTCAACCTCCTTGTCCTTGTGCACAATTTTGGGGGACTCAGCGCTTACATTCTAGCGTTCAAACCTGGGAGTCTCAAGCACAATATCACTTTTCTTCGTCTGAAACTTCTCAATCCTGGGGCTCCTAACCTTTGAAGGCTTAGGTGACTGATGATGACTTATAATTTTCTTCTGTCTTTGAAGAGAGTCTGGACCCCCAAAATGGGAAAGCCTGCTGGCCAGTTTCCTTTTTTTGCTGGCTCAAGTGAATGCATCTATGAGAACAGATCGCTTCTTCTCGTTTTCCTCGGACCTGAATCAGTAGGAAAAACCTCAAAATCATGACAGGACAGGCCATGCAGTGTATCGAGATTCCCTACCTTGAAGAACTACATATAAAGCACATAAGAACTCTATGTTGATGACTCACTATTATTTAGTTGGACCCCTCAAATATAAATGCAACACAAACCTTTCTTTGAAATGAGGATAGCACCGTTTTTGTAGGTCACTTCCATGGGTTGTACAAGAGGGACAAGTGACCCGACAATTGCTTCCATCGCAGTAATCTTTTCTGAAAGCTCTTCTCTATCGGTTTCCTTCTGAATTTGTATTGTAGGCCACAAATCTTTAGACTCAAGAACATTAACAAAGACTTCAAAAGTTTCTAAACAGAATGCTCTGCAATCAACACTTTTGAGAGTTAGTTCAGCCAATTAGTTATCAACTTTAAGACCAATGGCCAAGAGGTGGAAATCAACGATAAATGAAGATTTACTTAGCCTGAAGACTTACCGAGTCTGCATGTGTCAAATCTGGAGCAGACTAGACCTCAGACACTCCCTCCACATACCCATTAAACTCCATTCTCTCAAATATGTCAGCTATAGTTTGAGAAAGGCGCTCCTTGTAACTGATGGACAAAATGAAATTACAGAAGTTAGCAAAAAAGCAACTAGTCAAGAACTAACAAAAGTCACAACTCATACACAGATGCACCGTTTTTCTCTTTGGCATAAGATATGTCACTTGGAATGTTCTACAGCCAAACCGATGAATAGTCCATTGTTAAATCTCGAAATTTCCTCCTCTAAAAACACAACCAAATAGCCTTGGGAACAAGAATGACAAAAATCTTCAGTATCTGGTCTACCATGTATCGAGAAATCAGGAATTCTGTTACCTGTTGTAAATTACTCAAATACTATAATCAAGAAGGTTCTCACCACCGAAGATACCACCTCCTAAATCAAACTAGATATCATCCAAAAGCTTGCAAATCTCTCTCAAAATTTTCGACTTTTCTTTCTCAAGAGGCCCACCACAGTCCCGTTCAATTAACTCCGTTCGGAAAAGGATCTGTAATTCATAAGCCCTCAGTTTCTCTTGACGTATATGTACAAAATCTGGATTGGCTTGACAAACACTTGTAGATCCCCAGCATCACTCTAAAGGCAGTCTTGCAATATTTTCTCAATCGACAACAAATAAGATTCTACTTGTTCTTCAATATCCAATATCGCTGAAAAGAGACATTTACCTCTCAAAGGCAAGATTAAATTGTCGGCTAGTCCAACTCTCCCGGCAGATCCAAGATGATGAAATCCACACTCCAATAAAAATACTCTTGGGCGTGGTTCGGGAGGTCCTGTTCCAAAAAGTACATTACGTAAGAAGTGCAAAATACTCTCAGATTAAGAACAAAACTTGTGCATACTAACGGAGCTTGAGCAAGTAGCTCTCTATAAGTAAAATCAGCACATCATCACAGTCGCGTTCGAAATTATCAAATAAAGCATAACTCATACTGAAACCGGACCACGTAGCTCGCCATTGCACTTGATCCCACTGAAGATAGCCGAAATTGCAGAATTTGTAGCTCATGACAATAATTGTGCTAGGACTGTTGACAAATTCTAGCAAATTAGGGTATGGTTTTCTAGTATGTTTCATGACTAAATCAATTCATGTTCCAAAAATTTTGAGCCCTTATACCCATTGCATCAGTATCTACGGTAGTCACTTTACTTTGCAACCAAGAATACCGGAATGGAAAAAATCGAGACATTCTAACAACAGAATCCCAACTCAGAGTGTCCCACTATTAGGCATAGTTATCTCACATGTTGAAAGAATTTTCATGTCCAATTCAATAAACAGTTCAAAATCTTTGAACTCTAAATAACTGTTGCATACAATTTCCAAATAATATATGTTTTGGTGAGTTAAAAATCACACTGAATTAACAGCAAGAATAATGAAAAATTTGAACATTTTGACGGTAGAAACGCAGCTCTAAATTAGCTATGTGGAAACAATTGTTTTTGTACAAATGAATGCACGTTAAAACTCTTTAAACCATTACAACTTTTATGTACAAAATCCATATGATGCATTATTTGGTGAGTTCAAATACCCCCAACTTTGCTAACAAGAATACTTCATGATTTGAACTTAGTAACTACAAAAATTTAGCTCTACAAGAGTTGCAATCAAGTGTGTTCAAATCTAACATGCTGAGAGAATCTTCATGTCCAAATTGATACATGTTGCAAAATCTTAGAACCCTTGTAACCCTTGTCTGTAGTATCCATATGATGCATGATTCTTTAATGCGTTCAAATCCTCCTTGATTTAATAACAAGATTACTTCATAATCCAAATATTATAACAGATAAAAACTAGGTCAGCTCTTAGAGAGTTGCAATTAAATGTTGTTAACTCATACGTGGAAAGAACTGATCATTTGTATACAGTATCCGAATCATGCATTCTTTGGTGCGTTTCAATCCTCCTTGAAAGACTACTTCATAATCCAAACATCCTAACAGTAGAAACTCGGCTCTAAACGAGTAGCAATTTAGCAATCAGGTAAGGTGATCATTCTAACAAGAATTGATCATGCTCAAACCAAACCAAGTCCAAAAATCTCACCAAGTTGCAGAATCTCCCCGTCGGACTTCGCCACTTCTACCTCCACCACCGCCGTCGCCAGGCACCCATTCCCATCCCCCGACCCATGCGCCGTCGTGCTCACAGCCCCTGCAACCGAAAGCTCTGTCAGCGAGGCCAAGTTCGTTAGTGCGAATCCCTACGAATGCAAAAACTCGCACAGCTGCTCATACTTGATTCTAGCTGCAACAGTCACAGTCTTAGCAGTTGCATCGAGCTCCAACACTTGGTGCAAGCGGCGAAGGGAGAGGCGAGTGTGGAGGCTGTTGGCGATTGCACTTGATTCCACAGTGGAGGTTCTTGCAAATTTACAGACTCCTTGCAGCAGACATGGCAAAGAGCAGAGAGAGATATTTTTTCTTGAGTTAACAAGAGAGGTTTCAGTCGTCGAGAGGTCCACATCGGAAGGAGCCTCAATCGCCTCTTGTGAAAAATTAACTTCAGATTCTACAATTCCTAAAGCAATTCCAACATAATGAGTAATTTTCTCGTCTCCATTAGCAAAAGCAGTCATCCCTGTCTCAGCTGGTACCTTCTCTAATTCCTCGAGCCCTGCAACAAAGGATTCCATACGTGCACCAGTACCATTTCCAGCAACATCACCAGAAGTAGCACCCAATCCTACAAATTCACCACCTCGCGGCTCCTCTATAGCCTCTTCTCGGAAATGAAAGGTCGCTGACTAATCACTTCCACACTTCGCTCCAGTTCGATAACCGTCCCATCTACCGCTTCGGTTGTCTCCATCAAAACCAACATTTCGGTCTCAGTAACGGGCACAAGATTGGAAGAGCTAGTGGTTTTCGTAGGCGTGGAAAGTGGTGAGTCTTGCTCCTGCATTTGTTTCAAGCTCCACTTCAGCAACAGCAGCAGCAACTGGCTAAGCTCCCCGTCTGCGACCTCTACCCCGAAACCTTCCTCTTCCTCTGCTAGGACCCCGACCCATCTCGCTAACCTCCCGAGAACAGTCGTGCTCAGCTTCCACAAGAATTAGACTGCAAATCTTTTCTTCAAAACCTAGGGCTCTGCTAGCCACAAAAAAAATCAAGTACCCTAAAAGTTTGAATGACACATGAGAAAGAAAGAAACGTTGTTCATTTTTCAAAAAAACAAAAAAGAAAACAGCTCATCCGGACAGCCACAATAACACGAAAAGCGCACCTGAGGATCCATCTTAGAAGATCATCCGATACGAACCTGCTGTTCAAAGCCAGAGACGCGCGAAGCAGACGCTGGATTCTTAAACTGATCCCATGGCGATAGGGAACTGTCCCAAGAGTGAATGTGAAGGGACAAGCATCTAGCCTAGTACGTGGAAACCAACCAAAGTGAGAAACGAGCACACCAACATTCCCGTCGTGGTCAGAAATGCTGAGCTATTCTAGTATCCTACAATTCATTCTACGAGCATTGGGCTGATCTTGAAGATCAGAATGAACAACTGGAAACCAGAGCAAAGGTGCCGGCATGCAACCAGAAGCTTGTAACTCCAACTGGTGCATTTCTTGTATGCAGAACGTTCTACTCGTTGCAGACAGCTAAAATACGCTCGATAGTGCTACGAATTAGACCTGCACATGCCTGTGATGCACTTACATTTCCCTGACCAACACCAAGATACCCTAATCAGGCCTTCACCAAAGTCACAAGGCCACAGTACCTAAAGTAGCTTGGAACTCTTAAATTTCCTTGAGCTTCAAATCAATGACTTACTAAACTATCTGCTATGTTGTCAATTGGACGTTGGAACTGCTAAGAAATAGACTGCACTTCCGCCAGTCTTCTAGTTCATATGGAAACTCAGCCGGAGGGGCAGTTATGAGTCGGAGGCACTAACCTGGGCACTTGTACATCGACAAGAACTAGAAGGCGCCCCAGCCGTTGCCAACAGTGGGCGAAAGAACTCGTCTCATATCTCAATCTCGGTTCTGAAATTCAAAAAAAATAAGGAACCTAGAAGTACAATGATTTGGACGGTCGATTCGAGCACTTACAGTGCCTAAACTGTATCTCCTTTAGTGAACATCCATGAAGCGATTTGGATGACCAGTCAAACATCTCTACTCGCAAGAAAAGAAAAACTAATTTCTGCTAGTAAGGAACATACAAGAATGTAAGTGACCGGCAGCCCAATTTCAATAAACAAGTAAACTACTGGCAGAATGCAAGGACAGTAGGGTAAGATTCTCCAAATGCGATTGATAGCAATCAAACCGACTAGAAAGCCACAACAATTTGAGTATCGTCTGTACTTTCACTCAGTCCGTTTAGAAACAACGCCGATCGATGAACCCAAAGGATTGCGTTCTGACACGAGCCAAGTGCACGCGGAAATTTCGGATCTGAAACAACGTGTCAGGGGAGAGCAGTGCCTAAGTTATTGCGGAAGCATGCCCTTGGCTTCAGCCACAACTGGCTCATTTAGGGTTTAGGTGCAATTCTCAACCCTAATCTTATAAAAATAGAGTATAAACATGCCTAACCTAGATACAACGCAAGTCTACGCCAGTGCACGATATGCAAGATTTTTACATTGCATTGGCTATTAGAGGGTCGGAGTAATTGCGTTGCGGAATTTTTGTGTCCGCTTTGAAAAAACAATTCCGTTTTCTTTTGTCTTCAAGTGGAAGGAAAAAGTTAGAATTCATTGTAAGTAAGACAATTTTAGAATGAGGAGGACGGGGAAGAACTGGTTGAGGGAATGGAGCTCTGACATTGCTTTTGGAAAGGCGGACGGAGAAATTTTGCAAGATACATTGTTGAGGAGTTTTGTGGGACTAGCCTGCACGAGTCACACGCGGTTTGGTGCCGGGTCTTTTATGCCAGTTCGCTGGCGGAGCTCCAAATTGATATCTGCAGGGCGTTTGTCTGTAGTCTGTAGCCTATGCACCACTTTTTGGGGGGAAATTTAGAGGAAGAGAGGTGGTGGTGGTTTTAATTGTATTGATTCATAGGAGATTTGGCGTCGCGTGGTAGCTCAAGACTTGCAATCGCATTGATACTGATTTGGATGAGGTGCACTCGGAGGAAGACTATAGCTCGGGAGTGGTTTTTGGTTTGGAGTGTTCCAGATTGATTTGGTTTTGTTGTGATGATAGCGGACCAGAAAGCGGTGTGGCGGGTGGTGACACAGAAGGGAGAAAGCCAATTCAGGTAATTGGTCGCAACTTTGATCGAAACTTCTCATGAAATTGGGGACAGGACCTCTTTCGTGTTTGCCTCTTTGTATTTCCAACGAACTCCTTGAAATTGTATCCATCAATTTGCGGAGAATGCACTAGGTTTTTCCTCCTCACCCTCTATTTCTCGAGGCAGGAGAATTAGGAACAAAGTGTGACATTAAACTAATGTGCTGAAATTTCATAACTCCTATTGTGGTTGAATGTTCGGTTTAGGATTGGGAATTGGGACTGAGCCGCGCTAACGCGAGGCCCCGCTGTCACAAATTACAAAGCGCATACCTCCCTTTCTGGAGTGCAAGTGCAAGTGCAAAGCAGCAGGCTCCTCTAAACCATCCACCTGTCGGATCATGGATGCACCTCGCCCCCCCCCCCCAAGGTAAGTATATATTTGAACGCAACATGCAGTATTTGAATTTTCAGCTCCAGAAAATGCCAGTCCTTTTTGTATGGGACTATGGATATCCTGCAAACACTTGTAGAAGAATTCACTTCCTCCCCTGGGAATTACTCACCTCCCCGTCTGTGCAACTCTGGCAGTGTATATGGTATCGCTGAGTCTCCAGACCGTGTTAACAATGCACTTTCCTGCTTGAAAATTATCAGGTCTGTAGCTTTTCAGTCTGAGTAAACCTCCAGAGCTTGAAATTAATGTGGAATCCTCGTGGAGAAGGTTGCAATCCAAGAGCATGACATACGAAGAATGACATAACTACAAAACATGACTTCCTCCAGCCATGCTTTTGAAGATGTCAGATTCAGTTTAACAATTGTCAGGTCTAGCTTGACATCTAAGCTTTGAGAAGATGACAGCCAGGAAAATTGACGCAAATTAATCCTTACATATCTCCGCACTAATCTTTCAAGTGCAAAATTAATTAATGATCTCTTCTGGCTGATTACTCTGGTTCTGCATTGTTGTGACGCATCTAAGTTAGCCCTTCAGTTGGCTACACACACTCACACAGTGGTTTCACTTGGCGGTCAGAGACCAACGTCATTCGAACCGTTCAAATAGACCAATTGAAGCAGTGTAAGTTAGTTCAGTTTTCGGATAGTTCTTGTAATTCAGCTGAAGCACCGCCTTGATCATTCCAGGATTGCTGCCCTTAGACTTTCTTAGCAGTGCTAGGACTAGGACGGGTTGATTTGGTTGGAAACTGGATTTCTGTTAAGTTTCATGTGCCTGGATTTCTTTCGGAGGATTATTGCGTTCGTTTTTTTCTTGTGGCAGTCTTCTTAATTTCTTCCTGGAAGAGGAGTGTGTTGATGTTGGGTTCGAAATTATTATTTTCGTGGTGATTGTGTCGACTTTAGCTTCGGTAGAGGCAGTGGACTTGGTGTCAAAGACATAGGAGATTGTATGTGCTTGAAGCATATAATTTGCTTCGACAGGTATGTTACGATCGTGTGTTATTCTCACGATAGTAGTCGATACTATTTCACCAAAGTCTGTGGTTATGATGGACCAATATATATGACTGTAAGTGCAAATATGATATTTTTTTGTTAAGCAACTGTTTTAAGGTGGTATCACTTTTTCTTTTTAATTAATTTTTTATTTGAGAAGCAAGMAAGCTAGGCATAGCTGATTTTTTCTTCGCATTGTGGAGAAATGTCTACAATGTTCAGTACCCAACCAAAGCATTAGCACCTCTGATGCTGGAAGACTATTGCAAGGTCATGGTGGAGAGGAAGGGGGAGCAAGAGCAGTTCAGCGTTCTTCACATTCAAAAGTGCATGAAGAAGGGTATGCTCTTTTTCCAGGATTCACGATTTTGATCTTCCTCTATATTTCATCCAATCAGGGAGCAGGGAAATTAACCAATAGCCGAAGTACAAAAAAAATTTTTTATCGAGGAGCAGGGTATGATTAAGTCAGTCAAACTTATGCAGGATAGCCGCAGCCAAATTTCTTTATCAACTGGTGGAAATGAATGTAAATTCATAGCAAGTTATTTAGCTGAAACTAACACCAATTCACTCTCAACTTTGGGCAGTGTGGGCTTCAATGACAACTTTCAGTTAGCTTAAATTTCTTCTTGGTTGATGGACCTTATAGTTATTACGCATATCAGTTGTTTTGCATTAGGGCTTTGGGTTATAACTCTGTCACGACTTGGGATTGATCTCACAGTGACTACGGTCGATTTACGCCAGACAATAAAAGTGAGCGAGGATCTTGAAATTAGAGCGTATTATGTAGGCCATGTGAGTTTTTCCAAACCTTCAGCAGTCCCTCAAGGTCAGAAACCTATGCATGTGCGCTTTATTGTAAATTATATATCAATCAATATGTACTTATATTATATGAGAGCAGGTGCTTGGAGTAGCAATGTTTTGGGTCAAGGTCGGGGATGACACCGTCGTTTACACGGTAGACTATAATATGACTCCTGATCGTCATCTGGCGCTGCCCAGATAGATCGCTTGGAGCCAAATCTTTTGATATCGAGTAAGCCTCCAATCACAGTCTGTTGTGTTGTACCGGCGCTGCCATATTGTTAATAAACTCTTGAGCATTTTATAGAAAATCTTATTCATGGATCGAGTTTGTTGATTTTGAAGGTATTAGATTTCTATCTAATGAAATGATTATTTGTTTCCCAAATCAACATATGCAACTACTGTCCGAGATTCCAAACGAGCGCGGGAATGCGATTTTCTAAAAGCTGTAAGGTTTGATCAATTGATAATTCTTAAGTGACTCTTAACTATTGTAGTACTTTTTAAATGACATATGTCTTAGGTGGCTTGCCTTTTGAGTCTTTAGGAAGATGACTTATGTGCACATTGGGTTGGTAGGTTCACAAGTGCGTTGCCGCTGGTGGTAAGGTGCTAATACCTGTTTTTGTATTGGGCAGAGCTCAAGTAGGTCTATTCAACCCTACGTAGCTCTAAATGTTTCTTTACATTATACTTATTTCACATGCGACAAATTAACAAGTTTGTTTTACTTCATTGTGTACCACTTTTCAGTGGCAGCTCTGTGTGTTATACCAGATAAAGTTTTATTTATTTATTAAAATTAATGTTTTAAATTAAATTAAATTGAATGTGTTTAATCGTCCGATGCATTTTTAGTCAATGTGTGGACTTTGGTGTTCAGGAGTTATGCATCCTTCTCGATGAGCATCTAATTACCAACTTACTGATTTGTCATTTCTTTTCGATCCACCTCTCTTTGGGAGTTCTCGGCATGTGAATCTGATATTTTGTGGCCTTTTCTAGCAACTGAAACTGGTGATGGACTCCATAATTTGGGCATTCCGTCACACGGAGCGCAACGTTGTGGAGACTGGCCTGAACCTGCTTCAGGAAATGCTGACAAACTTCCAAGTAGTACCTCACCTCCGTATTTTCRGTCACTAGTAGAGCCACCATTTGTCTTGTGAGAGTCGTATTGACGCACCAATCAATAATTTTCCTGTTCTGATTTAGTGCCGAATAGAATCTTTCCCTGGGCCAAGTGTTCGGTTTATGAAACACTGGTTCATGTAATGGTTCTGTTTCTGCCTAGATTTCACTGATTAAAGATTCAAAGTGATGACGCCTTTGATCTGTTTTTTTCCAGGCTTTCACAGGCAGTGTCATGGAGCGAACCACTGAACTTCTCCCCCCTTTACCACCTGCAGTGAGTTTGAGAACATTGATAATGTGATAGTTGCAGTGTGTCTTAAGTACCTGTCTATTTTATTAAGAAGTAAGCAAATTTGAACCATGTCCGAATTAGATAACTGAAAATCAGTAGACCAGTATTTGAAAAACTGAGAAAATTCACCTTTTTTGTTTTGAAGCTCTTTTTGAACTTTGAAACTCCACATTCAGTAGGTTTTTTAAAAATTTGAAGATTTAAAAATGACATGTTGTTCAGCCTGAATTTCGAAATCAAACTATTTATACACTCAAAAGTGTTGAAATTGACCTAGGGGGAAGGAACATGGAGAATTTGATACTATTAGGAAGTGTTGTAATTCTGTCACACTGATGGTGTAACTTCTGTTGTTTTCAGGCTCCTGAGACTTCCTCAAGTCGACCTGTCTCGAAATTCAAGCAGCGGAAGGGCTAATATGCAGAGTGTTTTGTAGCATCAATTAAAAGGGTGTAAGCTTCCTGATACATTACAGAGTATCACGTGAACAGGGGGCATTACTCTACTGAGGACGTGAAGCTTGCCCAATTCTGTGTTGATTGCATCTAGCCTTTTGCCTGCAAACTTTTCATTTCCTCCACTTTGTTGCCATGAAATTCATGCACACCTTTCAGCCTTTGTCATTCCTTTGTCCAGCCTTCCTCGTCTTTTTATTTGCTTCTGTCGATATTGTGATGGTAGGTTTGAATGTGTCCCGCTCACCTGTGTATGTGCTTTGTGTTCGTGTTTTCTGTGACAGGCGTCCGAATTCTGCAACCAGTTCCATCAGACGTTTTTTCTCACCATTGAACAAGAAATATTTGCAGTTTTGACCGACACTTTCCACAAGCCAGGATTCAGTGCTGATCCTTCAACAATTATTCTGCTTGGTGGCACATCCTACTTGTGATGTCTCCTAGCAGAGGGATGTTTTTTGCGAGCTACTTTGTTCAAGTTTGGCATGAGTGAATTTTGTCTCGCACTTATATCTCATCTAAGTGCTCAGTGGTTGAAGTAGGACAGCCTCCCGTATATTTATGTCAGTTGTGCAACTGCAGACGCTCTGAGCATTTTTGTTTGTCGTTAGAGCTTTCTTGTGCATTTGGATACCTTAGTTATGTTACCCAAAGTGGTTTGTCTATTCTCCCAGTGACTTGCCTGAGTGCTGGCAAGGGGAGGAGTTTTCTTCATCGACGTACAGTAGATGCGATATTTAGTAAAGATCTGACCTTTACTGGTACGGCTCGCATGCTTGTCCTTGTGAAATCCGGAGTTATTCTCACTTGAGAAAATGTTGGGCACGTATTTCATTCTATAATTACCTGCTCAGTTTGCCTATTTCACTTTTTATTGACATTCAAGGTTAGATATAGATGTAAGCGTGGAGCGTGACAATTGTGCAACGTGGCGTATTGATTGGCATATGGATTGGAATCAGATTCAGGAAATTGTGGAGAGAGTGCCCTCCTTGAAGCGGATCTCCTTTGTATCTCATTCACTGGGGGGTCTTTTTTCACGTCATGCTGTGGCAATGTTGTATATGCCAAGAGATGATTTGAGTATATTAGAGGATCTTGAGAGTAGAAATGAGGAGCACCCTACTTTCCGACTTCGCCAAAAACCCAAGATTGCTGGCTTAGAAGCTGTTAACTTCATCACTCTTGCCAGTCCTCATTTGGGTGTATGTGGAAACAAGCAGGTATGTTTTAAGTGACGGAGACTATTGAACTGAAGATAAATTTCTGGACCGTAGAATAGTGTAAGGTTCTTCGTGAGGTTAATCTGCAATACTATGCTTCGTCTATTGTCTTGTATTTGTTTGTCGGTGCAAATTGAAGGTATTGAGTCTCATTGACCCTTTCCATCAGCTGCCATTCCTGCTAGGTGTGCCAGTGCTGGAAAAGCTTGCAACTCCAATAGCACCTTTTGTTGTGGGGTACACAAGAAAGGAGCTTTTCTTGACGGACGGCAAGGCAAGCGATCCTCCTCTGCTCTTGCGCATGACCTCGGATTGCCGGGATGGCCTTTTCATGTATGCCCCCCCCCCTGTCCAATTTCTATTACTTAGTTTTCTTCTCTGTTCTACCGAAAAATTTCTAAATCAAGCACACCTTTTCAGCTCTGATTTGATTTTCAACATCGCCTAATGTAGTACTGTTGATCGATAATAATAATTGAAATTGAAAAATTAAGTAGATTATAGGAATGAAAAACACACAATCCGCATTTTCCACGGATAGCTGAATGCACATTTCCAACGGATTTTAAGAAATTGCAATTCATCGTCAATGGGGTGTCGTTCTTTTCTAGAATTGACGGTTGTTCTTGGTCCACATTTGAATTGTGAGGCCATTGGTGGGGTTGGCGAGAGAGCTCCAAATCGTTTGAAATGTGAGATGAGTCTGGCGCCGATTTCCTTCTCTTTTCTTGCTAAAATTCGAAATGTGGTCGTTGTTTCGGTCGATTGTGAACGATGTCGGATCTTGACGAGGAGCCAGGAATTCGGGAATCATGAACTCTGCAAGGAAACTCATCGTATGCAAAGAGGATTTTTAAATACCTTTTGCCGAGGAGCTGAACTGTGGAATTGAATGTGCGTGGCGGGTTTGCAAATTTGCGTAGGGGATGTGATTTACGGAATCCCCACCTCGGAATTCAACTTTGTTGGGAAGTCAAGCTAGCTCCATTTTTCCATTTATTGGGATCAGCGCATTGGAGGTGTGCACATTTGACCGGAGATTATGATGTGTCTATATTGTTTCGAGATTCGAGATGCTCCATCAAAGGTGTAATTGGCCGTACTTCTATGAGCTCTTGAAGATGTCCGTGAACCTATGTGCGTATTTTATGCTTCATTGAATCCACTCCAGTCCTTAGGGTGGCTGCATTGCCCTTTCCATTTCCTTGCTGGCCACCGAAAATCGGCCATTTTGAATCAACAAGGACAAATAGGTTTGCTTAAAGCCCTGGAAATGAAGAACATTCCGTTTACCTCCTGCACCAAATGGACATTAGGTTTGCTTTCAGAATGACAATTCTTTGGTGATTTGGAAAAACTCCTGCTGAGGATGCAATACGCAGCAGGTGGAAGTAATTCATAGGACGGAGTACGGCCAGTGGTCCTTCCGTTGATGGTTTGAGAGAGGGTTCGGTTTTGAATGACAAAACTCAAGTGCCACGAGGTATGTCTTGTTTTCAAATTTTCGTGCTACATTCTTGTGAAGTGGGAATTTTTCATCCAGTTTACCTCAAATTTAACGGATGTTCAACGTCGTCGTGTCCTTCCCAGACTATGGCAGTGCTCGAACTGGTACAAAATGTGAACAGAGTCGTGCTGCTAACTGGTACACCGTCATTGTCGAGGTACGAATGTCATTTCTCAATTTTATTGCAATTAGGTGATGCTCTTTTTATATGACCCTTAATTGGGAATCTGAGTCATTCTGGTTAAAATATCCACATTATGCGTCTTATACGTTTCTGTATGGATGCAGGCCATTTGACATCTTCAATCAAGTCAATTGCTTGTGGTAAGTGAGTTTTGTTTTCAATTGATCATGATTCTCATCAGACACGAAATATTTTGTGTGTGCTTTGATAATTAAGTAGATGTGAGGTGTAACTTCTTATGTCTTTCACCATCTGCAGGCCAAAATTACTTGGCAAAAATAAATACGAGTTTGCACGGAATTATTGTGATCGCAAGTCTCCATCATCGGGCCAAGGTGACTGTAAGGTATTTCGATCACTCTGAATTGATTAATGTTGGATTTTACCCAAAAATAGTGAGTGCGGGATCTAAGGACTTAAGATTATGCAAGTATGTGTTTCAGGTCATTATACCCGTTCTATTTTTAAGACTATTGCTTCGGGCATTGGTTCTTGCTTTGTCTTTGGACAGTATTATCAATTGTTGTCTAAAATTGATTATTTTCCTCAGTTCACATCTATTTCCCTTCTTTGTAATGAGTAATCCCTGTCTTATTCACTTGATATAACGGATTCATTGACGTGTCTGTTTTTCAGGACTTTCAAAGGGCTGAAGACTTCTAGAGCTCAATGTCCTCTTGAAACAGGCAGTCATGGTATGTCGCTCATCTTGAAACTTCTATAGCAAATGTATTGAGATCCCATCCTTTTTATAACCAATGATCATTGCAATGACGATACTTGAACTACTCCATTGTGCAAGCACGAGATCGATATATCTGAATAGTAAAGTTTTGCTTCAAATGGTTGATTGTTGTTAACCTTGTTAGTGATTGTAATGGAAGTCAAGTGTCCAATACTAGCTTCAATTTTGAAGGGCACAGAGGGTACACACAGGAACTCTGAAAATGTCATTCCTAAGCCACAGCGAAGGGGGAGGTAGTGTGTGCAATGTAGTAGGTGCACAATTGAAATTAAGTAGAGGATATTCAATAGAGGACATGTTTTCATCCAATAGAGGTATTCAATTGAGCCTTGAACCGAATAAGAATCCATTGTGATGCACTCTCGGGGTTTTTTTTTAGGATAATCATAATCAGAATGCTTGCAGCTGTTTTTTGTAACGCCCCCCTCTGTGCGCGCAGACCTTTTTTGTGATGATGAGTAATTAATTAGAGTGCACGCAGAATTTTTTTGTGAATGGTGAATAATAATTGAAGTAGACTGTGCGCATATGCCCACATGATGAAGTAATTCCATTCTGCAGAATTAAGTGTCCCGATGTGTGCTCAGGCTAGCAGATTAACTATGTATTCATGAAAGCTCAAGCAATGGGTATTGCAAGAAATGAAGTGCGCATGCAGTGAGAAGCGCACTCACTGCCTGGAATGCGGACGTGGTGGTCAGCGCACGCAGTGGGACGCACACGCAATGAGTACGCGGAAGAAGCACGCAGTGGGATGCACACTCAATGATTGGAACATGCGTGTTTAGGGATGCACACTCAGTGAGTGGAACATGCATGCAGTGGGATGCGCATGCAGCATAAATATAGGACTCCTCACAGAGCATGCATGTGTGGGAACCTTAAATGTAGAAATCTTACAAACTTTCACAGTGGGACATGCATTGAAAATTTTTCTAATGAATATATATGCTTGTTCTTACAATAGAAACTTAATTACGCATGTATACGTGCGTAAGAGCGTGCGCAGGCTGGCTGAGAAGCGCACATAAGTGCATGCATCAATCTGCTCACATTATCTATGAATGAGTTTGTGCACGTAATTAATTAAGAATTGCATGTCCATGCCATGTATGCAACAAATTATGCGTTTGTGCGCAGATACATACAGCTAGCATACTGCATGACTATATATATGTGTGTGCAGGTAATTAATTAACCTTATGTAGTACTACATGCATGCAACACATGTACTTGCAGTCAAAAACGTTTCATTAGAATTCATATACATGTATGCACACTCCATTGCAATTGCATGTTTCTACATGTAGGAACATGTACGCATGCGCATTCATTTGCACAAACAATGTGCGTAGTCGATCAACAGGCGCACATGCAAACAATTTAATTCAACTAAATATTATACGCTCATGTCATGCGCAGCCAAATTCACGTGCACGCGCACAAAATTGCATTAATTCTTGAAAAGTATTCCATTAACCCACAGTCAAAATTCTTTAATGTGCACAGTATATATATAATGGGGTGCATATATGTAATGAACCAATTAGTTCAGAAGTTCATTGCAATAATATTGGCAACGCGCGTGCACAATATTTAATTAGTTTATTGAAGTACATCTCACTGACCATTGAATATTAATGCGAAAACAAGACTAATTTGTTTTTGGTTGATTGTCAGTCGGCAAATCGAGTGACTACCAAAAAATTTGGGTGTCTAAACAGTGGATTTCATTGACACAGAAACATGGAAAAAAAACCCGTAATGGATTCCAGTGCGTGGTTATTTTTTACCATGTTTTGTTATAGTGCATGTCAACATCAATGGAAGCTAGCGAAAACTCGAACGACTGGACCAACCCGTAAGTCCTGTCTTCCTCACAATATATTTGTACGTGTAGTACGACGGAATAATTCGTATTCGCGAGTCCTGTAGTGGTTCCGTAGGAAGTTTAGCGAATACAGGGGCCCTAACACCGCGCAAGTCGAGGTAGTTTATGTGCACCCAGAACCGGTCATCGGGAGAACTCCCAATGAAAGCTGATTGAGAATGTGCACACCTGTATTGTGAACCGCTGAGTACTGTAGGTCAGCGAGATTACCCTGAACCTCATATTCGAACAGATGTAGTCACTGGCAAAGCAGTTTCCCTTGCAGTGGCCGATTGGGAGATCTCCCGATGAAAGCACTAGTAGATATAGGTGACATTAAAATCCTGGGGAAATCAGTAGCGAGAGATCTCCCGATAGAATGAATGTGCTGTTTTCATCATAGGAAAGCGGTCTTCTGTCGCAAATTCACCTTGAACCCACACGAAGTAGACCAAAATCCGACCAACAATCATTGGGAGAACTCCCGATAAAGACCCGAACATATACAATGACCCGTCGAGGAGACCCGGAGGTAGATCCACATCACTAGAAGCCACTACGAATTCATAGGAATTGGAAGGACGTTTTTCTTGAGAATATCATAATGGTATCGGGAGATCTCCCGATGGAAACTGATAATTAATTGACTGACTTGTATGCATCGGGACATCTCCCGATATGTCGCTTCCCCGGATTTGAAACACATGAGAGTACGGTAAATAGTTTCTTCCTGTAGAGTCATCAGAAGATCTCCCGTTGAAAACAGCATTGCGAGCCCGTTCCAGTCGTAGTAGTTATCGGGAGATCTCCCGATAACCTCCGATCCTGAGTGTTGATGTAGAATAAGTATTCAACCTCTTCTCAGTGAATGATGGCCGCAGTCATATGCAAATCTAATCATCTGCTTGGCTTCCCGCAGCGCAAATACCACAGTGGATTTTCCTCACAGTAAGTCACCTATAAAGCTTTACAAGTTCTGCGACACCTGGATGCATTTGTATGTTTACAGTGGCGCTACCATCCCAGAAGCGGTATTCCGATGCAATCGTAAAGTCACAGCATGGGGGCTGGAGTGGATGGAGCAAGTAGAGGGTCCGGCAACGATATGTCCGACGTTGTCCTTTTCAAGCATGGGACACTTGACGACGGGCCTGGCGGTGCTAGAGCTTCAGGGTCTCGATAACGCGACAGTCCTCATGGTTATTGAAGAGATGGTTCCCAGGTCCGAGGCGAGAAAGAAATACGGGTTGATCCTCGACTACGCCACCCTGGATCTGGAGATGTGCGAGACCCTTACACGTAAGGGAATGTTAGAGAAACCCGACGAATCCCATTGCTGGACGCCCCATGAGATGAAGTTGGAGTGGGATATTATGGACGAGAACTGCAACCACAAGGAAGCCCCTATCAAACCAACGCTGCCAAAGCCTTCTCCTTACAAGAAGGGGAAGAAGCGAAAAGCCATTGCGGGAGCACCAGGAGATGAAGTAGTGGAGGAACCTGTAGGCAAGGGCAAGGGCAAAAAGACAAAGGTCGTGAAGTTGACCCTGCACCGAGCTGTCAACATGACAGAAGCGGAGGTGGGAAAGCTGGAGCCTGACGAAATCAAGGAAATCAATAAGCTCTATAGCCATGTATTTAAGCCAATGTACAAATGGGAGAAGAAGCCCTCAGCAAATGCAAAAGACGAACTCGTCAGAGTGCACTACAAGTTCCTTCACAAGGCTCCTTCTGGAATACTCGTACACAGAGGAATTGAGCACAAGAAGCTGAAGGGGATTAAAAATCGGATTCTTATCGATGCTGACTATAATTCGGAGAACCAATACATTACTGTTCTACCTCTCAGGCTAGGACCATACGGGGCAAACAACAAGGTCACATTCTAGGATACGTGTCCCAAGAAGGAGAGTCTGACCGCGAAAACCCATTACTACATTATTGGTGGACAACACACAGTACAAGCACACAAGGAATTGATTGAGTCCAAGGATATCTGTGAGGCAGATAAGGAGGCGGCCTCGAAAGTTCAACATCATCCCAATATGGGAACCATACGCCACAAAGAAGAATGAAATACTACACCTCTCCAAGGCATTAAATCAGAACATTGCTGGTGAGCAGAGGGAGTAGAGCTTTTCAAAGCAACTTGCGCATGCTCGAATAAAGTGGAACGACATGGGCCGCCCCATGCCGGCGTATGGAGGGCGAGCGCACTCAGCAGAGTACAATGTAAGTACTCCTAACTTCATTCCTCCGTGCCAAGTCATCGGGAGATCTCCCGATGTCATCTCCATGTTTACATAATTGCATGCATCAGTCTTCAGATATGTAGTGCTTCAGTAGGATAGTCCTTCTTGATATCATAGGCAGTCCTACCGATGAATCGGACACTGCTTCCTGCAGTAATTGTAAGTCCTGAATGCCCATATGAGAACATATACCTTAGGTAAAGAGATGGCCATGCGATTGCTATGCAACTGGAGAAATCCCGATGATCCAGTGAATTGGTAACTAATGATGTCACTCCATACCCAAACCCATTAACAGATCAATTCCTCGTTTGCAAGACTTCTATCTAGTGATGTCTACCATTTTCACCAGTTACAAGAATCCAGACCCTGATTTACGAATCCCCCTCCTTTTCATGGAGAATGACGCGGATGTTGAATGCTGGATCCAAATCGACAGGGACTTCCTGAGCTTCAAGCTTCTTGACGGGAACGATCCCAAATCAAAGGGAAAGAGGAACCCACTGAAGTCTACCAACTACAAGCCTCTGTATGGACTTCAGAACAAGGACATCAACCACTTGGCAGAACAGGTGGAGAAGGGGGTCGTCGGCATGAAGAAGACCACGCTCAATGTGGATGACCTTGGTCTCCCACTGACGCCTCTCCCAGTCGCAGCCGCTCTAGAGAAGAAGGTGAGGGCCATGAAAAATGAACTCATGTGCCACTACAGGCAGCACCCGCTTCCAAGCAAGAAGCCAGACTATGTTCCATACACCGCTGAAGAATGGGATGACTTTTCGAGTGAAAAGAAAATCACCCGGCAGCAAGTTGAATGGTGGGTGAATAAGAGCATGAGGTCGGAACTAGGGAAGGTCTAGTTGGAAGAACTAACAAGGGCTCTAAACAAATCCTTTGATCCCGATGACTGTCCCGACATGGTAAAGAAGATGTGGGAGTCCTTCATAAACGACCATGCGGAGGAGACGATCGAGGCCGCTGTTTCCCAGGATTTCTGGAATGAGTACCTCTGCAGGGTCATGGACGAGAGAACCTGGGACATTACAAAGGTTCTCACGGACTGTTCCGTAAAAGCTTGGCGTGGTGAAGGGAAGACCCATATGTACTTCTGGTTTATATTTGAGGTCACATCTGCTGGAGCTCGAGCAAAATTTCTTGAGCAACACAAATTGAAGCGTTTGTTTGACGCATTGGAATATAGGGACGCTAGTGAATAGGTGTGTAGAGCAAGGTCGCCAGCAGTCCTCATAACAGATGCTGCTGGGTTTCACGACATCCTCACTCATCTATAGAAGCGACGTGACGAGTGCAAGGTCCGCATCTGGGACTGGCATGTAATAAACTATATTCCGGATGTTGTGGATGGCTTTCCTCACTCGGCTGCTAGAACAAATTACAATGTCTTCTTGGTCTTCCTCTTCGCGTTCGACTCGGACCAGGGGTCAACCAGTAGCTTCCACAGCTTCTTCCCAAGTATCAAAAGTATTGATGCTGTGTATTTGTCATCTCAAATGGAGGAAATGAGTATTGTGTACAGGCGGCCTATAATGCCTTGGTTCTCGATTGCCGCGACGATTGAAATATTCTCTGGCCACATCAGCGACAACATGGTCATTGTAAATGTCAATGGTGGTCCCAAGATCACGTTTGTTGGACTGGTAACCCCTTATCCGTGTTCTTCTTGCCTTGCCGTGTCTTCTTCATTCTACTATAATGCGAATTCACAAACTGCCATAGCTAACCTTCAGTGTTGGAATTTTTGTCAGCACAAGTCTACGAAGGTCATAGAAATTGTTCACGACACGGAGACGCAGTCAAAGTCCCTCACAGTTGCCAGGCTAATTTGGGATGACCTCCACATTGAGAGGAAGGAAACAACCGGTGAGGGCAATGCCACAGTAGAGGGGGGGCGAAGGGGACGAGGATGGAGCAGAGGGAGACCAGACACGAGGTCACAGTGACAATGAAGCTCCAAATTCCCCTGCAGGCGGTGACGGAAGCTCCCCATCAGAGGAGACAAAGTCTGATTGCAAGGCCCTCCAAAGAAAGGTTAGTCACCATAGCTATCCATCGGGAGATCTCCCAATGGCATTTCCTGAATTCGCAATATGACCACCTTCAGTGTATGCACTTAGCCATCGGGAGATCTCCCGATGTCAGTTCTTGAATTCACGTTCCTACTGGGCTCAAAAATGAGAGTCTCATGCGTTCCACGCCTTGCAGAGAAGTACCTCAGTGCCATCGCCACTTGAAGGGGAGTTGGTGCACCCAACTGAACCATCTGCCTCACAGAAGAGGTCCGGAAAAAGAGTTACAGTGCAGAAGACGAAACCGGTGAGGGCGAGGAAGGAATCGGGCAAAGCCCCACTTCGGAAGAAGTCAGGTCAGCGACAGGAGCTGAGGACCAAGCGAAGGCTGGATGTTGACCTCCCAAAATCTAACGATCTTGGCGCTCCCCCCCATTCTGTAGATGTGCATGGGAGGGCTGCGGTCCCTGTCGTCTCCTCCCCTAAATCACCAGAAGCCCAGGATGCTGCAGAGAGGACCCCGGAATCGAGCAAGGCGGCGTCTATTCTTCTTGCATGTTCAGAAGGACGTGTTCCTGTTACACCTACGGAGCAGGCCAGGGAGGGCGTCCTGGAGAGCACAATCGCCGGTACACCAGGAGGGGAGCCGCGTGGAAAGACAGTGGGAGATCTCCCGATGCCTGTTGTGCAGGAAGTCACTCATGCCCAAGAACAGACAAAGAGGGTGGAGCTCGAGGGTGATGCCTCAGATCTTTCGTTGACGACTGTGCAGGACTTGACTACTAGTCCTATTGTGGACGCGGCAGTTTAGTTGCAAGGAGGTTCATCGGGAGATCTCCCAACGCCTGAGACCAAAGGGCAATCCACCATCCTTGAAACGCCTGCCAGAATTCTTGAGGATGCCATGTCGGATCTCAGACAGATGAGTCCGGAGGCTCCTCCACCGAAGGTGAATCCATTCATAGCTGTTCCACATCCTGCGCTGACTTACGCTGAGAGTCTCCATCCGGAATAGGATTAAAGATCTTGTTGATTTGCCGAGTCACCATAAACGTCAAACGCGCAATTTTGGAAGTAAAGAATCATCTGATATTCTGGCCGCGTGCGGGGCTATTAATTTTCTATACAAAAGCATTGTTGATATTGCCTCTGACCATATACCGCAAGCAACAGAGTCGGAGTTAGGCGGACTCAACACTCGTCCGCCTTCAACGGTTCAAGGGAGCGAGGAGAATCGGTGTGGACCAAACGGCAGGAAAGGTGCTTGAGGTGACACCCTGTGTTCTTCCGGGCATTGACATAGAATGAGTGTTGTTCATGCTTGACTTCTGTCTAACATTGACGTGGTATTTGGGACTGCAGATGGTGCTGGACCTTCGAGGAAGCCACCTGCGACACCGGAAAAGGTAGCTCCACGAATCTATACAGTGGTCCTTGATTTAAATGGACTTCTTCTTTATAGGTCCTTTCCACGTAATTGAGTCCACATTGAAAGGCGGCCCGGTGTCACTACCTTTCTAAATTGGCTCTGTCGGAAAGCGCAAGTTGCATTCTGGAGCAGTGTATCGCCGAAAAACATGGACGACTTGTTAAGTGGCGTGCTTTCAAATTGTACTTTTGGTCCTAGAGATGTCATTGCTTTATCTCAGGGGGCATGCACTAAGTCCTCATACACGGACCCAAGTGCACCGCATAAGCCAACCTTCTTGAAGGACCTTACAACGTTTGCGCGGATTGCTGGTTTGTCTACATTAGAGAACATTCTACTAATTGATGACAGTCCAGTAAAAAACATCCTGAAAAACCCGCACAACGCTATTTTCCTTGAGTTGTACTGTGGGGATTCCAATGACAACTACCTTCGTATGCAGTTGATGCCTTGACTTGATGGTCTCTTTAAGTCAAATGAGAAGGTGCCAGTGTATGTGAAGAGTAACCCGCTCTTCGGTGGACAACCTGGCATGGAGCCCTTGTCGAAGGAGGGCTTCACAGTTCTATCTGAAGTTATGCATTGATTCCCTTGTATCCACGGCATCATCGGGAGATCTCTCGTCACTGGATTCGCTGTTTTATGGCATTGAGACTGTAGATAGACCTACATACATACTGTTAATGCAATTGTAAATGCACTTATAAATTTTATTTTGAAAACAATTCTGCAAAGGTTTAGAATCCTGAACTAGAAACTTTATCATATGGATAATTACCATACTTGTACTTTGACATCAATCATTGTAATCAATCATTCAATATGCAGAATAAATTAGCGGACTTATGCACCCACTGTTCATTCCATTTCAATTTGGGTCCTTCGGTTCATGTTTGGTTTCTATCCTACTTAGAGAGTTTCTTGCGTGCTCGTTGTTTCTTACTTATTCCTCACATTCATGCTTGGCAAGCAGTGGCTACAATGGACTTCTACTTTTTAGTTTATTCAACACATTTTGGGTTGAGAATTCCTCAGTATGTGCTGACTTCCATATATTTGATATTCGATTTCTGGTATTGTATGTGTGTCTATATACTCCAACTTCACCGGGACATCTATAGCCTTATCGAGAGGACTCCCGCTAAGGGTAAAGGTGATTAGTAATGTTTGTCCATTTGGATATCATTTTGGACATCAACTTGATTCGGATATCTCCCCGTTGTTTGAAGTACTAGTGTATTCAGTTTGTAATCTAACTTCATCGGGAGATCTCCCGTTGTTTTCAGTCTCATGGTGTGATGAATTGACGTATTTCCTGAGTTTGGTCGGTGCAGAAGGCGGTTCTTGTTATTCTGACAGGTGCTCTATGCGTTCAAGGCGGTGTTTCGGATCTTCCTGACGACCTAAACGTACCTCATACTTGTGAGGGATGACCTCGATTCTTTTGAATCGGAGTGTCCGTGGTATGTATGAAAGGAGCTCACTGCTCATTCTGAACCCTAAAAGGCTAGATCATAGTAATATGGAGTAGTGTAGATACTCTAGGTCAATCATGCCTTCATTTCTTTTGAAGGGCAGCTTTTCATTGTTCTCTATTTCAATATGAATAAATTGTGGGAAACCCACCTTACATTTCAATTACTTTCAAGTTTAATTGTATTGTACCACAAGACTGTAAATATTTGCATTGCATTTTGTATTACCTTGTCATTACCTTGTCATTTTGTATGTTCTTTTGTACTTGTCGAATGCGACGACTCTATCGGGAGATTACCGGATCCTAATTACGCAAGGAAATACCAAGAGGCCAGCACTAACTTAGTCCTTCTAATAGTTTTAGTTGAATAATAATTGGTTTCATTGGTTACATGCCACACTTAGAATCCCAGTTCCTTGAATCTGCACTACATCGAGAGATCTCCCGATGATTTCTCTCAATTACAATGTACAATTAAGTTTTGTATGCTCAAACAAGGTCTGCTTCATTCTTTTCTCTCCAGTTTCATAGGGATTGGAGTCTATTAATCCAAAGGATTGGGAGGTCTCCCGATGCTTTTGTCCTTCACAAAGTCCAAAATTCATTGAATAGTCCAAAAGTAGTTAAATATCGCATAGTGAAGGTTGAGTGTGCAATAGTATATAAAGAGATTGTAGTTTGCAACCATCCAATCCAGAAATTGCAACATATTAGTGTATTATTGGCATATTACTATTGTATTTGAAGACCTTCTACAACTTGAATTGCAATGACTCTTGTGTCATTTAAATACAAAGAAAGATCTCTAAAATCTATCTAGTTTCCAAGATGTTTTGAATTTGAACCAATTTCAAGTTTATTTATTCTAAATCACATGCTTAGAGTGACTATTTCAGTTGGCTATTCTTTGATCTAAATGATTAATAGAGGTTGGATCCTGAAATTAAGTTTCAAATTTTCACTTTCACTCTAGATGTCAAAGCCTTTTTTATCAAGACTCAAACTTCAAAACCTGGTTTTTGTCAACACTCCCCTATTCGTCACACATTCTCAACCTCTCACCCTCTGACATCAACACAAAATTAACAATGCCTCTTTGTAATTCGCTTCAGAACCTCACATATCAATAACAATGCATACGCAAGACAAGTGAACCCACACCAATTACGCAATGAAGTTGCTTATTGACATAATGACAAGTGAGGGACATAGCTCCATTCATTGAGCTTTATAGAAGATAGTGGTTTCTCCAATTACCTCCCATTAATTGTCATGAAGGTATAACTACCTTCTTGTGTCTCTTTCCCACTATAGTCACTTAGACGTCCAGATGTTAGGATGTGGTCGTAACACTTTTATTAATAAATAGTCTCCTCCCATAACTTTGGCCTAAACCCCAAAAATCAAAYGCAATGATTTTTGGTTGACTTTGGGAAAAATAGTGGCATGCAAGTGTGGGGACATTGCAAGAAACTCCGACCTTTTTGTGTACACTTTTGCAACATGCCCTCTTGCCCTTTGCTATTACTTTTAAATAATGAATTCAACACAAAAAATAAATTTTTTCTTTCTTAAATGTTGTCATTGTAATTGTATCCCTTATTTTTTTTAAGTATAAAAATCATCTTGTATTTAAAAGTCAATTTTGGTAATTTGTTACATTTTTGGATTTAGGGTTTTGAATACAAAAAAGTGGTTTACAGCCATATTCGTTAAATTGAGACTTTTCTCAGATTTTGAGACATAATGCTAGTTATTGGAAAATTCATTTAATAAAAGAGTAATTGAAACTAAAAATAAAAAATGCTAAAATAATGATCCTATAATGAAATTCTAAAAGTTGGTGTTGTTACTTATTTATAAAAAAATTATTATTAAAGAGATGAAGCGGTTTATCTTCGAGTCGAAGATAGAAATGAGACTACGAAAAGTCTCAATGTAACAAATATGGCCTTGTTTGAGCAAATAATTTTGGGTTGAAATTTTTGTGGAATGTTTCTAGAGTACGTGGACATGTCCCTACTAGAGGGCATCTAAAAATACATTATTTTATGTCCTCCATGTTTGTACAAATAGGCCTCCCTTGCATGTGCACTTCTAAACAATAAATATGGTGTTGGCCTCATTTTTTTTTGTACAAATTTCATCACCATCAAGTCCTCACAAATGACCAATTTTTAGTTTCAATCTTTGAAAATGTTTTTTCCTATTTTGTTGTAGGGTTCCTCTCTTGTCGAATTTGGATTCCTTCAATCGAATGGCCATGCTGCTACACATTTACAAATTGAAGTCGTGCATGCGAGGCTGCTTGTCGGAAGAGCTCATGTCTGCACTTTCAATCGCGCTTGCACTGGGAACTTTGGATAGTCTAGCCCTTTGGGCTAGAAAGATGTGGGGGAGGGCTAGACAGTTGTGGGGGGGCTAGAACTTTGAATTCCAGCCCCAATCACTCGCATTGACTTCAACAAGAAGCAATTCAGCCCCAACTAGACATCAAGCCTAGCCCTGGCTAGTGGTACAAAAGTAGGGCTAGTGGTACAAAAATTCTAGCCCCCGCCCATTTCACACAATGCTAAGGAGGGCTAGAATGGGGGCTAGACCACCCCAATGTAGCCCCGGCTATGACGTCCAAAGTTTCCAGAGTCCTCATGTTGTCGTTGTGCACAGAGACACTATTCTAAGCAACTTAGATGACACTCGAAAGAAGCAGCATTCCATGGGTTTGGACCGTGGCTCCTGCAAAACTGGGGTACGGGACAGCACAGTTGTTCTTGATTTCTACCGACACACCTTGCCTACAAACCGTAGCCTGCTGCAGGGTTGTGTGAGTTGGCTYTGTGTTATGTTCTCGTCTAGGGTTACGTATAGTGGGAAGCCCTCACACGACGGGAAGCCCGAGTGTGAGAGGGCTCCCACTACGTTAAGCCCGCGTAATAGTGCCTGACACTATTACGCAGTGATTATAGTGCCTGGCACTATTACGGGGGCTTTATGCTCCATAATCCAGGCCCTTTTAATAAAGGAAGGAGCCTGGAAGGGCTTAACGAGAGTCGGTAATTGTTACGGAAGCGGGGAAAAGGGGAAGAAAGGCCAAAGGAAGTAGGCCAGCGCTAGCTAGAGCTCCTCTGGATTTGGAACTTGATATGTACCACAAGGTGATCTAAGGGCCGGTTTAGACTACGATCAAGAAGTGCACCGGTCGGTCAAGAAGTCTTGGCCAAGACATGACTATTTGAAGCAACCGGTAGAATGTTGGACAAAAAAAAAAATGATAAAATAATATGTGAAGAAGTCTTGACCGTAGGTAGTCTAAACACCATCCGGAGAAGTCTTTTGGCCAACTTCATTAAATGAAGTCCACCGGTGAACTTCACCTCCAAGAAAATTGAAGGCGGTCAAGAAATTCCAATGTTTGAATTTTTTATGTAACAATTTGTACTCTTGGGAGAGGTATTGAGAATGCTCAAAGACAATGAAGCTAATGAAAATGTTCCAAGATATGAAGTAAATGAAAATGCTGAAAAAAATGTATAAAGTTTTTGAAATTGGATTTATAAAATAAAAATTCATACATTGATATAGAACTACATATTCCAAAATAATATTCAAATATTCAAATAATGTTTGTATAGTAAAAGAAAAGCTTACCTTGTTTTTTAGCATTCTTTTGGAACTCTCCATGCATTTCGCCTCGAATAGCAATGAGTTGCTCAACATGACTATCTGGCCAATTCTTTTTTTTCTGCTCCAAGTCTTCTTCTTCAACTTCTTTATTTATTTATTTTTTCTTGGTTGGAATCTTCTTCTTCACAGGTCCAGATCTTCTTTTCTTTGTAGGCTCAACAATTTGACAGTCTTCTTCATCTTGAGTTTCCTTCCCTCCAGCATCCAAATTATTGTCACACGGTTGAATTTCTCCAATCAAAGGCCTACTTGTTGAAGAAAGCTTTGGAAAGTAGGGCTTGAAAGCACTCTCACTTTCAGTAGTAGGGCTGAAGAAATTTTTACTACCCACATATTCTTCATCTTGGCTGCAAGTGAAAGGAAGTTGCGAGAAACCTGCCATCTCAAAAAGGGCAAAATAAGTACTGTGAAATACACCCAACACCATCACATCATTAACAATTTGAAAATTAAACACAAATGAAAAACTTCACAACAAATTCAGTTGAAATTAGACCTTCCAACACAAAAAGATTCAAGACACCAAAAATGCAGAACCTAAAACTACATATTTGTTTGCTTGAATTATACCTCCTTGTACTCAAACATCAATCAGTCACTCAATTTTTTTTCAATGTCTATGAAATTTGTACCATAACAACTAGACAAAATTGCGCAACTTTGAGCACAAGTTTCATAGCATTTGGACCTTCCATGAAAAAGATACAAGACGCCGAAGTTCAAAACCCTTGAGGTTATCTTCACCACCCCTTGCACTGAACCTTCTTGTACTCAAACACCAATCAGTGACTCTATTCTTGCTCAATGTCTATAAAATTTGTACCACAACAACTAGACAAAATTACTCAACTTTGAGCACAAGTCTCATAGCATTTGGACTTTGCATGAAAAAGATACAAGACTCCGAAGTTCAAAATCCTTGAGGTTACTTTCACCTCCCTTTTCACTGAACCTCCTTGTACTCAAACATCAATCAGTCACTCAATTTTTTTTCAATGTCTATGAAATTTGTACCACAACAACTAGACAAAATTACTCAACTTTGAGCACAAGTTTCATAGCATTTGGACTTTGCATGAAAAAGGTACAAGACGCCGAAGTTCAAAATCCTTGAGGTTACTTTCACCTCCTTTTCCACTGAACCTCCTTGTACTCAAACATCAATCAGTCACTCTATTTTGGCTCAATGTCTATGAAATTTGTACCACAACAACTAGACAAAATTGCGCAACTTTGAGCACAAGTCTCATAACATTTGGACCTTTCATGAATAAAATACAAGACGCCGAAGTTCAAAATCCTTGAGGTTACTTTCACCTCACCTTCACCGAACCTCTTTGTATTAAAACACTCATAAGTCACTCGTTTTTTGTTCAATGTCTATGAAATTTGTACCACAATAACTAGACAAAATTGCGCAACTTTGAGCACAAGTCTCATAATATTTGAACTTTGCATGAAAAAGATACAAGACGCCGAAGTTTACAGAGGTTCAAAACACCTAATTTCTTCCAAAGACAAAACTAATTAGAAATGCTCACAAAGTTTTGAACTCACCAAGATCACTTCGGAGAGTTGAGGATTTGTGAAGAGCTATGCCGCGAGAGAGAGAGGAATTGCTTGGAATTCTTGAATATCTAACAAGCTGAGAGTTGCAACGGCATTGCGATTTGCACGGAAAAAACTATATTTTAAGAAAAGTAGTTCTTGACCATAAGCCCAGTTTCTTGTCCGGGGGGTTGAGGCCGGCCAAGAAACCAGACCTCCGGTCAAGAACTCTTACTAAAAGTGTTGCCACCTAGGATGCCATGTCATTTTTTTATCCATGCTTGAAGTTCTCTACCGGACAAGAATTGGCCATAGTGTAAATTCTCTCCGGTCAAGAACAAGATTTGCTCCAATTATATTGCTCCATTTTCTTAAAATTCTTAACCGATGCACTTCTTGACCGTAGTCTAAACCGGCCCTAATATTTAAAACTTGCATGGTACCGTACTTGGAATGGGAACCCTGAATTAGGTAGATGTGATCACGAAATACAAATTAATAGAAATTAACGGCTCTAAGCAAATTTTTACACTTACCCCGGCAAAAAAGAACTCAAGACCGATGAGCTCGAGTCATGATATCACCTTAATTATACTACTGTGATGACCTGGCCATGTAAATGTCGTGCCTGTAACGGAAATATATTCCAACGGACATCTTTGATTCAAATTTGGAATTTTTCAAACTCTTTTCTCGGTTCGCTTTAGTTTTGTGACAAAAGCTTTCAATTTCGCTGGTCTCCACATCGTTGAGACCAACAATCTGGGCAGGTCATGTGGTTTTGAAATTGCATCGAAGTGGTCAATCCTTTGTGTTCTAGACATTGCTCTCCATCTGAAGTGTGACTCGGTCRATTACCTTTGTGCAGCTTCTATGGTATAGTGCTATTTGGCTGCATCAAAGCAAGATTGCGAGGGAACGGGACTGATAGAAATCGTGTGCGTGTGTGCGGGGGTTACAAAGAGACTCGGTAGATAGCAACCTGAGCTCGGATCAKCGGAACTATGGAWGATTTGGGTGGGCTGAACGAAGAKYATGGACGGACTCCAGCCTTGGATGCAAGCSGCATTGAGGGCGGGGACTTCGACCATAGCACAGTCAAACACGGCGATGACGGGAACCTGGATCGCAGCACGCTTCCCGGTCAGTTAGAGGCCATGTCCATATCCAAGAACGATGATTGGGATTCACTGCCTCCAGAAATCGTTGTACAGATTCTGGCATCTTTAGGGTTCTATGATCTCTTCAGGGCTCGTCTAGTTTGCAGAAGCTTTCGAGACGTTGTGAAGCGGAAGACKTTCCAGCAAGCGCGTGGTGGTCGTTACCCCATCGAGTGTTCTTTGAGTCCCCTGGTATTCTATGTCAAAGATGAGAATTGGCACATTCTGGGGTACGAAWGTAAGGAGAAGATATGGAGGAAACTGCCGTATTTGGACAGCAGGCCCATCGACAAAAAGCCCGCTGACAACGACATCATTCCCATTCCCATTCCGGACATGGATTTGTTCAAAGACTTTCTGGTTTCTGGACACGGAGGACTGTTCTGTGTGAATGTCGGTAAGCCCACTGACCCAGAGAAGATATTGGTTTTTAATCCTCTGAATGGTTTGACTGTTCAAATTGCACCGTTGCAATGTCCACGGCATCCCGTGGTGTTGCATGTGCATGCGGTGCTGGCTAAAAATGGTGATGACGTAATTTCGTCACGTTACTGGATACTGGCCGTTGGAAGTTCTGCAACGGGGACTGAGAGTCTATCCAGGAAGACTGAGGTGTATGATTCTGTGAAGGGAGAATGGGAAGCGGCAGGTGATGTGCCTGGAACTGATTTCTCTATCAATGAACATCAATCTGGAGTATATTGTGCGAGTGAGAATGCGGTGCTTGTAACTGGGTTTATGGTCAGCGGCAACAAAGGTGTGTTGGTGTTTGATATGGAAACACGGACATGGCGCCAAGATTGGCTGTGTCCATATTTGCAGCATCCGGTGGAAGAGACTGGATTGCCGGTGCATTTTGCCATTGCGCAACTTGTGGAGTGCAGTGGTGTGATTTACCTGTTTTCCGAGCAAGAGTCTGGCACGAATGTCACCCATTGCATTGATGCATTGGGCATGACCAGCGGCGGGGGGTTTACATGGACAAGGAAACTGACACGTCAGAGACAAGGATACCGAGCTCTGTTGGTGTATCCGGAGTACACTTGTGTGCCGGTGAGGGAGAAGAAGCTCTGCATTTTTAATACCATCGAGCGGACTGGGGTGGTATATAATATGTTGGACGATCCTGTCAACCCGGATGTGTTCGAATCTGTTCCTGTCACACCTCCTCTTGAAGACGGCATTGTTTTTCACAGTTTGAACCCGGTTGGGTACGCCTATGARCCAAGCTTTGGTGCATGGGCCGAGTAACATTAAGGCTTCAATTTGACTTGGCCCAGCGAGGATTTCGCAAATTCATTCCAGGTGCTAAAAAATGTTCCGCCCTCTTGTTCCATGTCACATTCGTTGTATGTTTTTATCATTTGAGATTGTAAGCACAAGCACTTAATATTTGCAATAATGGTGGAAGCCGTGAGAATGAGGGTGACTTCCTCTTTTGGACTTGGTAGATGTATGCTGCACCCGTGGAATCCTCACATGTCGTATTTGATTTGTGGCGTAGCCATGGAAGACAATTTTAGAAATTAATACTCAGGACACTAATGATGTTAAATAGTGTTAACTACACTAATTGATTTAAAACAGTCATAAGTTTTTACTCTTAAATAATATTTTTACCAACTATAGGTACAGAGTTTTCCCAACTATAGTGCTATTAGGATCCATGCCTTCAGTTAAAATATTCAGGAAGAGTAAAAACTTATAGCATTTCTAAAATACTTAGTGTGGGTACACTAATTAACATCATTAGTGAAGTGTGAAGTTCATACCAATGTCTTCTTTGCATTCCATGTTTGAAAGTATCGTTTGTTCTACAATACGGACAGTTCTAATGCACCCTCGTGATTGCGCAATGTTGTTTGATCAACTACATGTGAACATGCTATGACCAACTCTTTTAAGCTCTCTTTTTAAAAAATGCTTGAGACCTATATAAGCTTGCTGACCATTTTTTGTTTTCTGATTGGACCCCTGAGGAGGAGGGCTAGCGCATTTCCAAATTCCAATCACCCAGTGTACGACGGAGTAATCGATCACAACGACAGTCAAGACGATCATGGCGGAACAGCAGCCTGCTGGAAATATTAATGGAGCTGCAGCTCATGTGCCGAACGAGGCTGCGGCAGGGCTGGCGGGACTGCCTACAGCTGACCTGGTGGTTGCCCCCCGTGGCGGTTCCTGTCGTCGCCATTCTGGCGGGAGCGCTCCTTCCTCCAGGTCCTGTCCTCCCACGGCCATGGCAGCGTTTCGAAATTGCAGCAGCTCTGTTGGGTCCCTTGCCAACAAAGTGCAACATAAGTTTCACCATCCATGCCGAAATTGATTGAAGCCTGGAGGCCATCAGAGACGTGAAGACCAATTTTTATACCTTTTGATGCTTCTTTTTAGAAGAAATGTTTGTGGTTATTGTACTGTTAGTACTGTGCAAACCAGGAAGCAGTATCTTAACCGAAAATTTGATATGGAGTAAGTGCCGTGCCTGACGTCGTTATTTCCAAATGAAGTTTTGACTCTATCTTGTATATATATTATACATAGTTATTTGATGGTGTTTGTGTTTTCTCGAGTGTGTCGAATTGTCGGCGTGTATCCTGATGAGTTTGGTCATCCTAGAAGTACGTAACTTGTGAAAAGTCTTATTAATGACACGGCTTCCTGTATGGATTCGACACGGTTGGTCAAGGTTGGTCTTGCTGTGTGGCTTTGATATTCTTTGCTAGCTTGTGGATGCTGTAGATCTCCTTTCGTAAGACATGCAGCTAGGATGTCCGAATCGACATTCGCGATCGAGGCCTTAGCGTGAGCTAGCTGCTGCTGGAGGTATGATGAGCCAAATTTGAAGATGCTTGGAGTTGAAGCACCTTCCTTCTCCTCTCCCACAAACGTGGATTGGATTGATTATTAGATCTTGGGGTTCAAATTGCGGAATCAAATTATCAAACAAAAGATCATGCAGGAGGTCCATTTGTAACAAGGTGCCCTTCTAACAGAGAGTTGGAAATTAATTTGGGGGAGGTTGGACTTCTATTCTCCAATAAAGATTCGTAAAAAAAAAAAAAGGGAATTGGCATCTAGTCCAATTGTTTCATATTCTTTTGAAGCTTTGTGGAAGTAGTTATGAATTTTTGAAGTTTAATCCCTAAATATCCAAACTCTTTTGGGATTCAATAACATCTTTGCATTTGATGTTTCAGAGGTCTAAATGTCACTAAGGTACAAAGATCTCAATTGTACAATCTTGAAGTGTATATCTCGTAGATGAGGTGAATCATACAATCTTGGAGTGTATGTGTCGTAGATGAGGTGAATATGATATTCCAGAGGTCTAAATGTCACTAAGCTACAAAGATCTCAATTGTACAATCTTGGATTGTATGTGTCGTAGATGAGGTGAATCATACAATCTTGGAGTGTAGTGTATGTGTCGTAGATGAGGTGAATCAAATTTGGAGTCATTTGGTCACATAGACTGCAAGATTATAATGTTTTGAAAAAAGATGCTGAAATTCTCCTATAAGCACATTTGGAGGTGAAAGTTGATTTCTAAACCTACTCAAACAAAAAAAATTCAAACAAAGAAGTGCTTTAAAACCAACATACAAAAATTTGATTTCTAAACCTACTCAAACGAAAAACTTCAAACTAAGAAGTGCTTCAAAACCAACATACAAACATAGTGGTGAAAAATAACACAATTCAATTGACTCATTGTATCTACAAATGGATATGAAAAAATAGTTGCACAAAAACAATCTATGGCTGAACTTCTTTCTACATAAACGCCTCTCAATCACTCAATCATAACCTCTTGGATTGATATGAAATTTTAGACACACAAACTAGACTAGTACGCAGCTACGCACAACTTTTATAAAAAAAAATTATTTGAAACAAACACTTTAGGAAGAAGAAACAAGTCTGTCAACAAAGTTCACAATAATTGAAAGATGTCTAGATTTTGAACTTCAAATTGCTCCCAAACATTCAAAACCACTTGGATTGACATGAATATTTTACCACAATTATTAGACTTCAAGGGAAACATAACCCAACAATTATTTTATTGAAAACAAGCACTAGATAACAGAGATGCAAGCCCCTAAAGTTGCAGCCATCAAATGCAATTTTATGAACTCAAATGGAGTTGTGAACCTCAATTGGCTTCCAAATAATCAAAACATCTTGAATTGATTCGGAAATTTTACCACACAAACTAGAAGATAGAGCGCAAATTTTTCAACAAGTTTTATTGAATTTGGACATTAGATGCAAAAGTTACAATACTTTGAATTGGACTTAAACTATGTGAGGACACTTTTGGTCCTTTGGGGCGTTTAGGGTCACTAAAAATGTCCACCTCGTCACAAGCACACCGCTATTTGTAGTTTTGTACATTGTTGAAGCAATGAATTAGAAAAATGTACAAATATTGTATATTTAAGGAGGTGCATGCTTTTGAAGATCGAGCGTTTTACATACCTCCTACCTTACAAAAAGACCTTGTCAATAGTAAAGCAATATTGTCAATTAACAAAACCCTTTTTATCCCTTCCTTAATTGACTGTTAGTTTGATTTGATTGCTAATGTATGCAAGGCATGGGTGCAACTAACGAGAATCAATATCAAAGATTGTTCATATTGTGTCCAAAAATCATATGATAATACAACTTGAAGGTTTGAAACTAATTATAAAAACTAACACGTTATTGTTTCACATTTGGCCTACTAATTACAGTTGCTTTCATCTAGAATCCCACATGATTTGAATAATTCCCCTTTCAATTAAAACCTTGTAATTCTATGATGATTTCAAGTTCAAACAACTTTGAAATAGTTATCTTTTTCCAAACCAAGGTCATAATCATCATTTAAAAATATTCTTTAATGAATCCATATTGAATTTGCTACAAATGCACTTGCAAAAGCCACATAGGTTGCTACAATATGTACTTGTGAAAAAAAATCAAAGTTTTTGATCACTTTTGAGCATTCCAATTGCAACATTTCCATTTCAACGTGTGTACAAAATACTACCTAATTGAACATCTTTCATCAATCTTTTCAATAATGGCATTTTCTCAAAAATTGTGCGATTTTGTTGATCTTTTTTCCATAGGAAAGATACACAAGTCTACTTTCATTTCAACACAAATTTGTTCCATCGAATGCATTTTCAGGTTTTGGTGTCGGGTTGTTCGTCTGACGTTGCATGTCGAATATGTTGAGTATCGCACATACTGGATAATTTAAGGTTGTCCACACCCAATGTTGCCCAAGTTTTCAAAATTTATTGCCCGATGGGTAGAAAATTTCATCCTGTATGGAAAGCCCAAACCACGTCAACATAGGCAATTATAGGTGGGATGACTGTGGGGCAAAAATACTAGATGACTGCAAGTTTTGGAACGACTATGGGGCAAAAACTCAAGGTGATTATGGATTTCGGGGCAACCATCTACAATCACCCATCTTTAACTGTCTTGAACGCAAGGTCGCCTCATATTTGAGGTCACCAAATCTACATGCGCCCCTGTAGATTAGCTTAGTTCCTAATTTGGAAATAAATAATAGTATAAGTTTATTCCTAGGGAGGCATAATTAAATAGGGTTGACTCTAATAAATCACCAAATGGGCATTGCAACCACAAAAATATAAAGAGAATTGTTCCTTTACCACTTATAATCTATATTTTTCCTCACATGGTATCCTAATTCCAAATTTGGACTCTCCACTCTTAAGGGCCACAAGATCTCCACTCTTAAAGGCCACAAGAGTATGGAATCTTCCAATTTGATTTCTTCAATATTTCATTCTTTAAATCTTTTCCAAATTGGGTTCACCAACATTGTTGCTTGCTTGATCTTTTATCCTCTTGAATTGGTCTTCTTAGTTTTTAGCTACCAACTGGGTCTTGTCATTCTTCCCAACCACTAGAGAATCTTCTCTCACCAACTTGGAATTGATAATAAATAGCACTGTTGTACTCTATATTTAACTCCTAATTGGAATTAATCTCATAGCCTTTAGGCTTACAACCACCTCCAATTTAGAGCAAATCAAATCAAAATCAAAAACCTGACTTGGAAGAATTAACAATCTTCAATAAATCAACATCCAAATTGAATCACATATCAATGGCCAGACTTTACTTTCAAATTGGAATTTAACTTCACACATGCAGTCAGACCATACACAAATAGGACACCAATTCGCTTGAATTATGCATTTCATTAAGCCAAACTGGTGAGCATATTACCATTACAATAATAATGTTTCATAAATTGGAATTTGCCAATTTGTTTTACTCACTACTTCATAGCATTCCAACCTCGACAGCAAAACTCATGCTTCCAATTAGCTACATGCTCTTCTAAATCACTCCATAAACATCATTACATCATCTTAGCATTCCAACCTACAGATCCAATTTGGAATTTAAACTTTCAACTCCTCCACTCTGTATTTTCCAAATCAGATCTTCACAACAACAGCTACAATCACTTAATTAGCCAATTCGGATAGAGTCCGAATCACAGTACACAGACACACCAATTTGGACTTTAAGCATTCCATCACATCATCCCAAATTGGTCCTAAAAAATAAACCATAGCATCCAAAATCACACACACTCACACACACCAAAAAAACAAATAGAAAATACACAGCCAACTTAGGACTGGGACTTGCACTAGACTCTCTCAAATAGTGGGTGAAGTAAAATGAAATAAAAACCCAACCAAATAGGACTTGACAACTAGGCGGTTACCAATTTTGGGAAAGACAGCCTAACCACACTGGAACTACCAATTAGGAATTGTCACAAAATAACCATAGCCAACTCATCAATTAGCTATTCTTCCCACTTGACTTGACACTTGGACTCCTCTTTTAATCCAATTTGGACAAAACCTGATACATTTCGTAACTTGCCACAAAACTCCCAATAGATAAAAAGAAAACACATACACTCATCACATAAACAAACATTCCAAATAGGAACTCCCTACTAACAAAACAACCAAAGTGGATCCCTCATTAATCATATACACATCATTTTGAACAAAAACACACAAAAAATACACACACAAAAACAATTGAATTTACTTCCACATTGGATATCTATAGCCCCTACTTTCCCATGTGGCAAAAGGATAGATTAAATTGTTTTTAGAAAAGTCAAAGGTAAGTTGATTTTGTTAGAAGGCCATATTCGTTATATTGAGACTTTTTGCAGATTTTGAGACAGAATGCTAATTATTGAGAAATTCATTCAAAAAAATAGTAATTGAAATAAAAAATAAATAATACTCAAATAATGATCCTATAATGAAATTCTAAAAGTTGGTGTTGTTATCTATTTATGAAAAAATACTAGTGAAGAGATAAAGAGGTTTATCCTTGAGTCAAGGATAATAATGAGACTGTGAAAAGTCTCAATATAACGAATATGGCCTTTTAGACAAACAAACGAGTCTACTTGATGTGATGGACGTTGTGTTTGTCGTGATGTCAAATTTTCAAGGCAAACAACCCTGTTTCAACGGTGGCAATTATTAAAATTATTCCACACAAATGAAAAATTATGTTTGTTATAAGAGCTAGTCAAAAAAACAAGAGATATGCTCAAATACCCTAGTCTTTTAGGGGTTAACTTGTGCAAGTACAAATTGTTTTTAGAGATATTTGATTAAGTAGTGCTCAAGGTCTTTTTTGATCTTCTTGGAAGTTGCTCTAAACTAAATAAAAGGTGTAGTATTGATAAGTTTTATAAATAAATAAAAATGTAATTACACAATAAATCTAAATTTGAGATCATGAAAAAATTTGAGGTTAATCTACTTTTTACGCACCAAATCTGAAATTAAGGTCATGAAAAAATTTGAGGTTAAGAAACATGATATATACAAGAATAGTCAATCTACAACTTTTTTTTTTTAAATTGCCTATTTTGTGAACGTCAATGTAATTTTTGATGATATCTCGGATGATATTGACAATGAGAATTTGTTTTCTTTAAATTTTTGGATGATTATATGCATCATGAGCTCTAGTCTTTTTACAAAAAATACCCAAAAATGCATTATACGGTTGTACATTGCTCAATTCAAAAAATATTTCAAATGCAAGGGCATTAAGATATAATAATGGTCCATGTTGCAACCTATACTCTCTTTACAATGCCGAAAGCAATCCCATGCTCTCAATTCCAAAAAAAATCCCAAATATTGTGAAAACCAACATCTTTTGCATGTTTGTCAAATTGTTAATGTATTAAATTCTAGAAATGTGAATTTCCTTCAATTTTTGTGTACAACAATCTAAGATGATGTATATTGACATGCCAAGGTACAAAAAGCATTTTTGGAGTTTTAAGAAAAAATCGGCAAAGGATAAAATATTTCCAAATCATTGAACAAAACTAAGTCTTAGACACGTCTTTGGAGAGCAACACTGAGCTGATACTGTACCACTTTATACAGTCATGTGATTCGAGTGAAAAAACGATCATAATACAAAACAAGGTAGATCAAGTGGGCTATTGCATGCATCAAGTGCAATAAATTATTTAACCCCTAAACGACGTCACGACCATTTCCTGGTCAATGAATGAGAGAGCATCTTTCTGTGTAGGACAGAAATGCAACTATCCATCCTCGGAATTTGTGGTGGAAAGGGAAGATGTTCTATAGTGCTTTGACTTCCAACAATTGTTTTTGGATTCTTTTAGGCCAATGATTCCTACGGTTTTAGAAATTGATGATTTCCAGGGTCACCCCAACGTCGTTCAAGGGTTAAAATATATAAAAATGAGCACCAATGTTCTTGTTATCTACAATTCTTCTACCTTTGGCTTGGTCCCATGTACGATGTCAGTCACAGCCTTCAATGAGAACAGAAGAACAGCTAGCAAGTTCGCCATATATGCTAGCGCAACAGCCTGAATATAAAGTTAGTCATAGAAAGCCCATAAATTCAATCAAAGCACTTCATATGGGAGTGTCAAGAGTGTGAGCTTTTGATTCCAGTTATATAGAAGATTATGCTCCCAAATTTAAAACCCTTAGGGTACGTTCGCACCTGGTTGGTGGGATAGAATGCGCAGAAGACGTAATACAGTCAAACACTGAAGATTGGGAGACAGTGTGGCAGGCTGGGTGTGCCGGCTCTACCGGGGGTATGGATTGGACTTATGAAATGACCGCCCAGTTTACATCAGCAAAATTACGAGTGGGTTTTTGCGAAAGAACTGCGCACATAAAACATGTTGTTCAGACCATGTAGGACTTCCAGTAGCTGAGTTTGTATTGTCTTGGCATCGGGGATGTACCGAGGAGAAGTTGGAGAAGGGACTACGGTGTATGGAAAACACGTCCAGCATTTTAGTATGCGTTGATTGTAGAGCAGAAAGAATTCTTGGGTGTTTTAGGTCAGCCACTACAATTAAGGTGTTTTGAAGAGGGCATGGTCGGTGAAGTGAACATTACTGACTTGGGGTTCTCCTCCTCAGCGGAACAAGATACCAGAACTGGAAGAGGAAGTTTGTGGAGCGGAAAGGGCGTCGTTCGAGGTTGTTTGGATTCCAGAGGAAACAGCGTGCATTGCAAAAGCACTTTGTGGTCATCAATTTCTGCAATTCACGATAATTGAGGTACGTCGCTTCACATTCTCAATAGAGTAAGTTGTATATAGGGTTAGATGTAGTCATGGTTGTCATGGAAGTGATAGTATCTTTCTCTATTTTTTTAGGGTTCCGGCGTTGCGTCTTCCATGACAGTGACGGAATAGTTTTGCGAGGTTGTTGATGAACAATTCATGGGCGGTTGTTTAGTAGTTGTGGCAACGATTACTGGTGACTTGTCATCCCTGCCCATGCTTCGATGTCAGCGGCCGCTTCAGTCCATAGTGTCATATGTAGCACTCTCCAATTCAGGTCCATTCTCTTGTGTGGCGGTGAAAGTGACGAAATTATTTCTTGCTAAGCAAGCTTGATGTGATGAATGCACGGAATGGCACAGGCATACTACTGGAGAGCGAATGACTGCTCAGGCCAAAACCTTGACAAAGCCACAACAACTGTAAAACACAACATTGTCGTCATAGTGACATTCTCTTGTTGTTCATGCTAATTTCCTTTTTCTCTTTGACCCTTCATTCTTTTGTACAGTTCACTTTTTCTTGTGATGGACATCTTCGACAGCCCTGCCGAGTTTTTGGGCATGACATCTCTAGTACTACTCCTACTGTTGAGTTCGCACCAAGCATTGTCATTAGCTGTGGAAGCCCGCAATGAAGATGACATGGTGGACGAATTCAATGTGGACACTGCCTTGGCGCCTTCACATGCACTGGACCTGAATGGTATCACACAGACTGTATTGATGCACTTTCGTCTGTGGACTTCCCTTTCACAACTGGATGAGGAACTTGGTTTCTAGGTAAAACCCAGATCCACCGTCTGGTTCTCACGCTTCCTTCTCGAAGAATATGACGAAGACTGGTGGGTTCAACTTTTTCGTATGACCAAGCGTGTGGTTTTGTCTCTAGCACAATTGCTATCACCTCACATTTGACGGCGTGATACAAGATACCGAGATGCTGTGCCTGTTGTTGTCCGCGTGGCATGTGTGCTTTTCAAATTGAGCCATGGAGCTAGTCTACTTATTTGCAGCGAAATGTTCGCAGTTGGGAAGAGCACAGTTTCCATCATTCTAAGGGAAGTGGTGAAAAGTCTGAACGTTAAGCTCAGGAGTGAAATTGCATGGCCAATTGGTGCAGCACTGGCCACCACTGCCGTTGGGTTTGAGAGAATGTGCGGACTGCCTGGTGTTGTCGGGGCCATTGATTGGACTCATTTTGCGGTGAAAAGACCAAGTTTTGGAAGTGCGGACTACTACTACTTCAAATCAGGTGGCTTCACGATAAACTGTCAAGCTGTTGTTGATAGCTCGAAGAGATTCCTCGACTTGTATGTTGGCATGCTAGGCTCCACAAATGATGCTCGCATGCTCAAGCGTTCCACATTGTATGCGAAAGGTCAGGCAAACACCTTGTGGGATCCCACGATTTCTTTCCAAGGATTCACGCCTTACCTGCTTGGCGATGCTGGCTATCCCTTGCTACCTTGGCTCCTTGTGCCCCATCGTCAAGCTTCTCGTTTGTCAGTAGCGGACACTCTTTTCAACCGCCGCCTGAGCAAAGGCCGCGGTGTGGTGGAGAATGTGTTCGCCTTGTTAAAAGGAAGTTTCTGCCAATTGCAACTGAAGTCAGACTTGAGTGTAACATTCATGCCGGACGTTGTCATTGCTTGCGGGTTGCTTCATAATGTTCTTCTCCAACAATCCCATGACGAAGTGGAACGATTGTTGAACGTACTCAGAACCGAGGGCCTTCATGCCGTTGATGATGTTGACGTTGTTGCAAGTGGATCCACCGTGGCAAGAGGCGACACTTTTGTAGCGGCTGGAGGTCAGCAGAAGCGTCGAGACTTGGGCGTGTTCTTGTCAGTTCAACGAATCGTTCCCCATTGACTTCCATGCACTGGTAGCATTTGGAGGGCTTCATATCACTTGTACAGACGAAGACATTATGTGTTAAATTCTTTTTTCCTGGCACAGTAAGGGTATAAAGCATAAGTTGCAGGATTTTTTTAGTAGTTGGCAGTGTTTGTATGAGGACACTACTAGCTGTATACTTGCTTTTGCTTTTAGTGTAGTCTTTCACTTCAACAGGGAACCTATTTACCGGCGATAGTGTTTTGTATGTACAATTTTTGAATTTTATTTTTATACAGTGAGCATACATTGCAATATTGAGTTCACAGACTCTGGAATAGTACATGCCAAAAGTGTAGTCTTTAGAACATATGGGCAGCTGTTACCACTACTACTATGATGTATGGCTATATATGTGCCTATAACATAATGTACAGAGAACAAAATAAGCTAACTTCGCATTGTCATTGGCCACTCAAGCATTCTCTTGCAGCCTCTAGTCTCTAACCTTCTGGTAATCCATCTGTTCCTTGAAGATTTTCTCCTGGACATTGATGCATGATTTCTCGAGCTCACGACTTGCTACAGCCATGTCTCTCATCTAGCTTGCCATGGCGTCGCCCRTAGCGCACGTTGCTTCCGCAATCAAACTGTGACCTGATAAGCTCTTTCAGCGAACTCCCGTGTTTGGTAGCCTTCGGCGTGGACTGCCCTCCGCAGTTTCAGAAGAACTCACATTGACAACCGCGACGCCAGTAGGGACTAGATTCTTTGGAAGTGGACTACGGCAACCCGTGTCGGGAGAGGACGCTAGTCCAATAAGGGCCCTTCCTTTCCCTGAACCCGGCGTTGCGGATGGAGACTGCGTCGACGAASTTACGTCGTCGCTCTGGTCTAGTGATGCAGCTACTGCAATTGGGTCTTCTTTGTCGTCACTTACAGCTGGGAAGTCTGGTTCTTCTGTAGGTGCCACTACTGAGCGGTACGTACTACTGTTTGGTGAGAAGAGGTCGCGTGTATGGGGTGGCTGCACTGATGGTCTACTTCCATACCAATTGTGGATTTGGAAAAAAGCATCTTGCGGGTAAGTCCTAGGGAGCTGTTTGTGCTTTCKCTCGGCGGGGGCCATATTCCAATACAACAACCCATTCACGCCTAATTGAGCTAGATAATCCGCAATTCATCGGTAGTCCGGAATTAACTGATTCCACTTGTTTTTGCAAGCGGGGCCGTCACGCAAGCATGGAAAGTGTCCTTCATTCATAATGTCTCTGCTAATCCGCTGCCACTTTCCTGCATCGGAAGTCATGAACTCTCGTCCATCTATCGTCTCCAACTCCATAGGGTGAATGCAAGAAAGACCAGTACTATTTTGCGTCACAATTCAAATTGTGGAGTTTCCATCCACTATAACTTTTGAAGTATGAGACCAATTGACTTGAGAATTTTATTGGAGATGTCTTGCTTGATAACAATTARATTCCTTATTTTTTAGAAATTTTAAAAAATCATTTTATATTTAAATTTCAATTTAGCTAATTTGTCACGTTTTGCAATTTAGAGGTTTCTAGTATTGGGGAGTGCCCAAAATTAATGATCTAGAGCTTGAAATTTTTGTGGTCTATTTCCACACTAGGTGGGCATGCATTTGCCAAAGGAAATCTAAAAAAACATTATTTTATGTCCTCCACATGCGTGCTAATAGGGGTCTCTTGCGCGCGCACTTCTGAACATTCAAGATGGTTTTAAGATCATTATTTTGGTGAAATCTCTTTATCATAAAGTTCTCCCAAATTTTCAGTTTTTAGTTTTTTTTAAAATTACATTTCCTATTTTCTACAAATTAAAACATCAAAACACCTATTTTCATGAAATTTTGCACATTTTTGCACATTTCTAGTTCTCCTACTTAGAGAATTTTCCTACGCTTTTCCTTCATAGGGTACCTTCTTCTTACATGTGTATACATTAAATATATTTTTCACATTTTTTTAAAATTGTTTTTCTATTTTTACAGTACTCCCGAAAAAACCATGAGTACTATGTGAGTACTATGCCAAACGCTACAAAAACGGGGGGGTCTTTCTTGCAATCACCCCATAACGAACATAGCTCTTTTTGCTTCGATGAGGGCATTCACGTACCTAGGGTTGTCCACGTCCAACGTCCCGGGGGAAATTGCGTCCCAAAATCGTCCGTCCGTCCGAATCTGCGGGACGCTCACGTCCGGCGGGCGGACGGCGGACGGCCTGGCGGACAAGGTCGGGTGGACGCGGAAAGGCGGAGGCAAACATGCGGACGGACTTGCAAAATTCAAAAAATGAGTGTCCGCAAGTCCATTCGCCTGCATCTCCAACGGGTAGACGACTCTGGCTGACGGCCACGACGGACGGTCCCAGCGGATGGCCTCGGCGGACGGCCTGTCCAAATGTCAGGGGACGTCCGGGGGGCTACGCCCGCGGACGCCGGACGTCCGGACAACGAATGATTCACCTCTAGCTGATTCCAATTCAGCCTTCGTTCACGTCGAACCCGTTTTGGAGGTGCACTCCCCTCCGAAGTATCCATCGTCGATTGCGGCCGTGCTGTTCCAGCCACAGGGACTGCACGATCAACGCTCCCGACCATGTCGCCGTCTACGCTTCAACAAGAGATAGTTACTTCATGAAAAATAATGCACATACGGCCTTCCATGCATGCAGAGTATTGTATCATGCTATTTGGAAAGACTACTGCAGTGTCATTTAGACTTACTGCCCATCTGATTCTTGACAATGTACAAAAATAATTTTTTCTTAATTTGGCATGTGTGCAGTAATTCCAAAGAGGATCGTCCTCGACAACTCTGTGTCAACAGTCCGACCACTAAACAGACTTGGTCATGGATTTACAATGGAATAGACCGTAATAACCACCTTCTTAACAGCTACGTACATGAAAAGGTGGAAAAACTATAGATCCACAAGAGTTGGCACACTAGCTTACTTGCAGAGCCAGATCCAGTTGCAGCAATGATTGTGCCAACTGACCTTGACTGCACGCTCCTGGAATCCATTGTTGCCCCACCTACCTCAGCAATTGAAGGAAAAGTGTCAGATAATGAACGCCACATACAAATTACAAATCATCAGCAAGAAGCTCCAGTACACAAGCACAACAACATACTGAAGGTAGCGTACCAAATCAATTTCTATATGCGTCAAATCTCCTTGAAAGCTACTGAATTGTCGACTACCTTTGCACTCACTTACTCCCAGGCATGCTTTGAAATTCACCTGAACAAATACACGTCTTTGAGGCTCACACTCAAAATTCTTGAATACGCAACAAGGTCTAGGAAATGCTGCGCACCATACATGGCGGCGGCTGCGCTTAATTGAGGTTAGTATTATAAGTGCAAAATGCTGACTTGAGTTAATTGTGCCTTGCCACCCCACTTAACTTATTCCGCACTTAAATTCCCTACATCTACGAAACTACAAGATGTCGCTTCTATTTTAACACAGCGTAGTACCACTTCCAGTTTTATATTGCACGACAATTACTGCTCTAATACAACCCTTAAACTGATGGCCACGTCGCCAGACACGTAGGCTTGGTAGATACAAATGCACAGTAGTGCGAACCCCCGACGAAATTGCTACGTAACAACCACGCTTACAACCGCTCCTATCCCCAGGTGCGAACATACGCTTACCTAGAAGGCCAGAAATAAGTACATAAGAGAAAAGATCTTAGACTTAGAATCACACAAACCATAAATTCAAAAGTGAACAATTAATATGCAGCATTACTGAGTGCTTGACTTCATCCACAAGACTCCTCTCTCTCTGTCTATTTTAAGGCCCCATTTTTGTTCAAAATATAGTAGCCATGAGTCCATGACAACATTTTGAAGTATTGTTTGTCTAATTGCAGATCACAAGCTTACACTCACAAACCCGATGACATTTGCAAGCTCCAGAGTCCAAACACCGCCTATTAACCAAAAGAATGCAGCATGTCAAAGCTAGATCAATCCATGTAACTCGAAATTATATGTAGATCAATAGAGCTTAATGTAAAAGTGAAAACCATCCAACCAACCACGAAGGCCAAGAAAATACAAACTTTATCGCTTTTTCCGTCAATTGTTTTCTATAATTGCAAGTTTGTTTTTTGTTTTTTTTCAAAACTGAATTAGTACGATTTTCACCTGATTGGAAAGGAAAAAAATACCTGCAACAGTGAGTGCAGCTATGTACAACGTACAAGGCCTATACAAATGCCTACCAAAGTGAGAGACATACATAGTCAAACACTAACAACTCTCAATTCGTCAGTGGATCGGAACTGGAATTGATCAGCAGAAACTAAGATAGATGGTTCAAAAAGCAAGCATCTAAGGAGAAAAAGCCCTTTAAAAGAAGTTCGTCAATCCAATTTTTTTCTCCCTTTTTTTGGAAGGAAGAGAAATGGAGAATGGTGCAGTACAGATTTTAATTACAAATTTATCGCACATAATGAAATATATATGATTTTTGGAAGTTGAAGATATGTAGGTTGCTATTATAGGTCCTAGGGTACAACCAAAATGAAAAAAAACATGCACTTGAATCAAGCAAACTAGTGCAAAAAATAAATGAATAGGATGCTAAAAATGTTCATACAAGCTATTAATGCGTCCAATGAATTTTCAAAATGACGCCATCAACATTTATACAATCTACATTATACAATAGCAAGTTCTAAGCTGATTTATGAGAAGGTAGTTAAATCAATTACATATGATTTTCCTTGCGTATCAGAATTGTGGCAATACAGGTACCTGCCACTCTTGTCTCTTGAACTGCACCTTCAAAATCTTAAAATCAACCAAACTTTATCAGCACAAAACATTTGCTCCATTTTTACAACCTTCTATATTGTTTCTGGTACTCCTACATGGATGGTACTTGATGACCGAAAGGTTTTTGAGCCTCCTATAATAAGAGTATGGTTTCATTCCAAGAGGACATGACAATGAGTTCGACGAGAGAAGCCAGTACATAAACAACAGAACAACTGATCGGCTGGGATCCTTCACCAATACACACCACTAGAATGATAAATTAAGTGCAAGGCCAACATAACAAAAAGTTACTCTCAAAATCCTTCTTGCTATCGTACCAGCGTTAATATGGACACAACATATTAAACCAACTTAGCTTACAAATCAATAGGTGATACAGTTGTCCTTGCTCCAATCCGGTGTTTTAGGAGATTCCCTAAACGAACATGAGTTATTAGTTATGTTGGCCCGCACAAGTAGTCCACAATTGTAAGGCGTTACATGTACTTAATCTGGAGCAGCCTGGACAAGCTAAGTAGACTACTTCCAATCTGTTGCAGAAAGAGAACATTCTAGTGGGCCTATGGCAATGTCTACTAATTAAATCGAAGAAAAATCCTCTAAGGGTCCCTGCCCACCTACGCCTTGTTACGATGGTAAGCACAAAGAAAATCACATAAGCAAACTAAGCCTTCACACATGCATCGGTGATAATTACCATACCAAGCCCGAACCTACGTGGCAAGGTTTGGTGGTTGTCAAAAGACCTAATGTAATTACTTATCACACACTTATCATTCAATAGTTCGAATCACTTCTATTTATCATGGAATTTTTGAGATCTACAAAATGTGAAGAATTTCAAGACATGTTTGCGGTGGTTGCTACATCATTGTGACCCCGCGCTTTTCCAATCGTCCTCCTTGCCCCGCCCTTTTTCGATCGATCTCATAGTTTGCAATCTCTTGAGTGCACTCACAGCTTTCATCGTCGCCATTCGCTTCAATTTCTCCTTGTTTTCTTTGCACTTAGTCAAGTTGCGTTCTCGCTTCATCATTTCATTGTACGGTATGCTCATTTGTCACAATTTTTGGATTCTTCGCTTTTGGTTGTTGCATTATTCTTTTTTGGCTTGTGAATTGTTCTTTGAATTTTCTTGCATCACTCGCTCACGTTCACTTTGTTGCTTGCAATCATTCCGTCTTGCTCACATTCCTCCTTGCTCGTATTCCAGTTTTCTTTGTTAAATTTGGTTGTGGGTTTTCCAATGTGACATCCTCCGCCTTGCAAGCTCTGCAGCAGACACCTTTTCCATTCCTCGCAACAACACATCTCAACAGCACACTTGAGCACTTCAACACATCTTTGCTAGTCAAGTTGAAATTGAGAAATTGGCACTCAATTTGAAATATGTTGCCCAAAATCAAGGAGCACGAGAAGAATTTTCAAAATAAATTTGGGGTTATGTGTGCGAGAGAATAAGAACAATAGTTAACACCTTTCTCAAATGTGAATGCAGTTCAATTCTCAATGGTGATACGAAATGGAATTTGATAAATTCAGCCAAGGTGAGAAGAGAGCATTTGCTAACTGCACTATACCAAACCCTTACAAAGATTCTTCAGTTCATCGGACCTCAATATAACTAGTTCAAGAATGTTCAATGTAAACATGATGTAGTTTTTTTAAAACTCCGATGATAGTCCTTATCGTTCTCATGATAAATTGCTCAAGTGGGCAAGGACCCTAAGTTGGAGAACTAGAAAAGTGCAAAATCTCAAGAAAATAGGTACTTTGACGTTACAATTTCTAAAAATCACAAAAAAAAATTTTAGAGAAAATAAGAGATGCTTGCATTTTTAACAACTTTATGAAAATGGTCATTCACCAAACAAATCACCAAAATAATGTTTTATATGTTTCAAAATGCAAGCAAAAAGAAGCTCACCTTGTAGACTTCCATACCACATAAAATTAATTATTTTATAAAATTCCACTGGCTAGCTTCTACAAATCTATTAGAGTATTAGAAGATCATTTTTACCAAATTTCAGCTCTAATCTCTCATTTCTAGATATTACTTTGCTCAAAAAACCTCCCAATTGGCAAGTGTGACATTCAGTTGGGGTCTATTTTTGGATAATAAACTGTTTTTGAAAAATGAAAAAAAATTAGGTAAGGTGTAATACAAGGTTGTCATACATGGTTGTCATACATGGCTACGTGACTAGAACTTGCACTTCTTTTGCAATTCCAGCACACCAAAGATGCCTCAGAAACACAAGAAAACATATTTTTGCATTAGTTTGGATATAGAATTTCACTATGATACACCCGTAGGTGTAATTAGATCTTTTTCAAGTAATAAAGCGTGAGGAGAAGCTCCTTAAAAAGCTAGAAAAATCTCAAAACTATTAGAAATTGAGTCTACATCATTTTTAAAGATTGTGTATATGCTTGGACGGAACTTTGAGGCAAATGCCTTCCATTTCATCACGTTGGAGACTCAACTTGAAAAAGATGAATCTCCATTGCTTCACGTGAAAGACATGGATATTGAAGTTCCAAACAAGATGCCAAAGTCTCCATCAAGATCCAAAGTCAAGATTCAAACTCACATATAGGGTTTTTTGTATTCTATTCTGTTCCACACCACCTTTTGCCAAGGGTTGTTATTATGTGAGCATAAAAGTGTGAGCCCATGAGACTAAAATACCACACACCTACATAATAAGTGTATAGGATATGGAAACTGCATTAGATGTTTTTTCAACCTTGTAGAAGATTGTTTTGGGGTTGGGTTCCCTGTTCCCCAAAACTGTTCCGCTGCATAGCCGCGTAGGAAACCAATGATTGCTAGTATGAAATTTTGAATTTCAAAAAAGAAAAAAAGAAAAAGAAAAATTCCAAAAATCTTAGAAAGTATAAAAAATTGAAAACTGATTTAAAAAATTATTTTTTTAAATATTTAATAATCAAATTAAAAAAATTCACTAATTAGTATTATCTGGGGTGGCAGTCTCTCAGCCACGTCAAACTGCCTACGTGGTAGAGTTCCCAGAGTTCCCAATGTGTTCCCGTAGCCCGGGAACTCGCACTCTTCTAAATGGTCCAAAAAACATCTAATGTCTATAATTATGTGGTATATAACTATATATGTTACAAATACCCATATTATAGGTGTTTATGATACATACACCTTCTAATTATAGTGTGTGGTATCCATATTATAGGTACCAATATTATAAGTTCAATGCTCTCAAGCTCGCATTTTAGGGCTCACATATTAGCACTGTTGACCTTCTGCTAATCTCGCCTAGTTCTGCAACATTGGGCCAATGAGAAATTAAGGAACACGCATATCACATGACAAGTTCTACCATAAAGGATTTCCAGGCTTGAAAAAAGCTCACAAATTTTGATGCAAGACTTGACAATTAGACCAGCTCCAATTCCATCTATCGCCTTAACCCCTAAAGGTCTTTGACTATGCTTTCACCAAAAACGCTCCAAAACTGCCATTTCTAGTGCAAGTACCAAATTTTAGAAAAAAAACATTTTTGGACAAAAGTAACCATAGGATCTTGTATCAAAATACTTTGGGAAGATGATTCATAGTGAGCTGCCCAAAATCGCTATGTTGCCAAAAAACGCAGTTTGGTCCTTTAGGGGTTAATGACATGTAGAGGCTCACAGTATATCAATCAATAGGACAAATGTGTGCTACTGAATTGAATACTCATATCCAATCAAGTTGAATGGATTGATATGACTTAGAGCATCCCCACAGCTGACACAGAATTGAAACGCAGAATTGAGTGTTTGGCGAGCTTATTTCATCCAGCCGGCCAAAAACTCCAACAAGTTCAAATGTATATATCTCACATGGGTTGGGACTCCTCCCCCATCCCATGTGGATATAGTCATCTTTCCAACATTGGAACACTCAAGTCTTCCAATATCCACATGGAGTGGTCATGGGTATCTCAACCTATGTAAGATATCTCACATGGGTACCCTTGACCACCCCATGTGGATATTGAAAGATTTGAATCTCCAAGTGAGAGTGAAGCTCTATATGTTCACATGGGTTGGTAGAAGGTGTGCTAACCCATGTGGGATAAACAAGAGCATGAATTAGCATGAGCTAATTTATGCTTTTGTTTATCCCACATGGGTTGGCACACCTTCTACCAACCCAAGAGGATATATAGAGCTTCATTTTCATTTGGAAGTTCAAATTAAGAAGAAAATACTTCTTCATCTTTTTTTTTTACATAAGTAAAAGAAGCATTTTTGAAATTGCATTAGAGCATTTCAACAAAAAAAAAAAAACTTGAAAATTTTAAGGGTCAGTTTATGGGTTGACCATCCTTTGCACCTCAAAATTGGGGTGCAAAGGACAATCAAATCATATACTATGCCACTGGCAAAGCCCAGTATTTGACTGTTTGATCCTTAAATTTGGCCGTGGCCAGCCATATTTTGGCCCTAGCCGTGCCTACCGTCGGGCAACAATGTGCACCTAGCCCGGCCAAATCCCAGTCTGCACCTCTTGCTGTAGGGAAGCTCTTAGGGCCCAACTCAATTAGACATACAAGTGTACCCTTGGTTGAATTGGAGGATCATTCAGCGCATGATGGAAGTTTGAAAGCAAAAACTACATGTCTGGAGGAGATAGAGAACAACGGCACGAATTAGTTATGAAGGAGTAATGCCTCATTGTAACTCAACTGTAGGAGTAGGGTGGACCAAAAGGGCCATGACCTGTCATGGGGTCCCAAGCGCAAGTCACCCAGGGAAAAGTATAGGCTACCTGCGGTATAGGGCGGGTCATTCGCGGTGGAGCCCGGGGTACCTATGGTCCAGGGCAGTGTTGTTTTCCTTCCAAATTTTTGACCTGCCCGCTCGGATTTATCATCCATTCGTTTTTTTTTCATTCATTCGAGAAGCCGCTTGAAACGCACACCACGGCACACTACGTCTTCCCGTTGCACACCGCATGGTTTTTTCCGCTTTTTCTTTCTACTTGTTGTTTGGCTCATCGTATTGTTTTTCTGGAGTCGATCTAGGGTTTTGGTTGTTGATCTATAAATTGTTTTAGATGATGCATCCTTGTGTCGGAGTAGTGTGCTGGAGTTTGCCCTTGAGAGGATAGCGTTGAAGGACGATTGCGAACGCTTTAGGTCTTCCCTTCCGGTCACATATACTCAAGCAATGAGGTTAGTGTTAACTTCTTTCAGCTTCCTTTCAGTTACCAAAAAATGAAGTTTCAGAGCACTTCAGTCGGAAGAAATCGATGGTGATCTTCATGAGGTTACCATGTTTCTCTATTGTCTCATGCATATAGGTAATAGCTTTCTCTCGATGAAGTTGGGAGAGGGCTCTTGTAAACCCTAGTGTTAATGGACATATGGATTGCTGGGAGTTTTTTTGTAGAATTGATCCTTGATAGCGTGCTGACACGAGTTATGCTGTCTGGCAAACCAGCTGGTCAGTGATGAAATCAACGATGCTGCTCGCACAACGCTTCAAGCTATAAAACTCCTTGCATTGTACCTGTCCAAGGGAGCTAAGAAGGTATAGCTCGGTTGACGCATTGTAGCATATTTAGTCACTTGGAGAAACTGATTTGTGTGAGAGTACGTGTATAGTTTGTGCGTCATGGAACATGTCGTGTATCTCCAATGTCGGTTATCTGGGACGAGAACAAGACTCTGTTTCTTCTGGTGCTCAGTAATTTCCATTACAGGACTTCTTGCATTAACATGGCCGAATCAAATGTGGAGCCCACAACCGACTTGGTTGACYACGTACAAACTATGTTAAATGAAGGAACTCAATTCAAAAAAATTGCAGAGTCGTTGAACATCTATGATCCAAGACAACTGAAACGAATGATGACCAAAGCATTGGGATATAAATTTCGAGTGCATCATTGTTTCACAACAAAAGAAATGTCCAATACCATTCAAGGTGCCCTTCCTGTTACAGAGCATGGGGCAAATTAGGAGATCCGGCATGTGAGGGCAGCACTTGCACGCTTGCGCATTAGGGCACCCAAGCGAACGGTGGCAAAAGCCTTGCAAACTATATCAGGTACATTCAAAATTAAATTTGTTTTGTTGGATTAATTATCTACATTGATTGAAAAAATCTAATATAGTTTTTTTTGTTATGTACAGAGGCTCATTACAACCGACGTAGACGAGCATTACCCATTGTTTGTCGACAATATAATGTATCCATACCCATGGCCCTCTGGCATATAGACTGTAAGCTAAATTTTTCTCTCTTTATTTATTCTAACTTCATTTTAAAGCTTAGTAACAAAGCATCTTACTTTTCATTGGTTTAACACTTAAAATGCATGTTTTGTACAGCATATGATAAATTGACCATGTACGGGCTACGTATACATGGTTGCATTGACGGGGCTTTACATTACGTCTTGTATGCAAAAGTTGCACCAAACAAGACCCAAAAAACTCTTTTTGAACCATTTTCTTCAGTTGTCCAAAAATTTGGTGCTCCTTTATAGGTGAGGTCTGATTTTGCTGCAGAGCATGCCTTGATTCAGAGATATATGCTGGAAGTACGGCCGGGGACACGAAATCCATTCCTCATAGGTTTATTTGTGCACAATCAAAGGATAGAACACTGGTGGAGGCTATTGTGGGAGAAAGTAATTTGGTTTCACAAAAATGCTATTCAGGAAATGGATGAACAAGGATATTTTATTCCTCATGATCCATATCAAAGGGCTTCTTTTCAAGCTGTCTACATCCCCATTCTACAAGACATTGTAAATGAGTGGATTGGGGTTTGGAACCTCCACCGTGTGCAGCTTATCAATGAGCAAGGAAGATTTCGTCCATCTCATGTGCCAGCAAGATATTTCCGGGAATATGAACGTCTTTATGGGTGAGTTTAAAAGTTCACGAACTCTCACTCAAAGTTCCATCCTATATCATCCTTGATTATTACTAATTATGTTGTACAATTGTATTGTAATGCTTCAAAAGGTGGGCATCACATCCTTGTCCTTCGGAATACGACATACAAAACAGCTAAGGTTGGGAAAGACGTACTGGAATGTTTTCATTTACACTACTTTATGTCCCACTACTACTATATGTCTCAAGAGAGTGGCATTCCTATAGGTCAACTTGTTCCATTAGAGCATTCTACTGAAAGTATAGAAGCCTTTCAATTACTAGTTATGACAATTAGCAGATGAGGGGCAGAGGATTGACAGCCTTGTGCATAGACCCTGCAAGGCTGTGCTTTTGCATTAGCAAAAAGATCTCCCCAAAGATCCTTGTAATGCAATTGCTTGTTTCATGCAATGTCATATGGATAGATTAACCCCTAAATGTCACCTCTGTCCAGTTTTGACAGTTTTACAAAGATGCATTATAAAATGCAACTAAGGGATATTTCAACTAATGGCTAGAATATAGCACTAGTATTTCTCGTTACAATGATCTGAGTTTCTGAATTTTGGTCGATGAGAATTTGGAGAAGCAATTGCAGCCATCACACGTTCACACATTTAAGTGTTGGAGAATGGAGATTTGCTTCTAATTTATTCTTTTGATCTAGTGTGGAAGAAGACTTTGGATGCTTCCCATTCTATGTCTGTATCTTTGAATGATCAAGGCTCTTTGGTCAGGCTCAAATTTAATAATCTTTCACACTTTAAAATGAACTTTAAATTTATATGAAGTTTTGGGAGTATTCAAAGTAAAAGAACAAAGCTAAAAGTAATTCATTTTACTTTTCTTAACTACTTTCTACAAATTAATTGAGAACCAAAAAACAAACAAACAAACAAACAAACAAACAAACAAACAAACAAACAACCTATTTTGAGGTATTCATAATTACTTCTCTTCTATTTTTATTATTTTTAACATTTATAACATTTTATTTTTATATTTACTAAAATAAGAAATTTTCAGAAATCTTGATTTTGGTTTTTTTTTGTCTTCACAACTTTTGCATATATGAGATTAGATGCAAAAAACCCATATTTCTAACGTTCTATTTGTATTTGAAAATTTAGCAATTTAGCAATTTAGCAATTTAGCAATTTAGACTCTCATTAATATTTGAGAATATGTTATTATAGAACCCATGAAGTGCTTTTTGAAATAAAATTTCAAAAGAAAAAATATTTGTAATTTGACCCAAATGCTAAACCTAGGTCCCCAGTGTCTCAACTGGGGCCCTAAGTGCTAAACCTGGGGTCCCCAATGTCTCAACTAGGCCCCAAGTGCTACATTTGGGGTCCCCAGTGTCTCAACTGGGGCCCCAAGTGCTAAACCTGGGGCCCCTAGTGTCTCAATTGGGGCCCCAAGTACTAAACCTGGGCTCCAGTGTCTCAATTGGGGCCCCAAGTACTAAACCTGGGGTCCCCAGAGTCTCAAATAAGAGTACATTAAAGCAAAACATATGGTATCTTATTCAAATACCACTTGTATTTTAGGATAACTCCAATATCACTATATTTTGAATGCATGCACACATTTTTGGATGATTCAATGCTTTCATCCAAATTCTATACACTTCATCCTGATTTCATTCGACGAACGAGAGAGAGACGGCTCATTAATTCAAGCCTTGTTTTGCTTTGAACCTATGCTGTGACTTTGTGATACATTCAATCCATTGAACACAACGAAGTTGTGTACCTGCGACTTTGGCTTAATTCGGAGAGAGCTCGGTATAATTCTTGTCCTTTCAAGAATGGTAGGGTTTCAGTAGAGTTGTTTTCCTCACTTTCTTGTTTCAAGCACTGCTTACTTTCAATGGGAGGGAGTTTTAGCATCGCCGAGAGCATTTGCCACATGACGGATTGTAAGCCATAGTTAATTTCTTAAAAGGTCGGAACACACTTAATCTAGTAAGGAAACAGAATATTCTTGATTGCATTTTTCTATGGTAGTGTACTTACCTGCATCGAATAGGTCAACATTGCACTTGCCTCATTATGAGACGCCTCCATCCCAAGTACCCTCATCACATACACCTCTGTTCCAGATGCCTCCATGTGAGACACCTCCAATCCAGATGCCCCCCTTGGAGAGAAGTACATTCCACATGCCCACTGAAGTGCAACAAGATCTTCATGTCCTGGAAGTGGAAGAAGAAGTTCTAGTTAGTTTGGAAGGTGGACACATTGGTTCATTTTCTACATCATCATCGTCAACAGTAATAGACTTAACGTTACCCTCTTTCGAGAACCATGGGGCTGCAGATGAAAATTACCTAGATTTTATCTCAAATGAATGGGTACGTCTTCAGGAGGCTTATTTTGCAGCTTTAGAAAGGAAGAACAAGAAGATGTGCAATTCCGCCGACGAGGACTTTGAAGACATGAAAAGGAGCACTTCATTTAGGAAGTCTTTCAATGAACTAGAAACAGAGGTATTACAAGCTGCAACTTCTACAATCAAGAACATCACCTTGGGCTTGGTTCATAGGAGAAACCTTAAAAGAGGCATCAAATGCAGTGACTTAGACATCAATAAGATAACTTCACACATTACTATGTAGATGTTCACTCCAGCAGATTTGAAGTTGGAGTTTGAGAAGAATGCAAGGCTTTTCTGGAGGGAATGGGACAATTTTCATTACCTTATCAAAAACGCACCAAAGAATGCTATGTATCTTGATGCAGTCCATATCTTGCTTCATTCACATGGCAAAGAAAGAGTTGAAAGAATAAACGAGTTAGAGGAATTGTTCAAACTCAATACCAGCAAGAAAATCTCCCTGAAATTACTTGAACTAATGTGTAAATCAAACACTGCTCCAAAAGACATGGAAGAAGAGGAATTATTACATCAAAGGAAAGAAGTGGAGATGGCTTTACTTGAATTTCAGAGCTACTTTCTTCAACATAAGATCTTTTACTCTTACATGCATTTTTTTGATACTTCAAGGCTGGTTCCTACCGTTTGTATCAAAGTTATCCAAGGCAGAGAGTATCAAGCGTTTTGTGATCAGTGGAGGGAGGTATCACTCACCAAAAATATGTGTTACAAAGTAAAAGTGGAGTATGTCCACAATTCTGGTATTCAAGAGAAGAATACACAAGATGCAGATGGACTACGAAACTCCTGGCTCACAAATTGCTGGAAACAATTTGTATCTATGCCATTTGTAAGTCTAAGCATTATCCTGCAATAATACCAATTCAGATTTATATTGCGTGTATTACAAATTGGTAATTTATTCATGTACTGATTAATTGGTTGCTTTTAATCAGGTCTATAATTCTATTCTTGAGTACACAAACAATAGAGAAGGAGCAATTCTACATCCGATGAAAGACATGGATATTGTTCGACAAGACATTCAGCTTGATACGGTATGTGTATGTCAGCTTATAATTTTCCACTTCGTTTTTTAAATTCGTAAATTTTTGAATTGAGATTATGTATTTTGAAGCTTATCTCCTTCCTACCAACATGACATTCTACAGGGGCATATGATTGGTCACTTGATATGGGAGATCGCTTCCAAAAATTTGGAAGTGAATAGGCCATTCACATACTCAACATTACTGATGATATGCGACCAGGTTCTTCAATCACAAGATCTCACTCGGGGGGTTGATCTCCAGCTTCGGTCAAATTTGGAGAGGGACTTTTGACTTTGTTTTCCATCGAAATGGAGCATCCTGCATCAACTCAAACAGTCATTTTCACATGCTACAATGCTGGTWTYTYAACTAGCCGAAGATGAAATCRATGAGGACTTGGGGTGGTCTTTTGTAAATTTCAAATTTGAGGAGAAAAATTGGGCTGAAGAGGTGGAAAAAAAATTGGAGAGCATTATTTGGTGTCATCTATTTAAAGGCAGATAGCTAGTTGGCAAGGCCTTAAGAGAGGGGTTCTTTCTAGCAATAGAGACAGCACCCATTTCTGACAGTAGGAAAGAAGGGTTTAGGAATGAAGTTATGCAACTTACTCCAGATTGCTTGAAGATCGCTTTTTCAAGATCTTGCTGCGTTGAACCAAAACAATTCATGAAATCAGTGAAGTTTGAGAATTCAATCAAAAAGGATCACCAAAACTGGTTCACTAGAGCTATCCATGAGATGACCCACTCAGAGAGAATGAGGCTTGCTGTTTTCATCACAGGGTTGGAGTTCTTTGGGGGATCCCAAATGACAATTGACTTACTGAACAGAGTTGATGATCCATGCATCCAATCTAGCACATGCTTTTGTCAACTATATCTACCACCATATAGTTCTTACGAGACTATGGTAAGGATGATTAAGTACTCTACTATGGATACTAGTTATGGAAGACCGTAGTTCCAACTTCCTTTCAGTAGATCATGTCAAGTGACTGACCTTCTTCTGAGACAATTTGATGTTGAAATGTTCTCACTCCAACAGGATGCTCTCCTGCATCCTAATAAACAACAATTCACAGTTTAGTATTGTACCAATTCAGTTGTCTAATGCTTTACCTTGTACATTCTTTTAATCTTTTGGATCCAAAGACGACATCCATTCAAAATTCCATCCATTTACAACAACATCTCAACTTTTCTAACATAATGGCAGCGAAAACGCAATACGCACTTGGAACCAGTAGTTCTCGATCTCTGCGTTGTTTGTTTTTGAAAGCTTTGATCAGAGTGGCATGATTGAAACTGTACTTCTTCCCGTTGGCAGTGGCTATTGAATCTAATCAATATCTAGGTAGTCACACGTATTGTAAGAGGAAGAGCGGCAATTGACAACCGCTTTCTATAATGAATTGCAAGAGTTGGATTCATGATTCCCATCATGTATATCACAAAAAAAACTTTGCAACGAAATCCTTGTCACAAGCAAGTACTGATTAAAAGTGTACGAAGCGGGCAGGAGTTTCTTCGCATACGATATTCAGATTACAAAATGGGTAGTCTCTCCAGTAACTTGGCCCAGCTGATAGTCAGGTCCTTATTCTAGATCTCACAGCAGAGAACCCTTGGGAGCACCGCCGTACAAACACTACATTTTTAACAGAAATAGTTGGCATGAATCTCTTAAGTCAACAACTAATTAATCCAGCATGCATGACATGCAAATTCAAAAAAAATCCCAAGTACATTCAATTTGCGGACCATCAACGTAATTACACTCATTAAAACAAAATATAGAAATAGCATATCGTGCTAGAGATTCTTGAAGACTTCGCAAACTTCACACATTCATCCTCTATCTGTGTGGCTAGCTCACGTGTGGGAGCCAATACCAGGATCGAGGGCCCTTGACGTGCATTATTCTTCTGAGTTTGCAAATGAAGAAAGCCCGGCACTAGATAACCCAAAGTCTTCCCAGATCCTATCTTTGCAACTGCAACAACATCTTGCTTTTGCAAAACTATTGGCCATGATTGCGCTTGAATGGGCGTCGGAGCAGAAAAGCCAACCCCTCAAAGCTGCAATACATTAGATGCATAAAAATGCTCAAACCAACTCTACTATTCACCAAATCAAAGCATTGCAGACCAAAGTATAGAAGAACATTTAGCCGGCCACACGACCTCTAGAGCAGTAAAAAGTTATGCAAAGAGAATAATTCTATAATCGTTGGCAACTACCCCAAAGACATAGTGGAAGCAGCATATAATTTGCCTTCTTGCACTGACAAGCATGCAGGTAAAGCCATTCACAGGCGTCGGAATTCACAGGCTCAGCAAACCTAATGAATCCCCTTTAAGGCATGGCCGAATCTGCACAACAAGTGAAGAGAATGATGAACATTAAGTTACTCTCACATCCTGATAGGCCAATGAAATGAGCAATTGGTGAATACCTCGGCGATTTATCGAAGAAGTGAGATCTACGCCTCTGCATCTCCCAAGGAACGTAAAATGAGCTCCAAGGGCTGAAAACCTGACGAAGAAAGACGCGTCCAGACTCCTTGGAAAGCTGCCGCGATGGCGGATGCAGTGATGGCAAGCGGGATCAAAATTGGCAAGCAATGGCAAGCAAGAGCATCCATTAAAACTCGAATGCAAATAGAGGTAGAGGGCGTTCAATGATTGTTTTGGCAATTAGCACACTTCTCAAAAAACTTAAACAACGAAGAAAATCAAACGGGTAATAAAAAAGATGTACTGATAGGATATAAACTAGTTTATTTGACTCCTTCCGACTGAAGTGCTCTGAAACTTGATTCTTTGGTAACCAAAAGGAAACTGAAAGAAGGTAACACTAACCTCATTGCTGGAGTACACTTGACCAAGAAAGAAGACCTCAAAGCGCTCGCAATCGTCCTTCAACAAGTTACACATCTGCAACCAAAACCCTAGATCGACTCCAGAAAAACAACATGATGAGCCAAACAACAAGCAAAAAGAGAAAGCGGAAGAAACCATTCAGTGTGCAACGGGAAGACGCAGTGTGCCGCAGTGTGCGTTTCAAGCAACTTCTCGAATGAATGAAAAAAACGAATGGATGATAAATCCAAGCGAGCAGGTCAAAAATTTGGAAGGGAAACAACATTGCCTTGGACCACAGGTACCCTGGGCTCCATCGCGGGTGACCCGCCCTATACCGCAGGTAGCCTGTACTTTTCCCTCGGTGACCCGCACTTGGGACCCCATGACAGATCATGGCCTTTTTGGTCCACCCTATAAGAGCTTTGTACGTTGGGGAAACCATCTCTCACCTACTAACAACACTCAGGCACAGGGAGAAATTAACCATTAGCACCCCTTTACCACCTCTTTAATGACCACCTAGTCGGTAGTCGGTACTATGAATTCAGCACTTAGAAGGTGGTAAGATAGGAGGTCCATTAAGCGCCCATCTAAGGGCTATAGCCAAATTTCGGCAAGGTGAATTTGCTTGAAATAATTTTCAGTAAATTTTCATTGAAAAACAAGTGTAATTGACATCTAACCCAAGTTGTTTCATATTTTTTTGAGCTTTGCGGAATTAGTTGTGAATTTTTGAAGTTGCTGAAAAGTGCATTTCAATGGGCTCTAAAACCAACCACCTCCTCAAATGTAGATTGCTTGTACATTGGAGAGTGCAAAATGTACCTCCTGAGCTTGATTGGTTTTACCATTTTAGGACCTCCTACCTTAATAGTCAAATTTCTCCCACATGGTAATCTCTTCTATTTCTTGTACTAAACCAATAGAGTACGAGTGCAATCCTACTCTTATGAATGATTGGTGACTTTCTTTAGAAGAAAAAAAGAAGACTGGTAGTGCGAGTGCTACAATGAAGAGTAATTTGATTAGTGTCTGGCAACATTTGATTAACCCCTAAAAGACCATTGTCCTTCCGGGGGACACTTTGGATTTTGGGCAAGTACCTACAGTCTCAAATTTTGGTCATGATTTTCTGAATTTCTTTTAACCTCTAAAGTCCCAAGGCCTTCTTTCCATCAAAAACCACTCAAACCTGCCATTTCTAAAGCAAAGAGACAAAAACATTTTAAATGTTTATTTTTGTATATCTTACCATAGGATCTTGTACCAGACTTGCATAAGAATGTGTGGAAAAAATTTCACAAACTTTGGCTATGTAGATTGCAAGATATTTGCGTTTAAAGTTAAGGAAACAAGTTTTTTTGCAGCTTGCTCAACTACATTTTTTGGCTTTGAACCTTCGTAACTTATGATTTTTTCTCTATCGATTTTGAATTTCTTTTTTCATATGCTAAAGAAGTGAGTTGAAAATCTGAGAAAAAAATTTCAACAAAAATGCACTTAATTTTCACCCATTAAAAAACTGTTAAGTAGAAGTAGGTYCAAGATTGAAGGAAAATTTAAATTGTTAATAGCTCTAAGATGGAATCGAAGAACACTAATCCTAATGGTGAGATTGTTCTAGCAAGAGATTTTAACCTTGTGAAGCTTTTTGTTTTTTTAAATTGTGAAAATTGAGGTCAGAAATGAATCCTACAAGATATTTCTTCAAGAAGATGCTCAAATTGCCCGAAATCTATGATTGTCCATAACTTTTGCATAACAAATCCAAATGGAATGAATCAAAGCTTTCCATTCAGGCAAAAATTCAAATTATTTGAATTCTTTTTCTTTTTTTTTTGAAGTTTTCAAAGAAGTCAATTTCTACCCGGACCTGTAAAGAAAAGGCTTTTTGTGCCATAACTTTTGTATCAAGACTCCATTTGAAATAAAAAAAAATTATGTTTTCGGAAAGCTAACGTGTTTTCCTATCTTTTCTCAAAAATTCAAAAGATTAGGACATATATTGAGACTGTAGGAACCTGCTCGAAATCCATATTGTCCCCCGAAGGGACAATGAAACTTTAGAGGTTAAAGATAGAAAAATTGATTAGCTTTGTGGAAATATAAATTTTTTTTCCAATTGGTGCCCCAAAACAAAAGTTATGTCCAAATAAACTCAAAACAAGAGAAATTGGGTAGCAAAGTAAATTTTGAATTTTGAATTTTTTTTATGAGGATATTTTTTTCTCATATATTACATTTTTTTTTGTCTAAATAGATGCTTTTATTCATTCATTTGAATAAGTTCTTTGAAAGTTATGGACAATCTTGTTTTGAGGGCAATCTATGCATTTTCTTGAAAAAATAACTTATATAAATTACTTCTCATTGTTCTCAATGCAATTTTTATTATTTTTTGAAAAAAAAAATTTTAAATGATTTAGTTTGCTTGCTAGAACAATATCACCATTGGGATTAGTGATTTTTAATTCCGTTTTAAAGATATTAATAATTTAGATTTTCCTTCTATCGTGTACCTACTTCTACTTAACAATTTTCTCAAGAATGTAAATTAAGTTTTTTGGATCATTTTTATTCCATAGAATCTCAACTCAATTTTCCACCATAAATATTTAAAGCTCAAAACTTTGTATTGCAAAAAATTAAGTTAAGAAGGTTCAAAGTCAAATATTCTAGTCCTGCAATGTGCAAAAATAAATTGCTTTTTGCACCTTCGTCTCAAATACCTTGCAATCTATGTAGTCAAAAATTCTGAAATTTATTCCACACATTCCTATGCTAGTTGAGTGTAAGATCCTACGGGAGGATGTCTAAAAATAATAATTGTCAAATGTTTTTACTCTTTGCAATAAAAATGGCATTTTTGAGTGTTTTTTGGCAAAAAAAAGGACTTGATCCTTCAGGGTTGAAATGCCTTTCAAAGTGAGAAATGAACAGACAATAAAAACTCCCAGTCCTCACTTGAGTCAGCAAAAGTTAGAGTACATGTTGAATTTCATTAAAATGGCAGTATTTTGTGTTGTTTTAATGGAAAGTCGTGCCACTTCTAACATATTCCGCATCGTCTAACTACTAAAGGTCTTTGACTATATTTTCACCAAAAACGCTCCAAAATTGCCATTTTCTAGTACAAGTACCAAATTTAAGAAAAAAAAATCTTTGGAGACATGTAACTGTAGGATCTTATAGTAAACTACTTTGAAAAGATGTGGCAAAAATTTCAGATTTTTCCATCATGTGGATTGCAAAATATTTGCGTTTAAAGTGACAAAAATCCATTTTTTATCCTTGCAAAAATCTGGGCAGCTGCACTTCAGAAGGCCACATTTGTATGAAAAATGTCCAAAATGGTTGTAACTCTTTGGATTCATTCTTCAAGTCAAGTTGTCAACACTCTTGAACATCTTCAATTCATTTGGAATTGTATAATATGTAGGAAACAAATAATAAGTAGAAAGAAGTAGATAATGATTCAAAATACTGAATTGTTAACAATTCATTTATGAATTGAAAAATGCCAATCCCAATGGTTGCAATTGTGTAATAAAATATCTACACCCAATTTTTTTATTTATTTCAAAATTATTGAAAAATGAGTTAAATTAAGGACTTCAAAGTTTATTTTAGCATAGAGATTCCATGATTGCCCGCAAACAAAAATTCTTCATACCTTGTGACTTGTTGATCAAAATGGAGTAATTCAAAGCTTTCCATGTATATATAAATCTAGAAAACCAATTTCAAATTTTTATTTCTGAAAAAATTTATTATTTCACACTTGTCCACAGTGTCCAGACTGCCCGCCAACCACTGAAATCACATTTCATGCAATAACTTTTGAACCATGTAGTCAAAAGTCATGAAAATTGTTGGGCCTTAAAGCTACTCCTTGGACACATTTTGTGTGAAAATTTCATATAAAAGAATTAAAAAGTCCATTTGTAATGAGCTGCCCAAAATCACTATGTTGCCAAAAAAAACGCAATGTGGTCCCTTAGGGGTAATGGAATTCCACACTAGAGTGAATTTCATTGGAAAAAGTCGCAAATGACAAAACGTGGGACCAACTTGGCTACTAAAATTAGATAATTCTCAGTGAGTGTCGATACAGGTCCAAATCTCCTAAATGAAAAACAACGGAATTCGATTCACTCTAGTTTGGACCCCTTACAAGATTTCCACTAGGCTTTAGTTCAGACTAGAGAAATTACAATTAGAACATTATGCTTTTTGATCTGAAATCACAATGGAACCACCATTTGCTTGATCATAACATTCAATAGCGTGCTCTATTATTGCTTTGGCTTAGAATAGATGGTATGGAATATACCACATCCAACAATCTTCATCAATAGCTAATTGGACATGTGAAGGATGCAGAGATGTTGGGTGTGGAGTATTCCACACCATCACTAAGGTAAGACAACCCATAGTGGTCAAAATTTGGAGTTTGGCCTTACGCTACTATTGAAATTTTTCAATTTTTTTTCCACTGAAAGACTGTTGAATGAAGTGAGTAGTATAGTGTAGATTGTTTGTGGAAGCTCTTAGTTAGGTGTTGTTTGTAGCCAAAGCAATGGTGATAATAAAGAGGAACAGCGTGATAATAGAGAGGTGAAGACATAACCCATATGGTTAGTCATGGCACTTGATAGGAGAGTAGTTTAAGAAGGAAACTCTTAGCATGGGTTTAACATCCCTTTTCTCACACTTGTTTGTGATTCCCCTTCATTGGAATACATTAGCTTGGTGTTCTATCCTCAGTAGGTTATGGGACCACTCATGCGAGTTGCTATTAGAGATTAGATTTCATTGCAAGGTGTGTTGGAGGAGCACTATTGGAGCTTGGAGCAAGTGAAGTTTAGAGTCGATTGGAGCATATTGATTCAAGATTTTGACCTTTTGGTGAGGTATTTTCTTGCTTTAGAGATTTTGACCTTTCGGTGAGGTATTTTCTTGCTTTTGGAGAGATTTAGAGCATTTGAGTATTCAGTGGAGAGATTTAGAGCATTTGAGTGTTCACTGGAGAGATTTAGAGCATTCGAGTGTTCACTGGAGAGATTTAGACCACTTGGGGTCTGGTTCGAGTGCTTTGGAACACTTGGGTGTGCATTAGAAAGTTTAAGACCACTTGAGGTCTGCTTTGAGAGATTTGGAGCACTTGGGCTTCGAGTGGAGTGGAAGTCATCCACCATGGCCAATAGTGATGGAGATGTCGTGAGGCTCATTGACAAGTTCAATGGAGAGAACTTTGGACTATGGAAGTTCAAGATGGAGATGATCTTGGCCGAGAAGGATTTGTGGGAGATTGTGGAGGGCACCAAGGAGGTCCCGCAATTGATGCGGATGTCAAAGTCAAGAAGTCCTATGAGAGGAGAGTCAAGAAGGCCTTTTCAGTGATTGCTTGCAATCTTATAGATAAGCAACTTGCACATATTCGAGCATGCAAGGGACCCGCAGAAACATGGAAGGTGCTTTGCAACATCCATGAGACAAAGAGCTTGTCCAACATGCTCTTCATTCGGCGCAAGTTCTTCACGTGCAAGATGCAAAAGAACGAGGACATACTCGAAGTCAAGGCGCTTGCGGATCAACTTGTTTGTTTGGAGGTGCCCGTCACGGATGGAGATATCGTGATGACTTTACTAGAGAGCATGCCGCCTTCATATGAGTATCTCATCACGGCATTGGAGACAAGACCTATGGCGGAGCTCACTCTTAACTTCATCACGGCAAGATGGATGCATGAGGTGTCCAAGAGAAAGGAGAATGAGTCCCAAGAAAGAGGGGTCGCACTCTACTCACGATATGGACAAGAAGGGATCCATACAATGTTGGTGAAGCCATGAAGAGCGCGGTTGCAAATAAGTTGGAGCAAGCCATGCGAGAAGAGTACGTCTCACTTATGGCCAAAGGTACATGAGAGCTCTCTCCTTTTCCTCGTGATTATACAAGTGTTGGATGCAAATGGGTGTTTTGCACCAAGAGAGATGCATTGGGCAACATTGTGCACTACAAGGCGAGGTTGGTGGCCAAGGGATATTCTCAAGTTGAAGGGGTGGACTTCGATGAGACTTTTGCACCCGTGGCCAAGTTTTGCACCATTTGATGCATGGCGGCGATTGGGGCAGCCATGGACTTGGAGATGCACCAAATGGATGTCGTCACAGCGTTCCTCAATCCAAATCTTGAAGAAGTGATCTACATGGATCAATCCAAGGACTTTATTCATGTGGACCACGAGCACTTGAAATGTAAGCTAAAGAAGGCCATCTATGGATTGAGGCAATCAAGAAGAGCATGGTACATGGATGTGGATGCATTGTTTGCAAGAGAGGGCTACACAAGGAGTCATGCGGACCATTCTCTCTACATCAAGCAAACAAGTGCGTATTTGGTGATTGTCATTGTTTATGTGGATGACTTGATTATCATAACCAACACCATGAGTAAGATGGTAGAAGTGGAGGCGATGTTGAAGAGCCAATATGATATGAGCAACCTCGGAGAACTACACTATTGCCTTGGAGTGGAGTTTACAAGGCAACGTGCTTTGCGCACCATCACCATGAGCCAAAGCAAGTACATCGAAGGAGTGTTGAAGCGCTTCAATATTTAGAGGTGCAAATCCGTTGGCACGCCTCTTGATGTGAAGGAGAAGATGTCTAAACTCACGGACGAAGAGTATGAAGAGGTGAAGGCAAAAATGCAAGATGTGCCATACAAAGCCGCAGTGGAGAGCTTGATGTATGCCATCGTGGCCACGAGGCCTGACCTTGCATTTGCGATGAGTGTGGTGAGCCAACACATGGCCAAGAGTGGCCCAAAGCATTGGTCAGCGGTAAAGAGGGTCATGCAGTACCTCCAAGGTACATTGGATACCAAGTTGGTACTTGGAAGCAAGAGCCTTGCATTGGTGGCTTTTGTGAAACAGATTGGTCCGGAAATGCTATCAATAGGAGGTCGACAATGGAGTATGTTTTTCGTCTTGGAGACGGTGCCATTTTGTGGAACTCCAAGAAACAACCCACCATTGCCTTGTCTACGACCGAGGTAGAGTACATGGCCATTAGCCAATGCACAAGGGAATCCATATGGCTAAGGCAGCTCATGAGTGATGTTGGATTGAAGCAAGAGAAGAGCATACGCATCATATATTCATGTGTGACAATCAAAGCGCCATTGTCTTGGTGAAGAATCCAATCCATCACTCTTGGAGCAAAAACATCGATATTCAGCACCATTTCATTTGTGAGAAGGTTGAAAAAGATGTGATTGACATGAAGTACATTTCCACGAAGCACATGGTGGCGGATGTGCTTACTAAAGCACTTGGCAAGCCTCGACATGAAGTTCTTTGCAAAGAGATGGGTTTAACATTGTTTGGCAACAAACAAAGTGGGAATGTTGAACAAAGTGAGTAGTATAGTGTAGATTGTTTGTGGAAGCTCTTAGTTAGGTGTTGTTTGTAGCCAAAGCAATGGTGATAATAGAGAGGGACAGCGTGATAATAGAGAGGTGAAGACATAACCCATATGATTAGTCATGGCACTTGGTAGGAGAGTAGTATAAGAGGGAAACCCTTAGCATGGGTTTAACATCCCTTTTCTCACACTTGTTTGTGATTCCCCTTCATTGGAATACATTAGCTTGGTGTTCTTTTTTCAATAAAAACAAGTATGAGAAATAGTGAGAGCAGTTGAAATCATATTTTTTCCATAAAGTATGAATTTACTAGGAATTTTTGAAGTGTTCATTTTTCCATGGCCCAATAGAGTCTATAGACCACCCCATAGCCAACAAAATCTGAATCCATGATGGCCATCTCACTACCTAATGCAATCACAATATTTTATAACATGGAATGCTCAAAAAGTCAATCCTTGTAATGAATTTCACACTGAAAAGTTGGAAGTGCCTTATGTGGTCACTAATCACTCCATCACTATCATGTAAGACATTGATTGTGGCCAAGATCTCACAAAACTAAAAAAAACAGAATGGGGCCACTTCATAGGTGACTACTATGGAAGAAATACCCGCAATGGGCTGTCTTACCTTACTACTAAGTTAAGTTATGAACTTATGACCCCAACAAAAATGACTCACTCCTGAAGGCTCAAGACGCACTTACTTAATTAGTTGTCGCCCATCACATGAGGTCACTAATCACTCTATGGCGGTCAGGTTAGACATTGTGGTCAGGTTATGGCCTGAAAAATTGTCATGGGTCATTAACTGTCGACTATGGGTCATCTGACAGCAATGGGATGTTCTACCTTAGTATATTATGAATATGGTGATATTTGATCAACAAAACATTAACCACACATATTTCAATACTAAGTTGCTTAACCCCTTAAATCCCGAGGGGACACTTGGGATTTCGAGCAGGCTCGTGTGATCTCAATTTTTGACTCAATTGGTGCCCGTGGGCAAAAGTTATGCCATACTATGCATAAATTTCAGTTTGTCGGGCAAAACAAAAAAATTACAAAAATTTAAATTTTAAATAATTTTAAATAATTTTTAAAATTTTAAATAATTTTTAAAATTTTAAATAATTTTTAAAATTTTAAATAATTTTTAAAATTTTAAATAATTTTTAAAATTTTTAATAGTTTTTAAAATTTTTAATAATTTTTAAAATTTCAAATAATTTTTAAAATTTTTAATAATTTTTAAAATTTTTAATAATTTTTAAAATTTTTGATAATTTTTAAAATTTTTGATAATTTTTAAAATTTTTAATAATTTTTAAAACTTTTAATAATTTTTAAATTTTTAAATAATTTTTAAATTTCTAAATAATTTTTAAATTTCTAAATAATTTTTAAATTTCTAAATAATTTTTAAGTTTTTAAATAATTTTAAATAATTTTAAAAAAAATTTAAATTTTAAATAATTTTTAAATAATTTTAAATTTTTTTCTCAAAGATTATATTTTTGTATACATATGAATCTTTGATTCATTCTATTTGGCCTAATAATGAAAAAGTTATGGACAATCTTGTTTTTCAGGCAATCTAAGCATGCTCTTAAAAAAATACTTTGTAGGATTCATGTCTAAATGCAATTTTCACAATTTTGTAAAAAAAATTGTTGGACAAGATTAAGTTTATTTGCCAAAACAATCTCACCATTGAGATTATTGTGTTTCAATTTCATCTTAGAGCTATTAACCATTTAGTTTTTTTCCAATCGTGGACCTACTTCAACTTAACAATTTTTTAATGATTGAATATCAAGTGTGTTCCTTTTGAATTTTTTTCTCCTAATCCTCAACTTGAATCTTTAACACGCAAAATTTTAATTTTAAGCTTAATAGAGCAAAAAAATTTGATTAGGAAGCTTCAAAGCCAGAAAATCTACTCATTGAATGTATAAAAAAGATTGTTCTTTTCACTTCAAACAAGGCCATATTCGTTATATTGAGACTTTTTGCAGGCTCATTTCTATCTTTGACTCGAAGATAAACTGCTTTATCTCTTCACTAGTATTTTTTTATAAATAGTAACAACACCAACTTTTAGGATTTCATTATAGGATCACTATTTGAGCATTATTTATTTCTGGTTTCAATTATTATTTTTTTAAATGAATTTTCTAGTAACTAGCATTTTGTCTCAAAATTTGCAAAAAGTCTCAATATAACGAATATGGCCTTAAATGCAGATATCTAACAATCTATGCAGTCAAAGTTTGTGAAAATTTTCACACATTCATACACTAGTCTAATGCAAGATCCTACGGTTAGATATGCAAAAAAATTGAAAATTTTGAAATCTTTGCACCTTGCAATAGAAATGGCAGTTTTGAATGGATTTTGAGAGAAAAAAGGCCTTGGGACTTTAGGGGTTAATAATCATGATAGTACATAAATAACAAAGTATCACAACTCATATATATAATTGCAGTTGTAGAGTTATAAAGCTTAGTACAAGTCGTATAGAGAAACCTCAAGGGCCTTTCAAGGATTAACACTATTAGAAAGTATGGTAACTTTAGTAATGTAATGGTGAATTTGGTATAAATTCACAGTATTTTTGCACCAAAAATGACGGTATTCTATGACATTTTAATGGAATGGTGTGCTATTTTAATGAAATGTTGCGCCATTTTACCGTAATACCACCAATTTAATGAAATTCACCATTGTAAACCTAATGAATCATGGGTACAATATCCTTCATTATGTATAGGGCAATCACCCAAGGTAGAGGAAATTCTGGAAAAAAAAAATAAGCCGATGAGGAGAGTGAAGCCCAACAAGGAATGCTTGTTTATTTTTCCATAATTCCAAACAATGAGGAGTTTTCAAATGTAAATCATTAAAAGAAATCTGGATCTTACTCAAGGCCATTTGGCTGCATGAAATGCAAATGTGCAATTACAGAATAATATTTAAAAATAAAGAATTAAATAATTATAAAAAAAGTGTTTTTTATTTGGCCCACGTGATCACCCCTTGTCCTGCGGAGGACCGGGACTAAAAAATAATTCAAATAAAAATTTCAAGAAAAAGAAACTTTTTTTCCCCTAAATTTGCACATCTAGTGAAAGTCAAATGGTCGTCTAGAGGGGTTAGATTCTCTCTAATGTGCCCGTCCAAAAATGGATGAAACATGTGATCAATGAATGAAAAATCCGTAATCATTGATCATGTGGATTTCAATCTTTAGGAGGAGGTTACTAAAAATAATTTGCCTCTTCCCAGACCCATCTTTTTGAATGCAGAGCGTTAAATCGTGCGAACGAACTGGGCCCCTCAGGCTAGATTTACCACTGGGGAAAACGTAGGAATGTTTTATTTTTTGCAATTTTTTTTTTTTGCAATTTCTGAATTCAGATTTGCAATCAGAGACCCCAAATTATCTTTGAGGGCTAGAAAACATACCCTAGTGATGGCTCAATATAGGGGGCTTCAGTTTACTTTTACCCTCAAACAATACCCTGTGCGGCCCAGTTCGTTGGCACGATTTAACGGTCTACCTTTTGAATGGAACACTTCTTAATTGGGATTTGTGTTATTTCAAAATTGACTATCCACTGAAAATATGCAGCCCGACCCTACATTGACCCCAACAAACCCAGACCATTGATCTTTTCAAGAAAAAAGAACACCCCCCTCAACAGCTGTTGATTTGATTTATAAAAGCACCGGTGTGTGTTCAATCTAGGCCGTCGATCAGTATTGCAATAAGAAATAACGAAGACTGTTGATAAGGAGGAAAATGTTGATTACTGTTTGACACTCTCATCTTGTGCATTTCATCTCTCATGCATGGCACATTCATTGATTATTTTTGTATGTGTCTAGTGAGTTACTACTGAGGTATAGCGAAAGGAGATTTGCGAGATCTGTGAGATTGCTGCTTGGATTTGAGGTTCTGATTGTTGGAGCTTCTCTGCCAAGTTTGACGTTGTTGGAGCTTTCATTCAATAAGGTATGTTCTTGAATTTTACTCTTGAGATATACATGTTCTCGATTTGGGGTCGATTTGGGGTCTATAGGAAATGGCACCAGTGACTTAACCCTGGACTGCCGCCAGCACCATTCAGTGGCGTTTGGATGACAGTCCAGGGTCCATAGAAGACATTGGAAGTAGTTTTTTCATCCGTTTTTTTTGTGTTGACCTTTCATGTTGAGTTACAAAGACTATTCAATTGAATTTTTAGTTTAACTAGTGTTTGCTTTCATGTAGTTGAGAAGTAACTAAAAAAATGGATGGCCAAATTTGCTATTTTAGTGTATTTTGAGAAGTTGCTTCTCAATGTTCTGAATCTGAAATTTCTCCAAATAAATGATAATTTTTGAGTTTGAGACTGACTAACAAAATGAAGGCCATCTACTCTAGTTTCTACTCCAATTGGAATTTTGGAAAAATTCATAATATTGAATATTTTATTGCAGTTATAATTTTGGCTATAATGTACACACATGGTGAAATTTTCAGATTTTTTGAAATAATTTTCTATTTAATGTGATTTTTTCTTTACTATTTTTCAAAAATTCTCATAAAAATCAATTTTCCTCAAAAAAATCAAAATTTTTGGTGAAGTAGAGAATACATGTAATATCATCTCTGAAAAATAAACATAAAATTTTTCACACACATCTATTTCCAAAATGGCAACAAATTGAGTGATGAGCACCAAGGCTCTGAATGAGTGGTTATAGGTCTGTCCTTTAGGGGTTAAGCTTGATTGCTTTGGTTGCTTAATAGAGCTTTTACACTAGAATGTGAGTGAGATTGGAAAAACACGTATGTCTGATCCTTGAAAGTAAACACGTAGGTCTGATTTTTTTGTTAGTCTTTGAACTTCCTATTGTAGGTTGATTTTGAAGCAGATTCAGATTACATTGCTTGACTTGTTGCTGAGGCATGGATGTAGAGTCTTGGGTTTTAGAGTGGAATGTTGGTAGGTGTAGAGAAGTGAGGGTTTTCATGTTCTTGTCTGTAATTGCTTCACGAAGCCTTGCCTTGAAAATTAATTAGTTATGATTTTGAATAGGGTTTTGAAATGGTGTCACCCATGTTTCAAGTAATTTATTGGAGTTGTTGTTGGGATTAGGTTTGGATCTTCAAATTCAATGAAGGGGGAGGCAGATTTCAAATTTGGAAAGCCTCAAGATGGATGGGAGTGTTTGTGAAGTAAAGGTGCCCTTCTTAGATGAAGATTTGAGCTCATGCAGTAGAGACCCGACTGTAGAAATTAGGGTTTTGTATTCCAAAGATTTTAGGGTTGAATAGAACTACATGTTGCGTGTATGATGCAAATGACTATGGGTTTTCTTTAAATACTTGTACTAACAAATTTCTATGAATGATAATTTTGAAGATAATTTGTAAAAAAAACTACACTTGTATCTCTTTGAGAAATTTTGAAAATAAAAGTTTAACAAGTGCAACTCTTTCAAAATTTGTTCAAAACTTTAATGACCAATGCAAAAATGACACGTGTGCCCCCTTTGTAATTTGTAATTCATGTATGATTATATCCAAAAGTAATTGTTTATCTCACTATCCACTCAACTCAAAAGACACTATAAAGAATTTAAATCTACACTCTAAATGCCTCCAGCGTTTGGACAGATTGTCAACAATTGAAAGAAGAGACCGGCATGAATCAGATAGCTTTCCATTGGCTAGTCGAAGTGTCGGAGGACCCGGGGGGCAGGAGAGATTGTCCTGCACAGTACTAGACCCCTGGCAAGGTTTCCACTGGGCTCCAGTCTGGATCACAGAAAACGGCAGCAGTACTAGAATTAAGTTAGGCACCCTATGCAACACCCAACATAACATTCAGTAGCAAGCATTTACCCTGATTGTGTGGAATATTTCACACCCAACATCCTCTCCATCCTCCACATGTCCAATTAGCTATTGATGAAGGCTGTTGGATGTTGTATATTCCACACCATCTACCCTAAGCCAAGGCAATGCCAGAGCACGCTACTAAATGTTATGAAGACATTGCTGGATACACTACAAAAGCAAACTTGGACGGACATGTAAACATTGTTGTAACCCTTGCAGGACCATGCGGACGTTTTGCGTCCTTTGGAAGACAAAAAACTCATCTGGTGAGTGGATACTCACCAATTTTCATTTGTTCTTTTTGTAAAAGTAACCAAACATATGTCAATCATCATGGGAAGTTAAGTTTAGTGTCTTTAATTGCTTCCATATTTTTAGGTAGGCCTAATTGTATGAAGACAATAAAGATTTTCACGTGAAAGTGTTTTGTGCCACACTGCCTTTCTTGCAATTTTTGAAAGGGTAGCATCAAGTATTGGTTTCTACATTTTTTCCAAAGCTAAACATGTGTGTGAACAATGTTTTTCTTCTTGGTCAAGCACTACATATTGCACACCGCCTTTCCCCGCAGTAATAGGTCTATCTTTTAAGGGTTAAGCTTGGCTAAAGACGTTGTTCACGTGAAGCAACGTCTTGATACATGCATTTTGGAACGTTTACTGCATAAATGGGAACAAGTGAACTTGAGTTATCATGTTACTTTACTTCTTCACTTTTTTGGGAACATTTGTTCTCAAGAAGTTGTCTATTTAAGTGTGAAGATAGATATTTAATGTTCTGGACCAATGAAACATCAATGTACTGTATACAATGTTTACACTATATTGAATACAATATTTATATTCTACTATGTACAGTATTTATATTATAATATGTGGGTGATTGCAAGAAACACTTGTCTTATTTTTTGTCCCCTTGCCCTTGGACAGGTATTTTTTTGCTCATAACTTTTGCATAGTTTGATCTTTTAGAGTGAAATTTGGAATGAAGGTACTTCAGGTACATGAGGTAGTTTTAGACATTAAATAATCTTTTCAAAATTTTCAAAATTATTTTACTATTTTTAACCTTCCCCGATTGGATGTCTACCTTGGCCATTGTGGAGTTTTTTAAGGTGTGTACACCCAAAAGCGCCACAAATTGGTACTGTGTCTAGTTACTATTATTAGGCTGATAAAAAAATTTCAGTGTCTTGTTGCCAAATGAAAGCACGGTCCAATGCACCAAAAAACGTAGCATTTGGATCCCGTATGCAAAAGTTAATAAAGGTCAAAGTTTGTTTTTGAAAGCGCCATCTACAATCCGTGTACAGGACTGATTTTGAAAATGTACACAGACTGTAGATGGCGCTTTAAGGTTAGCTGCGCTTTTGGGTGTACCCACCTTAGTACAATTTTCTACCCAAAAATCCAAATTCGAAGCTCAAAATTGAGATGCGAGGACTTCTACTAAAGTTACATAGGTCCATGAAGATATTTTATATTTCCATCACTCTTTGCGTGTGCATAAATTTTAGAAATAAATTTTCCTAGGTCTAGATTTTCATACATGTGGATTTTTGAATGCTTTACAAATTATCCATATTTTATTTCATTTTTGAAAATTTTATTTCAAAAGTCAGAATACTGTAGTACTAAGGCCATTTTGACCCAAAAACGATAGGTGTTTCTTGCAACTACCCATGTACAATATTTATATTATACTATGTACAATATTTATATGGACTACTCTATGGACTTCCGAACTCGTCTTAATGCCTAAAGTCCCAAGGCCATTTTTCTATCAAAAACCACTGAGAATTGCCATTTTTGTTGCATTCACCCAAGAAAACAAAAAAGAATTTTTCTTAAATTATAACTGTAGGATCTTGTACTTCACTTGTCTTGGATCATGTGGTAAAAATTTCATGAAGTTTGACTGTATAGATTGGAGGATATTAGCATTCTAAGTGGAAATAGAAAGCTTTTTTGAACACTAGCTTGCTAACTTTGATTGCCATTTGTCGAAATGTTTTGCGCTACATACTTTAAATTTAAAATTTTCTATGTTGAAGAATTGAGTCGAAAGTCTTAAATTTTTTTTTTAAAAAACACACTTGATTTTCAATCTTTAAAAAAGTGTTAAGTAGAAGTAGGTCCAAGATTGAAAGAAAAACTAAATGGTTAATAGCTCTAAGATGGGATTGAAACACAATAATCCCCATGGTGAGATTTTCTAGAAAGTAAACTTCACCTTGTCCGACAATTTGTTTTGAAAAATTGTGAAAATTKCATTCAGAAATGAATCCTATAAGTTTTTTTTTCAAGAAGATGCTTAGATTGACCGAAAAACAAGATTGTCCATAACTTTTTCATTACTATTCCAAATAGAATGAATCAAAGCTTTACATGTAGACAAAAATATATCATTTCAGAAAAAAAAAAATTAACTTAATTTTGAATTTATGCAAAACGTTTTTGCTACCCGCTGAGTTCAGTTCTGGTGTTTTTGTGATATAACTTTTGCTCCCGGGCAACAATTGAAATAAAAATTATATTCCCACAAAGCTAATAAGTTCTTCTATCTTATGAGAAAGTTTCAAAAAGTTTCATAAATAATTAAGGCCACAGGAAGCTGCCTGAAATCCAATTTGTCTCCCAAGGGGACAATGGGACTTTAGGGTTAAAAATGAACGAACCGAACTTTAGACTCAAAATCCTAGCTTTTTGCTCCTAGTCTTATGGACACAACAAATTAACCTAGGAAAGATGCCGCGGACTAGAGTGGTCCGATGGATGATAGAGTATATTTCTGTGTGGGACAGAAGTGCAACTATTCATCCTCGGAATTTTGTGTGGAAAGGGGAGATCTTCTACAATACTTTGACTTCACACCACAAGAGAAAGGGGTGTTTTAAGTATAGTCCTAGAGATAAAATTTTAAGTAATGATCTTTTTAGGAGATTTTCAATAAGAGTTTACTAAAAATACGTGTCTTTCTAAGAAACTTCTCTAGGACTATACTTAAAACACCCCTTTCTCTTGTAGTGTCAAATGAGTTCTTTTGAATTTTTTAATACCAATTGTTCCCACGGTTTCAGAAATGATGATTTCCACATGGACCCCCGCGTCCTTCTAGGGTACTTGCAGATCAAAAGGAGATAGTTACGTACCTCTGGCGTTGGGAGAGATTGTCAACAATTGAAAGAAGAGACCGGCATGAATCAGAGCCTCAGTCTAGCTTTCCATTGGCTACCGTCTTAGTCGAAGTGTCGGAGGCCCAGGGGGGGCTGGAGAGATGGTCCTGCACAGTACTGGGTCCCTGGCAAGGTCTCCACTGGGCTCCAGTCTGGATCACAGAAAACGGCAGCATGCGAACACTGTGCTTCTTCGATCTGAAATCACCAAGGAAATCACCATGGAAATCACCCTGGAAACCACCCTGGAAACCACCCTGGAAACCACCATCTGACTTATTGGGCATGCACACTAAGGTAGTATGCTCTTAAAGCGACCATGCTCTAAAAGCGATCATGCTACAAAGGTACATTTTTCTTTCTTCAATGTACTAGCAGTGTACATTTGAGGAGGTGGTCACTTTTAGTGACCATTGCATTACTACTTCAAAAATGTGTAACTAATTCCTTGAAGGTCTGAAAATATGAAATAACTTGGGTTAGATGCCAATTCCTTTTTTCTTCCTATGAAAATTTACTGAAAATTGTTTCAAGGAGTTTAGCTTGCTTGAAAATGCAATCAGCTCTTAAATGGTCGCTTTAAGAGCAGTCTACCTTATTAATAAATCGCCCTAAATTTCAAGGAATAGTAGCTGGACCCGGTCTTTTTCTACACAACAAAGTGAATCAACTTCATAACATTCTTAACCTTCAATGGGGGGTTCCTTTTTCTCCCTCAAAATCTGGCCCCCAACAACCAATCAAGACATCTCTAGTCTCATAGAGGGTCGTTGCAAGAAACACTTACCGGTTTTGTCTCAAAATGGCCTATTTTCATGAGTCCTGAGACTTTTGGAATAATTTTTTTTTTAAGTAAAATAAAACATGGATAATTTGAAGAGCAATGAGAATATAATGTTTAAGAAAATTTACCTCTAAAAGTTATGCACAAAAAAACGACAATGGAAAATACAATGAAAATAAATACTTTTTTTCTTCTTTTTTAAAAATAGTAATAAAATTCAAAAAAAGAAAAGAAAAAAATTCCGTTTTTCCTAAGTTAAAGATGCTTCTTTTCCAATAAATTTCATCTTCAAAAAAAATATTTTGTGTTGTGTACAAGTGTACCTTGGTAGTGCACTTTGAGCACATGTGGAAGTTGGACAATTTAGTATTTTCAAAAAATCTCTCCTAGACTTGTGTAAGTATACTAAAGGATGATGCATGCCAATTTTCAGCTCAAAATTTGCTTTTTGGGGTAAAAAATAAGCCACTAAACCCCCCCAAATGGCCAAGGTAGACATCCAATCGGGGGCAGTTTAAAAATAGTAAAATAATTTTAAGATAACTGAAAAAATTACACAACATGTAAAACTTTTGTGTGCACCTTCAATCCAAATTTCAAGTCAAACAAAAAAAAATATGAAAACGTTATGAGCAAAATACTACTTGGTAAAGGTTAAGGGGACAAAAAAAGGACAAGTGTTTCTTGCAATCACCTTAGAGCACTCTCTCATAACGAGACCAACCAATGAAATTGCTTCTATTATAACTAAACCTATATAGCGGAGGATTATACCAGGGTAATTGCAAGAAACACTTGTCGTTTTGGGGTCAAAATGGCCTTAGTACTGGAGTACTGTGACTTTTGGAATAAAATTTTCAAAAATGAAATAAAATATGGGTAATTTGTAAAGCATTCAAAAAATCACATGTGTGAAAATTCAGACCCAAGAAAGTTTATTTCCAAAAGTTATGCACAGTCAAAGAGTGATGGAAAATACCCCAAAAATGAACACTTTGATTTTTTTTAAATAGTAAAAAAATTCAAAAAATTCTCCAAAAAAAAGCTATTTCCTCACTTGAAGATGCTTCTTTGCAACCATTTTTGTCTTTGGGAAAAAAAAATTGAGTTATTTGCACTTGTGCAAAGGTAGTGAACTTTGAGCACATGTGGAGGGTGGACAAATTACTATTTTTAGAAAAGCTCTTCTCGAGCCTTTGTAACTTTAGTAGAAGTCCTTGCATCTCAATTTTGAGCTTCAAATTCAGCTTTCTGGGGAGAAAAGAGTACTAAAACCTTCAAAATGGCCAAGGTAGACATATAATCGGGGGCAGGTTAAAAATAGTAATATAATTTTGAAAATTTTGAGAAAATTACTCAATGTCTAAAACTATCTCATGTACCTTCATTCCAAATTTCACTCCAAAAGATCAAACTATGCCAAAGTTATGAGCAAAAAAACACTTGTCCAAGGGCAAGGGGACAAAAAATAGGACAAGTGTTTCTTGCAATCACCCACCTCCACCTGAGGGGAGGTATAACACCCAATTAAGAATATTATGTTGCCAATCGAAGGAAGATAGTTATGTACCTCCGGCTTGCTCTAGGTTTGTGATGACATCTTTATAATTAATTCCGCTGATCTCCACATCGTCGAATCTAACAATCATTCTGGGAAGGTCATGTGATTTTATGGCAAATTTCAATAAATTGGCGGTATTCCATGTGCCATTTTCAAGTTTCAACCCTCGAGTCTGAACTACTTGAGTGAAATCTAGGACGGGTATAGATTTGAGGTCATCTATGAAATATGTAGATGTCACAAACCTATGACATATCTAGATTTCAAACCATGTGGTTTGAAACATCTAAGACAGTTATAGATTTCATAAATCTAAGACAAATATAGATTACAAAAATGTACGACAGGTTTAAATTTCAGAGCGGTCTGAACTAAAAAGTGCCAAAATAATGGAATGCCGCCATTTTAGTGAAATTCGCCTTTTTTTTTTCAAATTGCATCGAAGTGGTCACTGCTTGAGTGACACATTGATATGGATTAGTGCCTGCCTGTTTGCGTAGACGACAAGCGAAGGATCAGATTCCAAACTCTCAGGTTTTCAAGAAACAGATAGGTTTTAAATAATTTGTGAGGGTAGTTTTCACGCCTTTGTGTTCTGACTAGACATTGCTGTCCATATGATTGTGACTGAGACATTTATCATATCTTTGTAGAGCTTCTATGGTACAGTGCTAGACAGTAGGCTGCATCGAAGCAAGATTGCAAGGGAATGGGATTGACTGGACTAGTGTGAGTGAGTGTGGTACAAAGCGACGCGGTGGTACTTTAATTTCCATTTTCAGAGGTGTGCCATAAGGAGATGTACTCACTAATCTTGAAGTTATTGATCGATATAACTTTAGTGCAATTGTGGCTGCGCTTCAATTCCAACTTGCGTATCGAAACTTGATCAATTTCGACCTATAATTGAGTTACTCCTCACGATCTAGCTGGAATTGTCAGGATGCAACTTGCAGGTTCTTTTGTATTTTCAGTCCCCATGTCACTCACTATCGAATTGCCCTCGGTGCAAGTAACGCAACTTGCAGGTTCTTTTTGTATTTTCAGTCCCCATGTCATTCACTATCGAAATGCCCTCGGTGCAAGTAACGCGATAGCTAGCAAGCTCGATTGCTAGACTGAATCTCCAAAGTACTTACGTCTAGATGACAGTTTCTCGATCTGGTCGGGCCCCGTCCATGGTGTAGTTTGATCTGCTTCCATGAGACTGAGTATGTGTATCAGGGTAGATTGAAGTGCTACAATTGAATTGTGTAGTTTCAATAGTAATTGATTGGTGTAAGAAGTTTCAGCAGAAAATACTACCTTGTTTGAGTTGTGTCAGCTCAATCAAGTACTTCTTGTTTCATGAGTGGAGCTTCTTAAAGGTAGTTTGCTTGCTAAGTACTGGGTTCGTGCGCGCAGTACTTATTTTGGGAATTCTGCTTCACTAGGCAATTCAACTGGGTGTTTCAAACGCTAAATCCATCCTCTCTCTTTCTGGACGTTCAATTTTACGGAGTAGCAGAACAAGTACTGTGATGGAAAAGGCCATGGAGAAAGGGGTCGGAAGTTGTACAACATTATCTGTACGTCCCTCGCTTTGGAAGTGGAAGGTGACTATTTTGTTGACAGGCAATGATCGAGTTACTCCTAGTACTAGCACTCTTCTTTTTTCTTCAAAGCAAAGTTACCATCCGTAAGAGTAACGATCGCACTCTCACTCCACTGGGTTTGAAGTTTCGAAACGTCTCGTTGATGGACCCCTGCGTGAGTGACTTTCCCCCGTGTGACATTGTCGTGAAAAGTCACTGGAAAGTCACTTGCACAGGGAATGTGAGACAAAGAAATGCATACAATATGAGTCCCTTGCATGTGCAGGAGAGAGCACGTTGCGGAAGCCCTTGCAGAGACCCACTCCGATCCCTGTGAGTGAGTGCGCAAGTGCGAGAGTGTTGTTAGCATATGACGGATAGATATATACCCCAAAGTACAGAGTACTCGTAGCTAATTCATCATGGCTCCCCCAGCCCCCCACCCCCGGCCACCCTCTCTCTCCTCCTGCTGTGATTCACTGGTCCTTGCTTTCTAACTTTCGTCGTACAGTTTCATGCAGTAGTATACTTTCGGGAAGTCTGCGTCACGAAGCAACTGGGTGCTTCAAACGCTACCTAGGTCCGTCCTCTCTCTTTGTGGACGTACGATTGCAAGGATTAGCAGAACAAGTACAGTGAGTGTCACACGGGCCCACGCACTGCATGACGATTATTTTTGTAGTTAGTCAATTAATTAGGAGTACGCCCAGGCGTCCTTGTTGATCATTTTTTGTTTTCTCGTAGGATCCCCTGAGGAGGAGGGCTCCAATCACCCAGTGTCGGAGTAAACGATCAAAACGACAGCTCAGTCAAGACGATCATGGCGGAACAACAGCCTGCTGGAAATATCAATGGAGCTGCAGCTCGTGTGCCAAACGGAGCTGCGGCACCCCTGGCGGTTGCCCCCGTGGCGGTTCCTGTCATCGCCATTCCGGCGGGAGCGCTCCTGCCTCCTGCTGGTCCTGTCCTCCCACGGCCCCGTTTCGATATTGCAGCTGCTCTGCTGGGTCCCCTCCCATCAAAGCGCAACATAAGCTTCACCATGCATGCCAGAATGGATTGAAGCCTGGAGGCCATCAGCCTGGCCTGAATGCAAAAAATGGAAGTGCAGAACACGAGGCCCGCATATTCGCCCCTGGGCTTGCTGGGACAATATATTTAAGAATGGAGAGTATTAACTTTTAGGAAAATTCCATTCAGCTCTTTTATGTACGTCAAAGAACGCTTTCCGTAGAATCGTTGCTGCTGCTTTTTAAGAAGAAAAGTTTATGGTTACAAATCAGTAATCAGATTGCCTGCAACGAGTAGTTTAATTGATGGGTTGATCTGTAGTAAGTGACGTGACTGACGACGTCGGTATTTCCAAACTCGAGGGTTTGACTCTATTTTTTATATATATATATTTATATTTTTGATGGTGTTTGTGTTTTCCCGAGTGTGTTGTTGGCGTGTATCCTGATGAGTTTGGTCATTTTATAACTTATGAGAAGTCTTAACAAGATTGACATGAAAATTTTACCGCAATAATTAGACTTCAAGAAGAACATAACCCAACAAGTTTTATTGAAAACAAACATTGGATGAAGCCATGAAGGAGATACAAGCCCTCCAAGTTGTAGCCAACTAGCCATCAAATGTAGTTTTATGAACTCAAATTGAACTTGTGAACTTTGATTGACTTCCAAATAATCTATACATCTTGGATTGATTTGAAATTAAATTTTATTACACAAACTACAAAAAGAGAGAAAATTTTCTTACAAGTTTTTATTGAATTCGGATATTGGACGCAAAAGTTATAGCGTTTTGAATTGGACTTAATCTATGTGAGGACACTTTTGGTCCTTTGGGGTATTTAGGATTTTTAAAAATGTCCATATTTTAAAATGCACACTTTGTACATTGTTGAGTAATTAATATAAAACCAACCCATATTGTTTCACATTCTAACCCCCTTTGCCTACTAATCAAAGTTTCCTTCTCTAGAATCTCACATGGTTTGAATAATTTTCCTTTCAATTACACCCGTATAATTCCACAATGATTTCAAGTTCAAACTACTTTGAAATGGTTATATGGTGAATTTCACTAAAATGGTGGCATTCCGTTATTTTGGCTCTTTTTACAATTAAGACCGCTCATTTTGAAATCTAAACCTGTCATATATTTTTGTAATCTATATTTGTCTTAGATTTATGAAATCTATAACTGTCCTAGATGTTTCAAACCACACGGTCTGAAATCTAGATACGTCATAGATTTTTGACATCTACATATTTCATAGGTGACCTCAAATCTATACCCGTCCTAGATTTCACTCAAGTAGTTCAGATTGCAGGGTTGAAAATGGCACATGGAATACCGCCAATTTATACAAATTCGCCATTTATCCTTCTCCAAATCAAGGTCAAAATCATCATTTCAAAAATTCTCAATGAATCCAACCGTAGGATCTTTTAGTTGACATATCCAAATACATATTGTTTTAGAAGATGTTTGATTAAGTAGTGCTTTAACCCCAAATGCCCAAGATTTTTTTGGAGCTTCTTGGAAGCTACTCTAAACTAAACAAAAAGGTGAAGTAGTGATAAATTTTATAAGTAAACATAAATGTAATTGTATAGTAAATACAATCATAAATTGGATGTGTTATAGATTGCTTAAAAAAAGATTACACAATAAACAACACATGTGGATCATATAGATCATTCAAAGATTATAATGCTTGATCAAGTGGGTGTTAAAATTTAAAATTTTGTAAATCTTATTCTTACACACTAAACCTAAAATTGTGGTCATGGAAAAATTTGAGGTAAAAGAACATAATAAGGTGATTGCAAGAAACACTTGTTGATTTTGTTGCGTTTTCAATGATACTCATGATATTTTGGGGAGAACCTTAAAATTAGAAAAAAAATATCCTAATATTTAAAAAATATGATTAATGTATACACCTTTAAGAAAAAGGTAACTAAGGGAGAGGCACCCAATGCCAACCGTGTAACCAATGCCATCCAAATCTGCAGAACATAATCATTTCAGGCTGTAAATGTTGGTAGGTGATACATGGCTTATTTCTTTGACCTAAAATAATAAGCAATCTACGGTCCCACTACATTTATGTTCTAGAATGAATGCTTGACGCAGATTTGGACGGCATTGGGTACATGGTTGGCATTGGGTGCCTCTCCCTTACCAAAGAAAATGCATAGAAAAATTCTCTAAGTAGGAGAACTATAAAAGTGCCAAATCTCAAGAAAATAGGTATTTTGAAATTAAAATTACTTTAAAATAAGAAAAATAAAAAAACACACAAAATAAAAACCGGCCATTTCACTACAAAAGAAAGGGGTGTTTTAAGTATAGTCTTAGTAGTATAGTCTTTTAAGTAATGACCTATAAGGGGGTGACTGCAAGAAACACTTGTCCTTTTTTTTGTCCCCTTGCCCTTGCACAAGTGGTTTTTTGCTCATAACTTCGGCCCTTTTTGTCCATTTAGGATGAAACTTGAAATGAAGGTACATATGGTAGTTGCAGACATTGTGTAATTTTTTTAAAATTTTCAAAATTAGTTTACTATTTTTAATCTGCCACAGATTGGGTGTCTACCTTGGCCATTTGGGGGGGGGGGGGGGGGGTTTGTGACCCAAAAATGTGAATTAGAAGCCACAATTTCTTTGCGCAAAGGCTATGAAGAGGGAAAAAATTTCCTACATGATTTTTTTAGTGCAATGCAAGCATAATCTTCTCTAGAAAAATGCTTTTTTTTTTAATAATTTTTTGAATTTAATTAGAATTATTAAAAATGAAAAGCTCCACATACCCCTTTTTTTCTATTTTCTGCTCCCAGTGGCTTTTGTAGTACTCCATAGCACTCTATAGAACTACATAGTACTATGTAATACTAAATCAACGGTGTAGATCTACAAGCGCCCAAAATCAACGGTGTACATTGATAGGCACGCCACTGACACATAGTTCCAGTAGTATGACTGAGTACTGCTAGTACTATGGCCAAAAAATGCGTTTTTGAGACAAAAACGTGAAGTGTTTCTTGCAATCACCCTTGGTGTCTTTTAAGTAAAATTTTACTTAAAAGACACTTTATAGGTCATTACTTAAAAGACTATACTACTAAGACTATATTTAAAACACCCCTTTCTCTTGTAGTGTTTGTAACAACTCTATGAAGATGGTCATTAACCAAAAGACCTACCAAAATAATATTCTATATGTTTTAAAATGCTAGCAAAAAAAACTCACTTTGTAGAGTTCCTCAATTTTATAAAATTAATTAATTTTAAAATTTCTTTGGCATTAGATTTAAGTCTACTAAAAGACTGTTCAATCTTTCAAATTTTAGATTAAAATTAATTTTTTGGGGTACTAAATAGTACTAAACACCTCCAAATTGACAAGTGTGACATTGAATTGAGCTCTATTTTTGGATAGTAAAATGTTTATGAAAATAAAAAATGTCAAAGTGTTCAATAGTCATCATTACCTTTTCTATATATCTTAAATCATTTGGAGCCAAAACACAAAAGTTATGGCCAAAAATCAAATTAATATTCAACAAGTGATGCAAAAGAGGACATGTATTTTTTGCAATCACTAAATAATTATGTACAAGAATAATCAATTTTCAACTTCTCAAAAAAAAGCCTATTTTATGAATGTCAATGTAATTTATGGCAATTTCTAGTTTTTTAGAGGATATTGACTATGAGAATTTGTTTGTTTTTTGGATTTATTAGATGAATTATATGCATCATGAGCTCTAGTCTTTGTACAAAATAATTGAACCAAAAAATGCATTATATAGGYGTAAAATATAACTTGATCATATTACCCAATTCAACAAAAAATTCAAATGCAAAGACATTAAGATAGAATAACGGTCCATGTTGCAACCTATACTCTCTTACCAATGGCTAAAGTAGTCCTATGCTCTCAATTTTAAAAAAAAACTCAAATATCGTGAGAAACATCATTTGCATGTTTCTCAGTTTGTTAATATTTTAAATTCTATAAATGTGAATTTTCTTCACTTTTTGTGTACAAAAATCTAGAATGATGTATAATTACATGCCAAAGCATAAGTTAGTTTTTTTTAGAATTCTAAGAAAAATTGACAAAAACTAAAGTATTTCCAAATCATGTTGAGCAAAACTAAGTTTTAGACATGCCTAATTTTGAGGTTAATTTTCTCTCAAATAACAACTAATAATTTCTTTAACCCCTAAATGCTCAAAGCCTTTTTGAGCATCTAGGAATTTGCTCTACATTGAACAAAAAGCCAACATTTTGATAAGATGAATCAATTATTTTTGAAATATGACCATACAAGTTCAATCTAGATATGTTAGAGATTATTAAGGAAAACAAAACAAAACAATATCACTTGTGGATTGAAAGATTACAATGTTTGATCATTACACTACAAGAGAAAGAAGTGTTTTAAGTATAGTCCTAGAGATAAGATTTTAAGTAATATAAGGAGTCTTTTAAGTAAGAATTTTACTTAAAAGACATGGGCATTTGGTAAATTCTTACTTAAAAGACTCCTTATAGGTCATTACTTAAAATCTTATCTCTAGGACTATACTTAAAACACCCCTTTCTCTTGTAGTGTTAGGGTGTTAAAATTGCAAAAGTGAATCAAAGTCTTTCAATCGTCTTTTCACATGTCAAATCTAAAAAGTTGGTCACCAAACAGAATGAGGTTGAAGGCCCTAACATGCATAACTCCAATAAATTTATGGCTTCTCAAAATCTATTATAGATTTTTTTTAAATGAATCACTACTGTGATTTTTTCTCCAAGCTCTAGTATATTTGAGGCTCATTTCCAAGCGCCCTCAACACTATAGACACTACAAGAGAAAGGGGTGTTTTAATTATAGTCCTAGAGATAAGATTTTAAGTAATGACCTATAAAGAGCCTTTAAGTAAACATTTACTAAAAACACATGTCATTTAAGTAAAATTTTACTTATAAGACATGTGTTTTTAGTAAATGTTCATTTAAAAGACTCTTTATAGGTCATTGCTTAAAATCTTATCTCTAGGACTATACTTAAAACACCCCTTTTTTTTGTAGAGAGAAAGTTAAGATTGCAATGGACACCCTTGCACACAATCTTGAATTGAAAAATCACAAACAATCATTTTCAAAATCAAATTTTTACTGTATGATTGTTTGAATGAAAATGTTTTACATTTTTACTCATTTTCGATCATCCCTGTAGCACTCAATCACTATAAGAAAAAAGGATGTTTTAAGTATAGTCCTAGCAATACAATCTTTTTAAAGAATGACCTATAAGGAGTCTATTAAGTAAAATTTTGCTAAAAGTAAATGTATTTTCAATAAAATTCTACTTAAAAGACTCCTTATAGGTCAATACTTCAAAGACTATACTACTAGGACTTTTCTTAAAGCACCCCTTTCTCTTGTACTAAATGCCCAAACACCAATTTTTAGCACCACACTACAAAAATGACCAATCTTTTTTGCAATCACCCTCCTACCTTATTTCCATAAATCACATGCAACTTAATCCTAAAAAGACAAACCTATGACTCTAAAAATGAACTTCAAAATCATTTTGCTCTATATGTTCCCATACTAAAACTATTTTATTTTTATTTTTTTTATATTTATTTTTCAAAGACAATATCACATGTCTTACTTATTTTATAGCGTCACTAAATAGTAAAGATAGGTGTGCCTTATTTCACGCTTGAATATTTCACGCTTGAATAGCAACACTGAGCTCACACTGTACCACTTCGTACATGTGGTCCAAGTGAAAAAACGATCACAATACAAAACAAGGTAGATCAAGTGGGCTAATGCATGCATCAAGTGCAATAAATTATTTAAAATATATAAATTGAGCACCCATGTGCTTGTTTTCTGCACCAAGAGAAATGCACAGGGCTATGAAGAATTAAGGTCGGCAATGCTCTTCCCAGACACATATTTGAGCACAAGAGGCACAGTCCTAGCCAAGGCGGATGCAGCCAAGGACATGTTCTCCAGAAATTCTTCCACCGTTGGCTTCTTCCCATCCACAATGTCAGTCACAGCCTTCAAGGAGATCATAGGAATAGCCAACAGGTTCGCCACATACGCCAGCCCAGCAGCCTGAAMACAAAGTCATTCATAGAAAGCCCATTTCAATCAAACCACTTCATATACGAGTGTCAGAGTGCGAGCTTTTGRTTCCAGTTAGACGGACGATTCTGTTCCCAAACTTGAAACCCCTACGCAAAAGCAAGTACATAATAGAGAAGATCTAAGACTCAGAATCGCACAAACCACAAAATCAAAAGTAAACAACAAGCGGCGTAAGAGGGCTAGACTTTAACCACAAATAAGACTCCTCTCTCTATTTTAGGGCGCAATTTTTGTTTRAAATATAATAGCCGTCACAGCATTTTGAAGTATCGACTCAAAATTGCCTCTCTTTGTAGATCACAAGCTCGMACTCACAAACCCGATGGCATTCGCAAGCTCCAGACACCACCTATTGACCAAAAGAATGTTGCATGTCACAGCTAGACCAATCCATGTAAACCACAATATGCCTGATGGGTTTAGGATGCTTTTTGTATCAACTGACCTCCATGTCCTTGATGGTTGCATCATTGGCCTTGATGTATTCTTCGTCTTGCAATGACATGTCCAAGGAATTTCCAGTAGATACCTTCCCTTCCTGCAAATGAGAGTACACAATTACCTCTTTAAGCACCCACCTTAGGCACCAGAAATACACGAAATTAAATGCAGATCTCAGATCCATCAATAGATCAATAGAGCATCATGTAAAAGTGACATCAAGAGTTCGGTGAGAGAATAGAGGATGTGAGAATAGAGAGGTGATATTAAAGAGGTATGGGTGTACAGAAGCGCACCTTGAGTTTGAGGTCTTTGATGAGATTGCCAGCCGGAATAGCCTCCATGGCTCCTACTCCATACTTGTCGAATACCTGCATGATATATCAAAAGCTAAATCTATATGAACATATGTGAAACTACATGAGTCTATATGAGCTTGTGCAAGAGCTACAACTCGAAAGTAATCAAGTTACCACATCTGGTTAGTTACTAAGTCATTGGTAGGTCAACAACCGAACACAGGTTGAAGTCTATACGTAAGTCWTGAYCCGCCATGTTGAAATAAGAAACCAGGTTTGAAACTATACAGGGAGCAGTAAACAATGTCAATTCCATCAAGGAGTTCATTATCGAAACGTACAGGAATAGGTATCCTGCGGTCATGATTTGCGAACTCTGTTGCGACATAGACATCGCCAATGCCGGCTCCCTTTGCCTGCAAAAAACAGAAAGCAGTTTAAGAGAAGTCCACTACCGGTACTTGGCAAAAAGGGAAAACATGAACGACACAAAAGCAGTCCTGGAAAGTAATACTAAATATTGATGCTAGATTCAAATCCAGTTGTATAGAATTTCCAGTAGTCAACTGTGGGATGCCACGATCTTCAGAAATCACAAAAAAATCTGCGAATGGAGCCTGCCTAACWTATCAAACACTCGACAACGTGGATGTCTTTTATCTATTCGTGTAAATACCCATGAATAGAAGCTTCTACACTTAACAGTAATCAAGTACCTGAAACGCCCCCGCAGTACCAGCGTTGATGATCAAATCAGGTCGGAGAGCTACACCGGCAGCGTAAGCCAGCAAAGAAGAGGGAACAGTTCCCACGCTGTCCACCCCTGCAAAGGAAACATACAGAAAATTCACATCTTTGTTGAGACAAGTATTCTGAAATACAGTATACCTTAAAACTATTACATAAGGTGGAAGATACTAAATACGATAAGGAACTGAGCCTGTCTCCTATCATCAGCTGCGACTCATCTGCATCCTCTACCTTGCCAAGTAGGATGTTACGAACCTAACGTCTTGTCCTTTCCAGGAACAACAACATGGACGTTAAGTCCACCAACATCCCCAGAAAACTTCTTCCAGGGAGCTCCTTTGGGAAATCTGCAAAACAATCATGAAAACATAGAATGAGGAAACTGGAGATTCTTCGCCCATCCCTCCTTTTGAAAACAGAAGCCGCCRTACTCAGAGGGTACATTGCTTACATGCTTGATGATTCTTCATCTTCCACGAGCAGGAGCGTTTCCACCAAGGGAAGTGCTTCAGCCTGCATTGCTAGCAACAAGCATGAACAGAAACAAGGGTCACTCAATTGTTCCAAATATTCAAGACAAGATAGGCAGCCATAGAGAAAAAGACTGCGCATAGATACTCCCTTACCAATGACAACTACGACTGTATTAATGATGGTATTGTCTCCGCCGTCCTTCCCACCAACATCCTCCGACCCCGCCATGTCCACTCCCCTTCCTCACTTCGGCTGCAACCACAGAAAGTCATACTTAACTGTACGAATATACTCAAACCTCTCTATGGTCGTTCTAGAAATCTGCACACTTGCCACACTATCGTGGACTGTGGCATACTTGTCACCARTTCCAACTATGTTAAAGTTGGGACCTCAGGGGTAAGATAAAAGAGGTTTGAATGTAGAGTCTCATTACTGTTCATGTTCGAATGTTCGAACTTTTCATTACTAATTCGACACTGAAGTTGGACACTAAATCAAGCCAAAAACYTAAATGGACAGCAATTCACTTGCAACCTGTAATCAACAAACGACACTGACACACTSTTTCCAGCAMCACCTTCACRAATCGGAACCCTAATTACCCCTCTGTGCAAAAAARGATATGCATCCCGGCTTCTCGTCAACCACACAAAAATGCAACCACCTCGGTTCCAGAAAGGGAAAAATTCAACGAAATCAAAAGCTAAGGAGTTCCATTTCGAAAGGTTCAAGCTCAAGAATTCCAAAAAGCAGACTTTCCGACCGCTAGAGTCTACGATTGACGCATTGTCCTTCGATCCGAAGCTGGCGCATAACAAAAGATGATAGAAGAGCTTACCTGCTCAAAAGAGGCGCGAATCAAGCTAATCGGGATTGCCGATCAGAAGCAAGGGTTGATTTGAGGAGAGACTGGGAGCTTCGAGTCTCTACAACTCCGAAAATCGAGCCTGCACTCTCCCGAGATGGCGAAGCTGCCAAGCTGCGTGGTGGGAGAAGCGAAGGACCAGCGAACCACGTTAAAAGTGTGGGCCTGTTGAAAGMGCACTGAAGATGGACGGTGTCAGAGACCGGTGCACTTATCAAGAGATATCTYGGGCGACCGATGGACGGAGGAGTCTCGGGAGGGAAGCAGACTTGGAGTTGCTATGAAGACCAGGAACCGAGGGCAATTCTGACGACGACTGACGGACGGACTTGAAATCATCCGGAGATGTTCATCCAATACWAAGGCTTTCATCCACTTTTCCTGTAAAGCTCAACTAACTGAACGAAGCCTGAGGAAAGCTTTCAGTTTGGACTAAGGTCTTAAAGCGACCATTTAAGGGCTGGTCCGCTTTTTTCGTAGGTTTCTGTGTACAGAAATATTTTTAGCTCATTTTTCAGAGAAAGAAAAAAGTATGTGGAACTTAGCACAAGTGGATTCATATTTTTCCAATCATTTTTGAATTACATATGAATTTTCAAAGATTTGGGGCTTAGGCACCTATTTGTGACCATAGGTCTTCCAAAATCTGTCCACTTGCAACTTGTAAAGAGATGGGAGGAAATGAAAGACAATGATTGGCTCTTGCAATAAAAAAGAATTTTTTTTTGATTCACTCCATGGTGAATATGGTCCATTTAAGGATCACCTCATATTCATTCTACAGCTATTTATAGGGGTGGCTTCAAGGAGACGGTCGCTTTTAGAGCATCCTACCTTATATTAACCCTAGACTGTGTATAAGGTAGGATGCCCTACCTTATGATTCATCCTCATAATTGACGACTTGAGAAAAATCATTATAAATTGCTACCTGGAAGCATAATTTGAAGTTGATATACAAAATTTGTAGACTAAAAGTTGTAGATTCCATCTGTATGGTTGGATTCACCAATGCTATCACCAATATTTTTTTTTTAAATTTTGAAAGGAAAATTTCAAAATTCATTCAAAAATCAATAACAAGCAAAATATTACCATTTTCGGAGTAGAATTTGTTGAAATGGATTTGAATGAGGTTTTCTTAACATGGTGATCTTTTGAAATTTTTGCATTCTCAAAATCTCTTACCTCATTTTGACAAATCCAGTTTTGAACTAAAGTCAATGCAATTTTGGCTTGGTCAACCACTTGACATACTTGCACATTGGTAATTTTAGAAAAATATGTGCTCTAAATCTAACCCTAAGATAGAACACAACTTGATCTAGTATCTCTACAAATTAGAAAAAAATTCATCCAAGTAGTTAGGAGGATGAAACTGCAGTTTCAGTCTGTTCATTGTCCAATTTTTGGACGTCGGCGCACTCGAGGATTAAGCTTAGCCTCTTTCTCTAGATAAGTAATAAAAACTAAGCCCAAAGTAATTGGAACATGACAAAAAAATTGAAAGAAACATCCAAAAATAATAAACAAACTACAACTTTTCCATTGTAGGTTCAAATGCCATGAAACAAAGTCCATGCTCCTTGCAAAAAGCATTCTAAACTTCTAATGGTATCAAGAACACGACCCGAGGACACATGGTCCAAAATATACATTTGGTAGCACCTCATCCACTCAAAAATGGGATGTTTTGTACTAAAGGATCCACTTTTGGGCTATCAATTGCCATTGAATAAAAATCATCAACAATGCTAGTGTGTGAGTATAGAAATGGGTAGATGCCGTACAACCAATAAAGGTTCTTATAACATAAATACTTGATATATATGTATCAGTAACATAGTGACACTATAATCATGGAAGGTGTCTACAATAAAAACATCTATAATATAAGTATTTAGACTCCTAAGCTCATGGGCTTAAGATCTAAGGCTCATATAATAGCAACTCTTGTTTCAACATGACATATGTATGTATGTACACATCTATTGATATGCATAAGCACAAAAGGTCTCTATGTGACATAGATGCCATATTCTTGACGAGTGCCCGGATAAGGCATCAACAAAGAATCATGTTAATGTTAAGTAAATTCAAAAATTAATCCATGAGTGCCCCAAGGGTCAAAATATGGCCTCTCCCTTTTTGAAAGATGTCCTTGTTTGATTCTTATAATTTTTTCAATGGTACAGTCAAAGGATCCGTCTCTTTTCTTATATCTCCCAACATGTCACTATTATCAATCGGTATGGTCAATTAATGTGGATATTTTCTTAAGTGATAGTTTAATTGGAATGAATATAGAAAAGTTTGGATTTCTCTGAACATGGGTTGGGCGCTCATGGATAAGGTAGGGTGCTCTAAAAGCAAGAGTTATCTATAAGCAACCTCTAACACAATGGTACATCTTGCTACATTATACCAAAAGTGTACATTTCAAGAGAGGGGGGCTTTTAGTAACCCTTACAATTCAACTTCAAAAATTCATAACTAATTCTATGAAGGTCCAGAAAATATGAAACTACTTGGATTAGATGCCAAATCCATTTTTCTTCCTCCAAAAATTTACTGAAAATTGTTTCAAGGAGTTTTATTGGCTTCCCTCAAATGCAATCAGCTCTTAAAAGGTCTCTTTAACCCCAAAATGACCCTGAGGACATAATCTGTCCTTGTTGTTTCTTTGAAACTGAATAATTCATAAAGAATGTCGAATTAGGGTTTATAGTTAATTACAAAATTGGAAGGCTAAAATGCTGAAAATGGGGAAACTTTCAGATTTGGCAACTGACATGGCCTTCGTTTTATATGACCTAAACACTAAGGACACCCTCCATTGCCAAGAGGGAGGTCCCCTACTAGCGCGGATGGCGTAGCCCGGGCAACGAGGCCCCCACCCGGAGAAAGACCGTTGCAGAACTTCGCATATCTTTCCTCTTCTTTCTTTAGTAGTGCTAGGTCATATAGCCCGGGCGTATTTTACTTGTCACGCATGCTTCCCACTCTCATTGCCCTTCACTTCACCAGGTCGTCTTCAATTCACATGGAGGAATCCAATTACCACCAAATGCCCCGTCCGATGTGGCCAAAAAAATCTGCCATCTTGTAAACTAGGATTGATCAATTCCACCGTTTGGATCATTTTCCATCAACAAGCAAATTTTTCAAAAAACAAATGATCCCTAAACCTCTGCAATAGGCTTGCTAGACACCCTCAACTTTGGCCAAACTTTTCCGAGCATGTATTATTCCTACTACATATTTTTTTTCGGAAAAACCGCTCTATATCTCATCTTCTTCTCAATTAAAAAAAAAGCACCTCAATCCAAGGCCTATTCATCCTGCAACACCCACCGAAGATTCCCGATGTTCTGAAAAAAACATGATTTGGCAACCATGTACATTGAAAACCAGGTCCATCTGATACACAACCACAAATAAGTTGAGGTCCTCAAAAATTGCAACATGACCCTCATAGAGCATACTTTCAATCAATACGGTTGCATCTTCACATGTAGTGTTTAATTAATTATAGAAAAAACAATTTGTTTGCCCCCCTGGACACAAGTCTTCAACTCGGGAAATTCCATGGTCATTTTGGGGTTAATAGCAGACTACCTTCCACTCATTATTTTGTTCAGTTGCTCTCAAGTGAATCCCCATCATCACTCCGCTTTGGTAATAAGCCGTTCTATCGGACTGTGAAACTTAAGCTTATCCACTGCATCAATGTTTTGTCGTTTCAGTAACGGACGTTGGTACACCACAATCCATGGGAATAGTTGTTGAAAAATTGTACCAGCATACCAACTTTCCACAGGACAGGACATAAAAAAATAGATAAATTAATCCTAGAACGTCGAAGCGGACATTTTGCATCCGATGGATGATAGACAATCAATCTTTGAGTAGGACAAAAGTACAATTATTCATCCTCAAAATTTTGTGTGGAAAGAGGAGATCTTCTACAACACTTTGACTTTCAATAAGTACTTTTGGATTATTTTAAACTACTAATTCCTACAATAACAAAATAAATGATTTCCATGGTTACAAGTTAGTCTTTCAAGGGTTAAAGGAGTTTGGGAATACAAAAATATGTCACTTCTAGTACATACGACTAACTTAAGCATACAAACAAAAGTTAGAAAGCAATCAAACACTTAACCCCTAAAGGACCAAACTGCGTTTTTTGTGTATCTCCTTCATCCAATGCTAGTTATTGTGGTAAATTTCTCATGTCAATCCAAGTTGTTTTGAATGTTTGGGAGCAATTTGAAGTTCAAAATACGGACATTTTTGGATGGTAGTGAATTTTGGCAGCTTGTTTCTTCTTCACATGGTGTCCATTTTCAATTTTTTTGGGAGAAGGTTACGCATACTAGTCTAGTTTGTGTAGATAATATTTCACATCAATCTAAAAAATTATGAGTGAATGAGAAGCATTTTAGTAGAAGGAGGTTCAACAATAGATGTGTTTTTGGCAACTTTTTGCTACTTTTTTGACATTTCAAAGTCATTTTGTGGACACAATGAGTCAATTGAGTGATATTTCCATTCATCCATATGTTTCTATTTTGGTTTTGAAGCACTTTAAAGTTTAAAATTTTTGCATTTGAGTAGGTTTAGAATCAAATTTCACCTCCTAATGTGTTGCTAGGAAAATTTTAGCATCCTTTTTCAACACTAAAACATTACAATCTTGCAATCTATGTGGCCAAATGACTCCAAATTTGATTCACATCATTTACAGCATATTTACTACAAGATTGTATGGTTGAGATTTCTATACCTTAGTGAAATTTAGAACTACAACATTTCAAAAGCAAAGGTGTTGTTAAACCTGAAAAGGTCTCGGGTCTGTCAGGATCGACTAGAAAACTGGGCCAATGCTACGCAGGCAAAGCCTCCCATATTTCATAGCTACTTGTTTGTCTTCATTTATCTTCATTTATAATTTATTGCATTGTTTTTCATTTGTTGCTTTCTAACGTAATCTAGTTCTTCAAGGCTTTCCAGTTTTACTCTTAAAGTCAAATACTAGGTTAAGCACCGTATGTCTGTACAAAATTTTGTACTACATATTTTTGGAGTTTAAATCATCATGGTCAAAAACTCATTTGAAAATCAAAGATTCGTTTTTCACAAAGAATAATTTGATTTTCATTCTTTAACCCCTAAAGGATCAAGGCCTTTATTTTGTGAAAAAACACTCAAAACTGTCATTTCTATAGCAAAGAGTAAAATAAATTGAAATTTTTTTTTTTTTCAAATCTAACCATAGGACCTTACACCTAACTTGTATGAGGATGTGTGAAAAAAAATTCAGATTTTTTGACTGCACAAATTGCAAGAAATCTGCGCTTAAAGTTGAAAAAATAGGTTTTGTAATACATTGCGAGACTAGATTATTTGGCTTGGAACCTTTTTAACTCTAATTTTTTGCACTATAGAGTTTTGAGCTTTCAATCTTTTTGGTGGAGAATTGAGTTGGAAATCTAGGGGGAAAAAAAGTTTCAAAATTTTTTTAATTTTTTTTCTTTTAACCCCTAAATGCCCAAGGCCTAAATGTGGTGTTGACAAAACTTTGAAGTTGAAGAAAAACTAACTAAGTTTGATATTTCTAGTAGTTTGTATTTTTGGTAGATGCATATTAAAGTCTAGCCTTAGCATCAAAAATCTGATTTGGAAAATAAATGACTATGATTTTTCTACTCAAGATTTTGTACAAGGGTACCCTGTGCAATCGTGGTTTTTCTTAGTGTTGAGGGCTCTTGAAATGAGCCTCAAATACACTAGATCTTGGAGACAAAATTGCATTAGAAATTCATTTAAGAAAAATGTAGAGTAGATTTTGAGAAGCTATAAATCGATTGTGGTTGTGCATGTTGGGTCCTATAACCTCATATATTTTGATTGACAAACTTTTTAGATTCACCATGCAAAAAGTGGATTGAATTTTTTTTGTAGTTTTGACACCTTCTCGGTTAAACATTATAATCTTTCAATCCATAAGTGATAATGTTGTGTTTTCTTCTCCTATGTGATCTCTAACATGTCTAGTTTAAATTTGTATGGTTAGAATTCAAAAAAATTAATACAATTTACCAATATGTTGTTGTTTTGTTCAACTTGGAGCAAATTTCTAGAAGTTGTGAAAACAAGCCTTGGGCATTTAGGGGTTAAAAAAATGTTAAATTGAGGAATAGGTATCAGATAGAAGGAAAATCTAAATTATTAAAATCTCTAAGGTGGAATTAAAATGCACTAATCCCAATGGTGAGATTGTTCTAGCAAACAACCTAAACCATGTGGAACAATTTTTTTTCTTAAAATTATAAAAATTCGATTCATAAATGAATCGTACAAGTTCTTTTTTCAAAAAAATGCTCCAATTGCCCGAAAAACAAGATTGTGCATAACTTTCTCATAACAAATCCAAATGGAAAGAATCAATGCTTTCCATATACGGGAGGCAACCCATTTTTGATCAAATAAGCAATTGTGCATATTTGGATTGCAAGTTTTTTGAATGTGGAATTTTTCCCATGTACAACAATAGAGTTTGCATTAGATGTTTTTTCAGCCCAGCAAGAGCCTGTTTCGGGGCTGTTCCCTAAAACTGTCCCCTGCATAGGGAACCAACAACTGCTGGTCTGAAATTTTGAATTTCAAAAAAAAAAAAAAAAAATTCTTTTTTCCAGAAATCTTAGAAAGTGTAAAGAAACTAAAAATTGATTTAAAAAATTATTTTTTAAATAATTAATAAATAATTAAAATAATTAATTAATTAGTATTATCTGACGTGGCAGTCTCTGTACCACGTCAGACTGCCTACGTGGCAAAGTTCCAGAGTTCCCAATGTGTTCCCACAGCCCGGGAACTCGCAGTCTTCTAGACGGTCCAAAAACCATCTAATGGAAGGATTGCATATTTTTCCAAAATTTTATTACATAAAATGAAATTACTAGTAATTTTTTAGTGGAAGATTCTCTTCAACCTATAATAGTGATGTAGTCCTTTTTATTTATGACCATAGGCTAATTACAAAATCGACCAAGGGTTGATTGCAATATTGAGGTCCTTGCAACCAATCATAATGAGCCACAACTACTCTATGAACTGTGTCATAACTTCATGGAAAGACAACAATCTATTGATGCATTGCACTGGAAAAAACTCCGTAAATTATCAATGACAGAATCTAAGAAACCATGGGGGAAACTGAAGCTGAAGGAGGTTCCCGGTGCAGTTTCACAGGAGATGATGAGCCTGGACAAATGGGAGAAGCGATTGAAGAAGCATTCTTTGAGAATTTATCTCTTGAACTACCACAAGAAGTACGTTCAAACCGGCAGCATCAAGCCCTTGAACCATGTGTTGATCTCAGTGGGTTTGCTCTCGTATGCAATCGGTTGGCCCACGGAAATTCGCCACTTGCGCTACGCTGAAAAAAAAGCAATGAAGCGGAGGGGGCTTCAGGAGGAATGTGAGTGTCAGTGTGAGTGCTGATTCTCCATATTCACAAATTAGGGTTAAGTTAGGGCAAGCAAGTTCATTGGTATACTGGTCTTTGGAGGAGTTCAAGAATTCAAAGCAGCAACAGATGAGAGTGCGCGCCTGCTAAATGAGAGTATTTCAACCGAAGGTCTTTTTATTTCTTGTAGTAGACATGGTACCATCCACTACCATACTCTCAAAATTTTAGCCAGTCTACGTACAGAGAATTGTGAAATACGTATTTCACAAAGATGAAGTGAAACTGCTGTGGGTTTGAGATTGGAATTTTGAAATAGTACATGGACTTGTGATTGTCAAAGTTTCTTGCTTTCGATCATGCCACCAATGTAGGGAGAAATGCTTTGCAATCTTGTCAAGGCACAATTTTAGTGTCCATTGGAAGGTTGACCACTGAAGCAATTCAAGATATGTATATCCAAAAGCACCATGTAAGCATCACAACATGGCTCTTACTATTCAATTACTTTAGTTTTTTGGTTGACAATTGAAAGAAAATTCTCATGTATGAAGAAACAATGAATTATGAATTTTCAAAGTGCCGATTGTAGGTGTACCTAATATCATCCGCATGCAAGATTGAGGCAAGATGATCCAGCAACCCGTTGCATCGTCCAAGATACAGAATAACGGTACACTTGCAAAACCAATTTCAATTCGTGTATTTGCCCCCCAAAAAATAAACCTTTTCAAAGTGCTAAAACTATTTCGAAATATATTCTGATTCACAAAGAATAAGCCTCGTCTTCGTAACACCGAAGGGTCAGTAAGTCAAATCAGTGACCACGTGACCATGGATAAGCTTTCTAGAATCACTAATTGGATGCTCCATCATGACTCCCCGAGAATAATTGTCAATTGATGATACAGTTTCCTCAACAACAGAAAGTGTTCGACCTCCCCATTTCTAAAACACGAAAACATGAAGAGGTTACAATTTGCTGTTGTAATAATCCACTACTCGACTATGTAAAATGTAAAAAACAAGATCCGGCAACATTSTTTATAAAACCTACAAAAATTCTAGTATCACTGGACAATGGCTAACAAATCACCACTGCGACAGAAGCAAAGCCTGTCCGAAGTCCCCAGATTAACCTGCACGTAGGGAACACATAAGGACACAATCTTTGAAATTTGAGTATCTGCCACAGTTATAGAAAATAATAAAGAAAAGGAGCAGAATAAATTGAATATAGGCGTACCTCATATGCATTTACATCCGCAAACATAACCTTCTGTCCCTTTTCCACTTCAGTAACTTCTGATCCGGCTGCAATGATCTGCAGTAAAAGAAAAAAAACACTTATCTAAAAGAATTCGTGCTTGAGTGGAACGCTCGAGGATATACAATAAAGGAACTCAATGAAAGGAGTTGAATCCAAAGATAATTCAAAGGTGAGGCATAACAGACTAAAACCACAGTAATTTAAGATAAATCTTTCTCGACTCMAAAGCTTCGGTCCATCCCCTACTTTAAGCTCTGAAAATAAATTAATCCGAGGACTATGTCCGAAAAATACCTCGCCCTGTAGATATCGCTCGAACTTGACAGCTGCACTTGGAAGCAATACGCCTCCAGCAGATTGCTGCAAATTCATGCAAGAGTTAAACAGTCACTCCTAAACCTACAAATTTACTCACCTAAAGTTGCGGAGATTCACGCTCAAGGAATTCCAATCTCGCTTAACCCCTAAAAGACCAAAGATTTTTGGTATCAAATGACCAATTCAATTCATCAAATTGTGAAAAATAAAATCCAAATAAAGCATTGTATTATGTCACCAGAATCCACAAATTGCATGGATGGTCAATAAATAGAAAAAGTGAACGAATTTTGTTCCCATACCTACTCAGAACTAACATAGATAACGTGAGGCCCAATTTGGGCTTCTTGGTCATTTAGGGGTTAAGAAACTGGATAACGTGAAGGAGAAGAGTTCATACTCCGCAAGAAATATGACTGGGAGGGAATCAAGCGATATTCACGCAAAAACAATACATGAATAAAGAGTGAATCAGTCCACGCTTAAAATTCAAGAGGACAATAGAAGGAAACACGACGTACAGATGCCAGAGCTTCAAGGCGTATCAAGACTCGGTCAGCCTGGGGAACAATCTGCTCATTCCAAAACCAAATTCAATTAGGTCAAAATACACCAGAGTACCGGTAGAGAAAGACCTCCCGACGGAATAGAGACTTGAGACAGAATGGATGAAAATACAGTGTAACTTGAGTTGAATTCAAATAAGCGTAATCCTTTAAAACCCTATGAATACAAGTAAAAATTGAGCTTAATCCGCAGCATTGCTAATCTTCTCCATTTATAACAAACCGACCGAACAACGCTGCTTCCAATGCACAAAGAACAGCAASACAACTAACCTTTGCGATATCGACCTCCACTACGGCCTTGACGAACAACCTGCTAGAATTCGACGAAGAAATTCTCCCCACAGTGTTGTTCGCTTTCAAAWTGGCCGCATTGAAACCTACCAATTTGAAACTCATCAGCATCGACTTAAAATGCATCTTCGAAGAATCATCCACYATAGAAATCACAAGCAATTTCCCACCACCTAAACCCTATCACCTCAAAACCACGTCGCTAAACCCTACTCAGCTCCCCAAATCGCAAGAAGCGTGCTCCAACCAGAGCTGCAAAGCAGATTTTCCAAGTACCAGAGAAGGCGACAGAAGTCCTGCAGGAGAGGGCAGGGCAGCCAGCAGCGATGGCTGTGGCCTTGTGCAGCTGCGAGGGGCTGCGTACTGCAGTGCTGGCCATTGTAGCGCCTGTTGCCATGGCCATGGCTRAGATTGCAGCAACAAAATGCTAATGCCGCAAAGGAATGCGAGCCCTAGCAGAGGTTGGAATGCGAAATTAGAGAAGTGCTGAGGAGAGCTGGCTTGATGCAAAACTCTTGATAAGGAGGARACGATGAGCTTCGCTGGGTTCTGGAGACTTCAGTATCAGGTGAGGCTTGGATTGGATGAATAAGACCGTCGCTGTTTTGGATGAATTTCGTCATCTGAGTGGATGTTAGACACTGATTTAGATTCAGTTCAGTCAGACTCGGCATAAATTGAGTAATTTTAGTCAGAAAGTGCCACATGTTATCTTCTTGAGATGTGGATCTTTCAAAATTTGTAAGGAAGTGGAAATTCAATTTCCGCATAAAWTTGACCTTCTACAGTAGTATGACAATGCAGTGTGCATAATACTAATGTATCAAAGTCACACTATTTTAAATYGATGTCCRAATTTTTTGTGTTTTCTGTTAAAGTGACATTAACTCTTACAATGAGTCTCTTTWGAAGCCAAAATTTGCTCACACAAAAGTTTGTTGCAAGGAAATTTTATTGTGATTCATATTTTGTACGGTGTACTTTTGCAAAAAGTGGGTCATACTTAGTGTGACAATTTGATATGCAATAATTGTCAAAAATATTTTTGGACAACCATGCAAATTCTATAATCTATTGACTCAAGATTTCATATGRGAYAATTATRTACTTTTAACTTTACCCCCTTATAAGGCTTCAAATTTTTTTGAGTCATAGAAGTGAAAAAGGTAGTCATTACAAAATATTTCTCTAAGTAACTAAAATCATCATTATTGTATTTATCTGGAACCTGAAATATTAAAAGAAATTTCAAAGTCATTTGAATGCTGAGATTTTTGAATTCTTGAAGTAGTGAATGATCATTATTTTGCCCTCTTTTAGAATATAAATGAAATTTAAACAACCCAAATCAATATGCATTTTCAACCATCATTCATAAATATCATGGTTGCAAAGCATGTTTGGTATGAAATTTTTTTTCATCTTTTTAAAAGAAAAAGTTGGATATGCCATCCAAAAATATTATCAAATATTGACAATTATGACATCTATATATCTCAATATTTCTTATCTATGAAGAATGTGCCTACTATTTCTCCATTCATGGAATTTATTCTATATCATCATCATTTCATAGGTAATGCACCCTTGGACTACAATAAATTGTTAATCAAAATTTAATTTGTCTTCTATACAAACAATCCCTATTAGTATAGGATTGCAACTTAGTTTTCAAGAAAATCCCATTTTAACCAACCTCATAATATGCATTTGACCAAGACAACATTCATCACACCTTTTGATGTCYATTATAAAAAYGTGGGAAYACRTAAATTCTTATATTRCCCCCTAAAGTCCCATTGTCCCTTCAAGGRACAAAATGGATTTCATTAAGGTTTCTATGAGCTCAATTTTTGATGAAACTATTTGAAGCTTCTTCATGAGATGAAAAACTTGTCATCTTTTTGAAAATATAATATTTATTTCAATAGTTATATTATAATAAGCCTAAATTGAACTTGGTGAGCAAATAAATTCACAAAAACTTGAAATAAAAATTTTAATATTTTTTTCTCAATACATTATATGATTGCAAGCTCTCTTCAGTGCATGTCAAATGTGGCATTATTTCGGCACTCCCTACTGACATGGTGGTCTGTTTGTTCCTAAAGGACCTCGAAAGAGATTTCAGATTTAGAAGAAGAGATCACGGCAATGAACAGTATGCTGCAATCCCAAGCAGCTCTGATCCGTACTCTAGCCGAAAGTGGAGCTTCTTTACCGATCGGCGTCTCTGGGAGTGCTCTTGAAAAGGATTATTACAAGGAGGATGTAATACCCTCAGAGGTTGTGAAGCGCACCGATCTTCTTCCTGATACATTGGATGTGCTCCTGGCAGAACGGAAGGTGGATGAGGCTCTTGTTTTGCTTGATGAAGGGGAGGGTTTAGTGGCAGACTTCCATGATGGAAATGGAGCTGAGGGCTTGAGTGACGAGCTTGTAATGCAGTTAGAAGAGGCTTTGGCTGAAAGGAAAGCAGGTTTGGCTGCCTATTTAGCCGAAGCAGTGCAACAACCCACTGTCAGAGGCTTGGAGCTGAGGTCTGCAATATCTGCTTTACATAGACTAGGTGATGGTTCTCGTGCACACACACTCTTATTGCACTCCCATGAAGAAAGGTTGAAGCACAATATGAATGCACTGCGACAGAGTGGAGCCTCGTATGGGGGTATCTACACAACTGCCGTTTCTCAGTTGGTCTTCTCTGCCATCGCTCAGGTGCGCACCACATCGTTATTGAATATTTTCTGCTGGAATTTTAGCGCTGCTTGTTTCCTTAGCTGATTAGGACCCAAAGGCCCAAATTGGGACTAATGATTATTTTAGCAGTTTAGAGTAGGTCATATGGAGACTCTTTTTTCTCTGATTTTATACCCTTCTCATGGAGTTTTCCTCACTAATTCTGGTGATATAAAATTTTATTTCGTCTGGTTTATTGATTTTTCACTCTGAACTGGTTATTTTTAAACCGTGAATCCTTGGTCTTCGGGGTGGGGTGGGGTAGGTTTTACTTCTCTGGGTCGTCCTTTTATCTCACGGCCCTCACATTTTGATTGCAGGCGTCAAGAGATTCTGTGGCAGTGTTTGGTGAGGTACCCTCCTACGCTTCCGAGCTAGTCCTGTGGGCCAGCGACGTTACTGAAACATGCGCTTCTGTTATCAAACGGAATGTGTTGCTGTCAGCTGCTGCAGCTGGGGGTCTGCGAGCRGCTGTGGAATGTGTCCAAATTGCGCTGGGGCACTGTGCGTTATTGGAAGAACGAGGTTTGACATTGTGTCCAACACTCTCGAAGCTCATTCGACCGAGTGTAGAACAGGCCTTGAAGGCGAATTTGACCAGCATAATGGAGAGCGTGAGCTCATTGGCAGCAGCTGACAGTTGGACCCTGGATACTCAACGGGGCCCGCGGGGAGCTGTGTCAGGTCTAAGGCTTTCCAATAGTGGCCATCGCTTCCTTTTCCTGGTGCAGGTGCCTGTACTCATCATCGTCTTTCGACAATACCATTGTACCTATTGTGGCTTAAGTTATTCAATCTACTCAGTGTCATTCATGATTTGATGTGCCACCAGAATATTGCGTCATAAAGTAAATGAATCTTTTTCGGTGATTACTTCACTTGGTTTACCCTTGGGACCACGACCACCATCAACCATTTATATAGAAGAAAAGAAGATTTCCAGTGAATAGGTGGCTTTTAAACAAGTCAGTCAATGAACCCACTTAATGAACTTTTGCGAATGGTGTCCTAATCTTATCCATCTACATGGTTTTCAAATTAGCAATTAACGTACAAAATATTTATCAATACTGAATAGAATAAACGGCGTAGTTGTMGCGATGAGTGATCCCATTTATATATGTTAAGTCGCAGTCTCTGTGAAGTTGTGATGACCTGTGGCGTATGTTGGCAATCTATATAGGACTTCCTTGAAGACATGCCAGCTCTTATTAGCATTCAGTTGGGTGGAGCTGCATTGGAGGGCGTATCTGGTATTTTCGAGGAATATATTGGCACGTTGATTAGGGCGCTACCTGGTCAAGAGGGCGAAGAGGGGGACAGCAAAAGGAAGGTCAGTTCTCGATTGGTTATGCATGCAAGGTGGTTCTGCACTTTTTACCAGTTGACACCTCATAGACTAGTATCTTAGCTTCTAAAGGACCAAGAATCCCAATGTACTTCACTGATTCTGGTGATATAGAATTTGGTCCTATCTAAACTGTATCTTTATCAATATGACCATTTGAAGTAGACATTTTAAAACCTTGAGTCCTTGATCCTTTAGGGGTTGCGATGCTCAAGTGGGTTCATAGGCTGTTATTTTCATGGCTGTGTTGTACCAAGGATATATTCTRCTCCCATTATCTCACAGGCGTCTGTCATTGGGTTCCTTTCTTCTGCAGGTTCGAGTGGCAGCCAGTGAGGAACAGCAGCTGTCATTACTTGGAAACGCTGCAACTCTCGCTGATGAGCTTGTGGCAATCGCAGCTTCCAAACTTTTGCCAGCTGACAAAGTATTCGGTGGGGAACTCAAGGCTCCGCGCGGCTCAGCAGCAACAGCGCGTTCACCYGAGCTCAAAGACCTGCAGCGSCAGCTGCAGAATCATGTTGAAAAACTTAAATTCTATCTATGCAATGGAATAATTATTGGATTATGCTATGATGAGTACGGAAGCAAACTAAATGCCACCACATATTTTCAGATTGATTCTGAACAACCTAATTGGCAGGATGACCCGCTGCCCACAACACTTTTTCAGGTGCGCTTTCTGTGTTTCCTTTTGCAGCACTTCTTTTTGATGTGCTGTTTAAGGTAGAGGATACTCCGTCCGTCTTATTATACAGTTCAATTAATATTCAGGAGTATGCATTCATTGGGAGATTACTACGGACTGTAKAGTCAAATTCTCTTGAGATCAAATTTGTACCACTACGTTCTTACGCCATCGTTCAAGTGGGGGGAGGTTGTAGACCGTTGTTGAATGAAAATGGGGTTGTAGACTGTTTTCATTCAAGGCCATAATATTCAGCCAGCCTATGCTTAAACCACTGCTATTCGAAGGCCAACGGAATGTATGAATAGATGAGTTTCTGTTTGGAACGGAGATCAGTTTTGGATACAGAATAGTTCACTCACGGTTTTAGCATCCTCTACCTCACATCATTGCTTTTCTCTCAGTACTGCCTCTGACATATGATCTGGTGTGGCAGTCTGTATTTCACAAGTTATTTTCTATCCAGCAAATAGCTGCAAGCATCCTAGTTGGGAAGGACAGGGTCACGCAGCTGTTGTTGAGACGTCTTACTGAAACTTTTGTTAAAGATTTGAGTACAAATCCGGAGCTGTGGGCTTTGATTGAGGAGGAGCCAGGGTCCTTGGGTCCTCTTGGCTTGCAACAATTCATTCTAGATATGGAGTTTCTTGCTCTTGTCGCAAAGAATATGGGATTTCTTTGGAAGACTGTGTCTCAAGCGATCTCTCAGGAAGAGGAGCGAATGAAGGAAATGTACACTATTGCTGGATCTGATCTTGACAGGTCTGTTCTCGTGCTTTCTCTTTATTATTGGTATGTGAAGTACCTGCACGATTTGGCAGTTACTTAAGTTGCTGCAGATACTAAGACGTCTCATTTTCTATTTGTTTTGTTCCTCCATGGAGCTAATTTCATTCCTGTGGTGTACGATGCAGTGGTTTGCCTGATCCTGGATGGCTACAGATGAGCGTTTACAATAATTTCAACAACCTGATCGATCAGTGGAAAGGAAACAATGGGTTTGCTTCACGGGATTTTAGTGATGCTCAATCTGTGTCATCATCAATGCGCTCAGAATGAGATTGTGGRAGCTCCCCAGCTATTTAATCTTGGGAATCCAACCAGCTCTCGTGGGTTTCGAAGAGACGAGATCTTTCTTGATGGTATTCTCACACGCTTCTTTTTCAACCTTTCCAGAGGCCATCGGAAGTTCAAAGAGGGGCGAAGGAGCGGACGATGTCACGGGCTCTGGTGGCGCAACCAAGCACTTCTTGTCGGGGCCAAGTGGTGAGACYYGCTCCTCTTCTGGCCCGCCTTCTTCTTCAGTTTATCCTCAAAATTAGTTGACCCATTAGAAGATTCCGTTTCTGAACAGGAGTATTGCAACATCTGTCGCGAGTGCGACTCTCAGGCGAGGATTGAGAGATTAGGGTTTTCTCTGTTGGCGATGGCTAGAGCAAGAACATAATTGTGATGCAGAATTATGAAATCCAAGTATTGGCTTTGTCGTAACGTGGCCACTGTGGAAGCCATTCCGTATTTTGATGCTTTGGGTTACCAACTAGTACATGCTTGGCGCATGCTGTCATCTAAGAGCTTCATACAACATTTGATTGTCATGTACTGTAGGGTTCATATGTACAGATGCCTTTGTCGTGATGGCTAATTTGCAAGGATCAGCGATCTCTGAGGACGGAGTCAGAGCTTTTGTTCCTCCTGGGCAAAACACTAATTCTGCACATTGGTGGTTGTGGCAGGGCATTGCATTTGAAGCTTTTGCGAACTCCAGCAAGAGACACAACCATGCACGGTTCAGGGACGGTGCGTACATTGTGATTGCATCGGATAAGAAAACAAAGTCCAGTTCCAAAGCGCCCACCCATGGCAACGAGAATACAACCTCACGCAGGCTGCGGGTGGTGCGTAACGCCGCACCCGCAGCTGTAGGGGGATCGTCCGCTGCCGGGGTGCTGATTCCGTTTTCCATTGTCGGAACCGAGCATGATGACGACTCGGAGGAAGACAAATTCGCCGCTGCATTCAACCAGTTACTCCTGAAGAAGTCCAAAAAGAAGGCGGAGAAGAAAAAAAAAGCGGCAGTAGTTGTTGCAGCAGCAGCTGCAGGCAGCGTAGTGGAGGCAGATGGTGAGATTACCGTCACTGCCAAAAGTTTGGATTCTAAGAAAGCCCATCATGCACATGCTGCGTCCTCCCTGTCGTCGAGCTCGCCCTCCAATTACGACAACACGCTCGTTGATCTCATTGATCAGCTCGAGAGCATTCGGCTCCACGCTTTGGCTCGCGAACGCTGGCATGCCCCGCAGCTCAAGAAGGTCCTCAGGTATGGYTTGCAAATCCCGCCTCACCTATTAAATCTTTAAATCAATTAAATCTATTGATCGATATTATGAAATTATAGAGTTGAGATGGGCCGAAGTCTTATTTCACCAGAATCAGTAAAGAACATTGCATTTTGGTCTAGAATAGATTAAATTGGAAAAAAGAAAGGCCTTACATAGGGCTTACTCAAAACTGCTAAAAAACATGAGGCTTGTGCTCTTCTGTGTGTCAAGATGGAGCGTGSTTTCAATTGTTTTCTCAAAATTGTCCGTGAAATTGTGTCACAAATCGTGTGACAGGAAATACCTTGCCAGTGCTCGCAACTTGCTGCATTATGTCGCGTTCCGGTCGCTCGAAATCGCCGACCTTCAAGAGAGGCTGGCCTCATCCGGGCTCGCAAGTCTGGAGGGATGTGAAGCGCACACACTGGCAAGTGTCAATGCCATCAGCTCGATTCTCAGGTCGCTTCTTCATGATAAGAAATCCTCCTCCAGCGATGCCGTGATTTCATTTGAAGATGGAAACGCAATATTGTCCCGTCACGCGGAGGCTCTCCTTGGCGCGTCCCCGCCCGGGCGCAAGACGATGGTGATGGTGACGCTCCCGTCCGAAGCGGCCGACGACGACGGCCTCATCCAAAACCTTTTCAAATCCGGGATGAACATCGCTCGGATCAACTGCGCCCATGGTGATCCCGAAGTCTGGAAGAAGATGGTTCAAAAAGTTCGCTTCTTCTCGCAGCTTCTSGAGATTCCCTGTCGCATCAGCTTCGACCTGGCGGGCCCGAAGCTCCGCACGGGCCCAGTGCAACCGGKTCCGTCAGTGCTCAAAATCAAACCTTCCAAAGACAGCCTCGGCGACGTCGTTGCGCCCGCGTGTGTCTGGATTGGCGATGTGGGAGTGACGCCTTCGGAGGACCGCGTCCCCGACGCGATCGTCCCCATTGTCCCAAACTCGAAATGGATGAAGAAAGTCGACGTCGGTGACGTGATCAAGTGCAAAGACGCGCGAGGACGCGCTCGGGAGCTTCGAGTAGTGGAAAAGGGCGTCGGCGGCGTCTTCGCCGAATGCCGCACGGTGGCCTACATCCAATCGGGCTGCGAATTCGCAGTGAAGAAGCTGAAGCTTACCGTGGGTGAATTGCCGGAGGTCGAGAAAGCGATTGTACTCCGCCCAGGAGACGAGCTTCTCTTGAAACGGGAGCCCGGCCTGGGCACCCCCGCGTATCTCGACAGCGCAGGGAACGTCGTGACGCCCGCGTCCGTCACGTGCACATTGGAGAATGTCTTCGAAATCGCCGCCCCGGGGGAGCCCGTGAAGTTCGACGACGGCCGCATCGGGGGCGTCATTGCTTCCGTCTCCCCGGACGAGATTCGCGTGACGATCACGGACGCGGGGGACGCCCAGAAGGGGAAGAAGCTGCGCGGCGAGAAGTCGATCAATTTCCCCGAGAGTGACTTGTCGATCCATGGCTTGACGTCCAAGGACGCCGCGGACTTGGACTTCGTGGTGGCGCACGCGGACATGGTGGCGTTGTCGTTCGTGAACGGTCCTTCGGATGTCCGCGCGCTGCAGGAGGAGCTCGCGAGGCGCGGCGCGGGTCGCGTGGGCTTGGTGGTGAAGATCGAAACGGAGCTGGGTCTGCAGCGCCTGCCAACCATTCTGCTGCAGGCCATGGAGACGGACCACCCCGTAGGCGTCATGGTGGCGCGCGGCGACTTGGCCGTGGAGTGCGGGTGGCAGCGCCTCGCGGAGATTCAGGACCAAATTCTGTTGCTTTGCGAAGCGGCGCACGTGCCCACCATTTGGGCCACGCAGGTGCTCGAGGGCTTGACCAAGTCTGGATTGCCCTCCCGAGCCGAAATCACAGACGCGGCATCCGGGTCCAGGTAACGAACACAACGATGCTAATCTTTCCATAAACCCGAAACCCCGAGGCTCACATGAGATCACAATCACCAAAGGCCTCTTGATTTCCTGCTCGTAGTTGCTGTTCARAGRGTTTCRTGCTTTTCATTCCCTTGAYCTTTGGAAACAAATGRGAAACAATTCCATTGAAAATAAAGCAATGTGACGTGGAAGTAACGGTGATCCAGGGCGGGAGAAATTTTAAGTTTTTGATTGATTTTTACAACCAAGACACCTATTGAAACTGCTCCATCGAGTGTCTATTGTAGTTGTTGTGCATTGGTTTTCGTCTTCTGTGAGAATGCCGTAATTCGTGTCTCCAAGGTGTCATTTGGGTACCCTTAACCCTACGTTCAAGCTCCGAGAACACAATCACCGAAGTCCTCCCTGGATTTGCTACTCAGGGTTCATGTTTTGCATTAGTTTTTATCTTATATAAGGACACCTTTTAATGGATTGCCCACAAGATGCCAATTTGGGTCTTAGATGTCTCCCATTATCTCGTAATCAATGGATCATTCAGAAAGGATGGTCTTCCAACTAATCAAGAATGTTATAGTTGTTCTTATGCCTCCACAGAAGCCTTCACATAGTTATTTTTGTTGAGGTTTCGTCCTTCATCCCACTCAAGAATCTCAATTGTGCATTGTTAGAGAGACTGATTTTGGTGGGTTGGATTTGGCAGGGCCGAGTGCGTGATGTTGAACAGGGGTCCTTACATTCTTCAAGCGGTGGCCAGCTTGGACGATATACTTCGTAGAGAAGCCCGCCATAGAAGAAAGAATCAATCAGTGTTGCATCCGCTGCGAAATCTTGGGCTCTAGAGGAATTGTTCGAGAGACTTTGTTATGGGAATTGGGTATTGTTAATTTCCTCCCATTGCATTGTGCCATGTATAATTCATTTTCTGTATAATTTCTCCGCATTCTCTGTAAGCTCGCAATTGATTGATTCTTGCGAGGGGTACAATTTTTTTTTTGGGCGACTCTCGCCTATTATGAAGACCGGTGATGWACTGATGTACAGTACTTTATGAAGATTTGAGACATTGGAAATCTGCAGACATTGTGATAAAATTACGCTACAGATGAGAAGTTAGGTCGGTTTCGACATGCAAGTCTCCGTTTTTCTTAGTGCTTCATTATGCACTTGAACAATTGTGTTCCATTCCTGCATACTAATAAAATTAAGGTGGTTGTGTCCATTTCCGTTTTTTCACAAGTCCAGCCTCTTCTGAACCTTGCAACCTGTTTTTGTTTTGTTCTTGTTTTGTTTTTGTTTTTGTGTTTTTTGGTTATGCATTTGAATGCCAGGAAGTTATGTCAAGAGTTTCAGAATTTTTGGACATTTGGGTGATTTTCCAATTTTCTTTAACGGTTTCGAACTGGGATCTTCACACTTGTAACAAATTTTTTCCTGCGAACTCTTCAAAATGAGTTTTCAACCGAAAACAATGGTGGAATTTTTCGTAAATGCTAATCATTCTTGTGACAATCATTTTTGCAATTACAGTGCTTACGTTGCCATCAACCCGTAAAAAATAAATTTAATCACTTTTTTCTAAAAGCACTTCAAAAGTGTTGTCTTATTCCAATTAACCAGATGCCAAGTAATTGTGGAATTCTTGAGATCCAACCATAGTATTTTATTCTAGTTCACATTTGTAAGTGTTAAAAAACTTTCATACAAAATGACTACATTCAATAGGTTTTGAAACTCAAGGTGCAATAATATTTAAATGCTACAACCTACCAAATGGTATCAAAGTGGTGAAGTGTCAATCCCAATGGAGAGAATGTTGTAGCAAGTAGCCTATGTTGCACAATTTTTATTAATGTTGAACCCCACAAAAATTACACTGATTGAATGAAAATGGACTTCTAGCATTTGTTATCTCTGTGAAGAGGTGCCTAAATTTATCAGCGACATAAAAATCATCCTATTTTCGTGTCACTAATTTTTCTTCCGTTGTCTTTCCTCTGGTCTCTATTGCCATTCTGGAGCGAAACCTACATCTCAATATAACTTCGTTGTGTTCGGTGGTTTGCAGGAGCGGCAGGTTTCAGCTAACAACTTTTCGAAGCCAAAAAGCGTCTTGAAATTTGCAATGCCTGAGCTTTGTATTTAAGGGATCCACTGCTCATATCTTCATGCATTCCCTCGCTAATATAACTGGTGTCTTGATTCTTGGAGTTGCTCCCAATGCTCTGATTCTTTGCAGGTTGCTTCTCCTCCCTACATTGCAGGATTTGCTTTGCAAAGTGACCACCTTGGTCTCGTTTATGTTGTAAAGTTTTTTCCTGTAGTTCTCCCTGGGATCCTGCTAATTTCCAAGAAGAGGTTTTGTACCAAGAAGAGGTTTTGTACCAGGACTCACAATCTCGGTCCAAGGTCTTGCTTACCAAAACGCTCATTCCTACCCTGAAATGCACGCCTTGACTTGACTTGATGGACGTCACAACAATCTTACTCTGTGCCCACTTCCAGCTTCTAGAATCCTTAACCTCACACGACGAAAAAATGATTTGGAATATCATGCGTTTCAGCGACTAAGCACAAGAACGATTTCTAGATCCCAGCTTGGATATTCCTGGCAGGTACTGTTACGATGTAGACATGAGAAATAAGCTACTTCCAATGTCCAGACTCCAGGACGTCCCGTTGATCGTGTCGAGAATATGGCGGAAATTGTGAGTTGGATTCCAACTGGTAGCTTGTAAAGCAGTTCGTTGCTGATCCTCCGACTAGTCAACAGGTACTTACACGATTTCTTTTCGTCACGAGAAGCTTCAAGTATCGTTCACCCTCACAATCCACGCTCGAAGGACATTCAAATCAGATCCTATTTATCATCAAAAGCAGGAGCCTGACATCTCCCAACGGCATTTTCATACATCAATTGTATTTGAAACTCTACTTGACAATCGTCCTCTGTGAACGTGAACCACTAGAGAGAGCACCAAGTATTTTTGCAGCCTGTCAGTAACCAGAAACCCTAATCCGGATTTGAGATTCAAATGTCACAAGGAGTCCAAGCGACAAGCTTCACTTGGTAACAAGAACCTCAAATCTTTCTACCTCAAATAATGTGTCTTCAGTTTCATCCTGAAGTGGAGCAATTGCTCAAAGAAGTCTTAAGAAGACAGAGCAAGCAGCGATTTTGACTCGCATGTCGGCCTCATCAATGTCATGACCGCCTTCCACATAACCCCATTCCTCCACCTTCACGCAGACATGCACATAACCAACCGCATTAACATGTAAGGCAAAGGATACCGAAACATAACGGACCTGATCCTGTCTCCTACCCTGACCCCTGTTACCAACATCAATTCATCTCTTCAACTACACTTAATAGCAAGTAGTGTAAGAATTGACTAGCCTAAACGTCTGACCACTGATCTTTGAATGGAAATGGGGTTGTATACTTACGGTCTACAACCTCCCGCTTTGAAATTTCATAAGAAATTCAACCACAATGATAAAGATTTAATCTCAACAGATTTTGGCTCTTTCACCCATAGAGATCTCTCTGGAGAACTTTCAATGGCCTCTTGAATAGAATCAAGATATTTATATAACAGACAACTATGATATACGAGAATCTTTGTCCTTGTAGCATTAGAAACGTGGAACAAAGAGATTGAAACAAAAATAAAAGAATAATGTCTCTCTTTTCATTTTTCATTCTTGAAACGGGTTTGATTTTGAAAGCACACTCCAACGTATTGAATAAAATGCTTAAAGTGACACAAATAGTACCCGCTGCCTCAGAATGGGGGAACACATTCATACCTGATGATTCTCTTCTAGCCGAATAACATCCATGGCTTCTTCAATGCCAAGTCGACCACGAGCTATGGCCAATGCTACAATCAGAGAGCGAGCTGTTCCTGCCAGCCAATCAATAGCTGCCAGTTGCCAATCGCTGCTTTGCATCAAAGCCTTCTCCATGGCCTGCAATACATGCGGGGGTTGCGACGTACCAAAGATGCTTGACGTTACCAGAGGCCGCTCCCCGATCTCTCCCTCCACCCAATCCACCAGGGGATCCCAGACCAAGGCCTGCTTCTCTGCAAAGGAAACATCCAATTCGTCAGATTCACTCAGTAGGAGATTCAAAACGGGGCAGTATGAGAGTATTTTGCTGGTGATTGTACCCGCAACAGGATCGGTATCTTCAGCTCGAAGGCAGAGGGAATCTGTATGGAAGTATTTCAATAGAGTGAAGATAACCCGTTCTCGGTCTCTCGGAATCTGATCAATGGAAGTCGCAGCAAGCTTCATCATCGGCATTGTGTACGGTCGGATGCCACTTTGCTGCCACGCAACTCGTCACGTCAATTTCCACTGTATAATAAAGTTATAAATCCCTTAAACCTAACGCTTAAACCCTAACCCTAATCCACATACTCTSCACCTRCCTCTAACGCTAAACTGAATACATGCAAAACATTCTAGTAGCATCCAGCTTGCCAATCTGGTGTATTAAAATATTGAAGAACGGACCCCCTTCTGAAGCAATTATTCCATTGCTAGGCACGAAAGCACTGCCATATGAGCCCACATGTAACATGCAAACCAAGGATTGGATGAAAAGAAATAAAGTGAGCCATACCCGGCCTTTGCAAACATAAAAGAAGCTCAAAATTGTGCACAAAAAGAATCTAGATTCCTTTTCTTGGCTCGCTATTCGTTAGTTATAAGGGAGTTCACTCTCCTCATCTGTGAGCACGCCCCCCAAAATTTGACAATAATTTAGGAAGATACAACTTGCGTGATCACAAACCCTAAAAAAGTTTCGCAAAGGTATACCTGCCACTCCCACTCCGCAGCAATGGCAAGCGCGAGCGCTGCATTGGGCACTTTCAAGGGCTTCCTGGCCGGGGTTTTGAGCTCTCTGTCGTCCAGCATCACGACGTAGCCCGACCCGTCCTCCGTCGCCTTCATGTGCGCTTTCTTATAAAACCGACGTCCCATGGTCCCGGAGCTACTGAGGCGAGGCATGTTTGGAATATCTTCTTCGTCTTCCTTGCTCGCACTACCAAGCAATGAACGCACTTGATGGAAGCCAAACGACCCCGATTGCTCGCTTGCTTGAGGCGATCCCAGCACAGGCCTTGTATTCGAGTTTCGATCAAGCACGGACCACAACGACCTTGTGCGCCTGGCAAGTGCTCGGATGGAGCTTCCACTTGCCATCACCGCAAAACAAATTTAACCCTCGAACCCTCAAACTCTGTTCCTCCCTGATTTACCGTCAACCAGATTCCTAACAGACCAAATTTTGAGGACGAATCCTCAATGCTCTACCCCTCTGTTGTCCTTTCATATCAATGCAGTCTTTCTATTAACGCTTCCTCGTAAGAGACTTCAGCAGTCTCTGCACCAATTGATTATATGCGATGCGCCATTTCAAACCCTAATCCATTCACATTCATGAAGATTAGAGGCAACCTCCACAACCAGAGGGACATCAAAATGCAAATCAATACTTGCAATGAATCGCACGACAGGCGTGGCCATCACGGTGGGCAATCTGAAGGAACCCGAAGAAAGACAGAACTTGCGGATGAACCTTTTCCAGTAAAGCACAAGATAGGCAAACGTAGAGAAAAAGGATGCGCATAGATACTCCCTTACCAATGACAACTACGACTGTATTAATGATAGTCTTGTCTCCGTCGCCCTTCCCACCAACATCCTCCGACCCCGCCATGTCTACTCCCCTTCCTCACTTCGTCTGCATCCACAGAAAATCATCCTTAACTGCACGAATACACTCAAACCTCTCTATGGTCATTCTAGAACATCTACACACTTGCCACACACTATCGTGGAATGTAGCACACTTGTCACCAATTCAAACTATGTTAAAGTTGGGACCTCAGAGGTAAGATAAAAGAGATTTGAGTGTAGAGTCTCGAACTATTTATTACTAATTCGACACTGAAGTTCGACATTAAATCAAGCCAAGAAACCTAAAGGGAGAGAAATTCACTTGCAACCTGTAATCAACGAACGACACTGGCACACTCTTTCCAGCAACACCTTCTCAAATCGGAACCCTCAATACCCCTCCGTGCTAAAAAAGACATGCTTCCAGGYTTCTCGTCAACCACGCAGAAACGCAACCACAGCGGCTCCAGAAAGGGAAAATTCAATGAAATCACGAGCTGAGGAGCTCCACTTTAAAAGATTCAAGCTCACGAATTCCAAAAAATCAGAATTTCTGTCTACAATTGCCGCATTGTCCTTCCGAAGATCGAAGTGCTCATCTACTCAAGCGAGGCGCGATTCAAGCCAACCGGGATTGCCGATACGAAGCAANCACGAATTCCAAAAAATCAGAATTTCTGTCTACAATTGCCGCATTGTCCTTCCGAAGATCGAAGTGCTCATCTACTCAAGCGAGGCGCGATTCAAGCCAACCGGGATTGCCGATACGAAGCAAGAGTTGATTTGAGGAGAGACTGGGAAGCTTCGAATCTCTATAACACCGAAACCGAGCCTTCTAAGGTAAACGAGCCCATTGTGGTCAGAATGAGGAGCCTGCCCTCACAATGTTGCTGAAATTTTTCAATTTTTTCCTCATATAAAGACAAGTGTGAGAAACAATGAGAGGAATTGAAATTTTTTTTTGTCAAAGCATGAATTTGTTATGAATTTTTGAAGTGTTCACCCCAAAAGAGTTTTGTAGACCACCCCATCACCAACAAAATTTGAATCCATGACGTTCATCTTGTTCATCTAAAGCAATCATAAATAGTCATAAATGTTTTTTAACAAGGTAGGCCTAAAAACTAGTTTCTTACAATGAATTCCCATTGAAAAGTTGAAGGCTCCTAATGAGGTCACTAATCAATTCATGATTGTCATGTAAGACATACATTGTGGCCCAAAATTTCACATACTGTAAAAAACCATGATGGGGTCATTTCCTAAGTGACCTCTATGGATCTTCTTACCACAATGGGTTGTTTTACCTTATCTCCCAAGGTGGCAAAGTGAACCCAACGACATGCCAACCCAATGACCAGCAAACTACGTGGGTTTGTTTTTTTAAAAAGTGAGGAAAATCTATCAAGCAACTTGTAGACGGTGCTTGTTCAAAGCCCATTGAAGCAACCCAACCTTAGGACGGTGTTAAAAACTAGTCCACTCATGAAGATATATCTCAAGCACCATTTTAAAATAAATGTCTTGTTTTGCCAGATAAAAGTAATCCTATTTTCCCAATTTTTTCCATTTCTATTAAAAATATGAATGAAATTGCCAAATTATGGATGAAAAATTGTAAGAATTCAATTGAAAAGTGTTTTTTGGTCCCAAAGATTGATGTATGAAGAAATGGAATGCTTCCCCAAAATTTTAGTGATTGCCATCCTAGCAGTTTTAAAAAAAAGGGGGGGTTGCTGGGACCTCAACCTTTCAATTTGGATGGTTTGGGCTTTGCACTTTGGAAAGAGGAAAAATATCCATACCTTAAACCCTCACCATGTAAGGGGACGAAACAAGGCCCTTTTTCAGTGTATTTTGGAATACTCCATGGAGTAAGGGGTTAAGTTAGGGTGTTTGTTAGCTTTGTCTTTTGGTCAAATACTACGGCATCAATTCCTCCCACATCAACTTTGGTTTGTGAGAGTCCGAATCTTATCTACAACCTCATTCACACTGCAAAATGCTCCCATTCACAACATGTTTGGGGTTGTAGGGAATTGGAATGCCACAAAACAAATTCAATGCATTTAACTCAATAAACTAGCATCTTCATTAGATTCTAAAGAAAAAAAAATCTTTTTTGGACTTAATATTGGAAAAAAAAATGGGGTGATTGCAAAAATTACTTGTCTTATTTTTTGTCCCCTTGCCCTCTGACACTTGTTTGGGGTGAGTGCTTTTTTGCTCATAACTTATGCATAGTTTGTCCATTTGTCATGAAACTTGGAATGAAGGTACTTGCACTATTTTTTTTAAATTTAAAAATTAGTTTACTATTTCTAACATGCTCCTGATTGGGGATCTTAAAAAATCAAAAATAAATAACACCACTCCGACAAAAAAGGTGGGTGAGTGGGCGTCCCCCCTCTCCCAATCAAAATCCTTGCATGAAATTTTTCACAATCCTAAATAATCATGCAAGTATTGCCTCTTTTGAATACATTGTGATAGAATCCATACTTTGGGAGAAAATCATTGATGAATTACAAAAAGGGGAATACGTGTCATTTTTTCATTGGTAGAAAAAGTTTTATACAAATTTAGAAAGAAGTGGATGTGTCATTTTTCCATTGGATGTACAACTTCTAAATTAAAAGAAGCAACATTTTTAAGAAAGAAATCCACTTAATATCATGCTCACAAAATGAAAGAAAACTATAACTCCTCAACATTGTAGGCTAGAGGCCGCAAACCCCAAACCAATAGAGCAAAATTCAGTGAATGCAATTCTCCAAACTCGTAATCTGGCTCCTCTTCCATTGATCCAACAAGATCCAATCTAATTCCAATAGCACTCCAACACACAACCTTTCAATTTAAAAAATTTAAACAAAAGGCATTTCACAGTTGTCCTAAAATTGCATTTTGATCTAGCAATCATTCAAGGCATGGAAATTGATCCAAAGCCAACACAAAAGAAAATTATATATCAGCACAAAAGCTGAATTCAACACAATTGTCATAGCCACATTGCCAGATCAATGGTGGTGGGGTGATTCAAGCACTTACCATACATTGTTTCTTTTATCTTCTTGTATGTTTTATGTATGGAGTTCAAAATTCATAAATCTAGGTTCAAGCAAAGACAAAAATTAGAAACAAAATAGTGCAACAAAGAAAACTAAAAATAGAAAAGAGCAAAGAAAGAAAGCAAATATTCAACCTTATTGTACATATGACACTCTATGAGCAAATAATTACAACATTCACTGCATACAATTTCAAGCACTTACTTTACATTGTTTTCTTTATTTTGTTGTATGTTTTGTATATGCAATCCAAAATTCAGTAAACATTTGATGAGACTTGAGGTGCTCAACAAGACTATGAATTTCCTCAAGTTCACGATCTGTAGGAACTCTACCACATTTGTTGTTTGGCGTGGCTGAACTTCAACCAATTAATTTAATACTAGTTACTTGTTTTTAATATTTGTTTGAATTAAAATAATTCTTAAAATAATTTTTTCTTAATTTTTTCTTAATTTTTTAAATATTTAACATTTTGACAACATGTTGCTAGTTTGTTTATAGAATTCTTGAGTGAAACTAAACCGGAAATCCTAAACTTTCAAATTCATGGGATGCACTAGTAACACAAGTAAAGCATTTGTTTGAGAACAGGAAGTGAATTGTAAAAAACAATAGAAAACATGATTCAATGCATTGGCACGTAAAGTGTGAACAACATCTTCCAAGTTCCAACCCCTATCACAAGTGAAAGAATCATGAATAGCATGTTTTGCACTACGTGGGCGTTGAGGGGTTAAGCTTCGGCAACTCTTATAGGCCCGTTCTCTTCAAAGACTGCGCTACAAGATTTGGCTTCTTTCTGCTCCAGCTTTACAAATTCCAAGTCACTTAGACTATCGATGGTTGCATCATTATTATCCGCTCCAGTCAATGGACTGACTACTTGCAACTTTAGAGGTTAGTGTTTCTTGCAAGGATTGTCTAGCAGTCACCAATTATTATTTTATCATTTTATGGTTGTAAATCATTAAGTCAGGTTGTAGCGTTACAAGAATTGAGGTGGATTCCAAACTCTTTTGAAGTATGAGCCCAATTAACTTGAAAAATTTATTGGAGATGTCTTGCTTGATACCAATAAGATTCCTCATTCTTTAGAAATTTTAAAAAATCATTTTATATTTAAATTTCAATTTAGCTAATTTGTCACGTTTTGCAGTTTAGAGGTTTTTAGTATTGCGGAGTGCCCAAAATTAATGATCTAGAGCTGAAATTTTTGTGGTCTATTCCCACACTATACGGGCATGCATCCGTCTTAGGGAATCTAAAAAAACATTATTTTATGTCCTCTATATGTGTGCTAACAGGGCTCTCCTGCGTGCGCGCTTCTGAACATTCAAGATGGTTTTAAGATCATTGTTTTGGTGAAATCTCTTTATTATAAAGTTCTCCCAAATTTTCAGTTTTTAGTTTTTTTTTAAATTACATTTCCTATTTTCTACAAATTAAAACATCAAAACACCTATTTTCATGAAATTTTACACTTTTCTAGTTCTCCTACTTCGAGAATTTTCCTACGTTTTTCCTTCATAGGGTACCTTTTTCTTACAAGTGTATATATTAAATATATTTTTTACATTTTTTTTAAATTATTTTTCTAATTTTATAGTACTCTCGAAAAAAACATGAGTACTATGCCAAACACTACAAAAACCGGGGGGGCTTTCTTGCAATCACCCGATTACCATAGATTGATCAAATCATGAAAATTTTAATACATGTAGGTTTGAATTTTATACCACCAGAATCAACAAAGAGAATTGCACGCGTTTGTCAAGAAACAAACAAGGATATTTGCATTCAAAAAAGCCCTAACATGAGATCAGACCCAGTCTGAACTTTTTGGTCATTTGAAAGTCTAATTATACTAGTGCTTTGCATACAGATTGGTAGGAGAGGGCTGGACATGATCCATATTCATAGGTTTGGTGGAAGATATATATTGGCAACGAGAAGGGGGTGTGAGTCCTAAATGATGTCACGTTTGAACAGATTGACCAGATCCAAAGAACTTCCCTTAGAGAATGCTGCACCTCATGATCCCCTATGAACTTGGAAAGGTCCTTTTATCTCAGCATGCGCATAGGTGGCCATTTTGTGCAAGACCATGTCGATGGAAATGACACCATCGCTTCTCTAAGGTGATTAACTCCTCTTGGTTTCTGTTTTTCATTTTTTCATTTTATCCTAAGTGGGATAGCATGCAGTACACACTGTTTCATTCCCCACATGAATTTCTCTCTTTGGGTGACTTTTGAAGTCTAAAGTCAGGGTCACAAGTCTTCATTTTCAATTTGTCTTTAAAGCATAGAAGATGAAACCCGGTAATATTTTAAGTTTTTTCTTACAGTTTTTCTTTGGTACAAATTAGTTGCTTTAGGTTGTATCAATCTTGACATTTTAATATGGGCTCTCAAATAATCCAATATGTTTGGGTTGAACCCTAGCTTCTCGAGTGCTAGCTTGCGATTGTTGTACTTGTTATTGGTATATTTACACCAAAATATATGATAGTAAATCTTAGTCTACATCTGAACAAAATTGTTGCATTTGAATAGAACATAATTTAGGGAATCTATTAGTGAGGTAGAGTTTGGATGAGAGCAATGAAACTACTTCATTTGCTAGACACCTTATTGACATTTATAGAAGGAAAACTCCATCACAATGTTTTGTTTTACTATGGTCRTTGAAATTTTATATTTCTTTTGTCTTTAAAAGAAGGAAAAAAAAATACCAAGCACAAAAGTGAACAAGCCACATTGGAATAATCTAGGTGCTTAGGAAATCCCATTGGAATTTTTTTTCCACTACAATTTTATATTGTCGTCCAAGTAGCTTAAGTAGCCAATTTGCCTCTTCTTCTCAACCAAGCCAATGCACTATGACAGTGCAATTACAAATGAAAATTGATTATTCTTGGGACCGCACTTTCAACAAACTCATTAGAACAAGATGTGGCACATTCCTCGCATATTGGGTTCCATTGACACCTACTGGATTTCATTGAGGTGGTGTTATGTGTGTGCCTAAAGGTTCATGTACACTCATTTTTCATTTTTTCTCAAGTCTCAGCCATGTCAAAGTCACTAGCACATACTTTGTAGGTTCAAGTTAGGAGAACAATATTGAGAGTGGAACGCCACTTAGAAATCTACAAAGAAGTGATGGATTATTGGTCCAATTCTCTAGCACCATTTGCATTGTGTGACTTTCAAAAATMTCCAACRCTACCTTGCAATGCATGTYATTGTTGATGATGCTCTCAAAAGCTTTTTTCTTCCTCCAAACACCCAATCCTGCTTGCTTGTAGAGTGATTGCAAATCCTCTTCGTCATCAGCAAGACGCAACCGACATTATGCCCTTCCCATATTTAGGTGTCTAAATTTTTGGCTAGATGGATTGCAAATCTAAAGTATTACCCTTTGATTCAAGCAAGAGATGCAACATCTTGGTTTTTGATTGTTTCTACAATCCTAATGCAGGGCACTCTCATATGGTAAGATGACCTAATTTCCTAAACAATCTCTAAGCTCTTACTTGTAGARGACTACYGTTTATGAAGAAGAACAAGAGTTTTGCTGAGACAATACCTTGAGGTGGGACTTGATGTGAATGATGTTTAGACCATAGCATCCAAGCGTGGCTCAAAGGARAAGCCATCCACCATGCGGTGATCAGGGACGGGGCACCTCGCCAACCTGCGCCATTCCTTCTTTCCCACATGGTACAACAATTGAGGCATGCTGCGTCCGCACATGCTAAGAAGCACCAACTCGCTGTGCCCGATGCATCGCAAGTATGCGTCGTGTGGTGCGTCTTTGAGAAACTCCGCTAACAACGTTGTCGGCATCTGGTCAACTTCCTCCCAACATGTGCGGTGCCATTGAAGTTGCATGACACACACATGCGGGTGCTTCCCCATAGGCGCCACTTCCTCTAGGCGCCCCAACATGAACAAGCAGCCGCAAGACTCCACCAGCCCATAACTCTCGAAGGCATCAGGCAACGGCGCATGCACTTGGCTCCACTGATCGGCCTGTAGTCACAAATTGCCTAATGAGCATAAATTTCCATTGTTAATTTGAAGGAACACCTCTACTATACCTTCCATTTGGAGATAAATGTTACCAAATTTGGAAGGCTACTTTGGTGAGTTTGGTCTAGCTACCCATACCTGCAATTAAGTGTGAGGAGGAAGGTGTGATCATTCTTGAAGGTCTCATGGTGGGTTCATAAAGAATTTGTGTGAATTTCCTTGTTGAGTTCCACTTCATTTTTCACATGAACTAAACTTCATTATTTGCAGCCTATTTTTAGTTTTTTGCAAGTGAATTGGTTAGATGTCTTATATCAATCAAGGGTTTAGGGAAAAAGTGGCATAAACAAGGTATTGCATCCACTACTAGAAAAACCATGACCAAAACAACAGAAAATCAACTAATTTCTGTTGTTTAGGGCACTAGAATGACCATTTTCACTAATTTTTGAAGTTTATGTGAAAATCAACAAAATGGCGCTTATTTTTCTGTTGATTTAGATAGTGCAATGACCAAATCAATAGAATTGAGTAGAATATGGAATCTTTTGGAATCTTCTAAAAATCTTTGGAAATCTTTGGGAATCTTTACATAGATAGAGATTTTTGGGCAACTAGAACTAATAGATGTAATCAGCTTGAAATTTGTTTTACACATTTTCAACAAGATTGTTAACAAAAAATCTCTATAGTTAATTAAAAGGCATATAAGCACAACATTTTTTCCCAAGATCTACTATATTTGACATTCAATTCTAATCGTGCTCATCATTAGAAAATGAACAGTTGGAAGAACTGGATCCGAAGTGTTGGCAGCAGATTATGCCAACAATGTGTGAGGGGATTGCAGACCACCATGCTATCACACTCGGCGGCGTAGTAGCAAAGCAAGCCGCCTGCGGTGCCCACATGGAAACTGATTTGGCCAGGCGCCGATGGAATGAATAACGGCAGAGGATGCCAGCAGTCCAAGGAAGGGTTGTAGGTCATGGCTTCACGGTAGTGGTCGTTCTTGAACATTAGAAACCAAGGCCCCTGGGATGGCGCATTGTGGCAGTCAAGCAGGAAGCTTGACAAATGTAGCAAATGGTTCCAGCTCTTGCAAGTGGCACGAAGGCGGAGAAAACTAGGGACTGGCAACCACACCAAAATCTATACTTTACCATGGAAAACTCATCACCAAGCTTGTTCATCACTCTATTTCACAACCATTCTACATACAATAGCTCCAAAGACAACAAAAGCAACAAAAAACAAAGTGGCAATACTACTAGGTAAATTAGTTTCAACATTTCTCATATGTAATCTTTTGTTAATTTGTTGCAGACAACAAACAATAAGTAAAAATAAACATGCTAGTACACCCAAATACATGTTGTAATTGTTTAATGCTAATGACTATGGTCCGATTGATAATAGAGTGAAATGTATCATTATTTCAAATACTCATAGCGTAAAAGGCAATTTTGTTACATGCCACATGGACTTCTATGAAATGAAATAAAATGAATTGATTGATTTAGGGAATTGGGAGAAGAAGGGGGTGGAAATCCTCTAGTAGTGGTGCAAAACTTCATGGATGAAATGTAGTTTGCATATTCATTTGCATGTCTATGGGCACAACAAGCCATATGAATGCAAACTCACAATCCACACACAATAAAATGGCTCATGAAATACTGTCCATTAACACGATTGACGTTCTTTGCTTTTTATCACAAGAATCATCAACAAAATATTGTGTATATTGATTAAAAATAGAGACGTGAACTCCAATTTAAGGCCTCTTAAGGCCATATTCATTATATTGAGGCTTATCACAGATTTTGAGACAGAATGCTAGTTATTGGAAAATTCATTTAAAAAAATACCGATTGAAACAAAAAAATAAATAATGCTCAAATAGTGATCCTATAATCAAATTCTAAAAGTTGATCTATCTTTGAGTTGAGGATAAAAATGAAACTGCAAAAAGTTTCAATAAAACGAATATGGCCTTTATTAATTCTACTTAGATTATTGGATTATAAGGGTTGAAGGTATTAATTCTATTTAGAATTTTGGGTTTTAAGGGTTGAAGGTATTATTCTGTACCTTTTCAATCAAGTACGGCGGGAGGTTACTCCATCGTTCGGGATCCAAGTCACATGTCCCATTAGCTTGGTGGAGAGGTACATTAGTGTCCAATTTGTTGCTTGAGCCACCAAGTTCCACCACCGAGTTACCTTGAGGATTATCATCCATTGCAACCACTCTCCAAGCCTATCATCTCCATCTTCCTATTGTCCTAGAAAGTGTGCTTTGTATTTATTTGTACCACCATTAACGTTAGAAGATCTTTACTTTTGCAGACACCAGTGATTATCATGCCAGATAATTAACCATCATTTTCTCTACAAGTAATTAAGGAGCTTCATTGATCATTAAAATTGGGGTCAAGCTTGCGAAGGTATTTCATGTTTGAGCAATTGTGTAGTTTGAAGTTTGTCATGAACAATCATGCTTGTGCTAAGAATTCTCTAGAGAAATCCTTTTCATTACGTGAATGTGGGTTGTGATTTTGTTCATCAAGGTTAGACCTACATTGCTTGAATGATAAAGCACGACATGTAAGTAAGAATATTTTCCTTGCCTTCAGACAAGTGTAATGATTTTTATTCATTCAAAAGGAATTTTGAGACAAGAGCAAAGAGGATGAAGGGACACGGCTTTTGATAATGCAAAACTTCATAGAGGGAAGTCCTTGAAGATCTTGCTTGCACACCTACTTTGAATAAACTTGCCCATGTACAACAATGCCCATGTTGCATAGGACATAGTAGATTTTTAGTTTGTCAGAACTAGATAAGTTAGTAGAGTGCTTCTAAATTTAAAAATGTGGATATAGAACCATCCAAATGGATGACATTGTGACAACAAATTGTGATACTTAATATAACACTACCTGTGTCCCCATATGATCTTTCTGCTAGACAAAATGTGATGGATTAAGGCTAAAAATAACATTTTAAAAGACTTATTTTGTATTGTAAGTAGAGTTTGAGTTTTGGAGCCTTTTTTAAAAAGCACTGAAGTATTGAAAAGCGGAATTTTTGGGGCTTTTTCAAAAAGCACTAGTGGACATTTAATTGTTGAGTTTGGAGTGATCATTTTATGGACCAAGACCATGAGTGGACATTTGTTTTGCTTCCCAAATCTTCATCTCCTTCAACTAGACAATATTCAAAGAGATGCAAAAAACAAGAATGAACAATGTTGATTAACCCCTCCAATCATATCATTTGTATTTTGATTGATGATTTCATGGATGGAAGGGGGAATATAACTCAGAGTTGTTATATTGATTCTAGATGGCAATCACAAGCCAAATCTAACAAATTCCCAACTTTGCAAGTGCAATAGGAAGATCATTTTGGGACAAAAGTAAAAGCCAACAAGAAGATTATTATGAGACGGAGGAAGTAGATGGATATAAGCGCTTTATTGAGTCTTGCAAACAATATTGACTTGCACTATTTTGTATCATATTCTCCATTCTAGATAGTTTTTTATATTCTATTAAGCTTGAAGTACATATGCAATGAACATGAAATTTGGAATTTGTGTACATGCTTAGCAAATCTAGGAAGTCATTATCTTTTAAATAGGCATTGAAATAATCTTCAAGACAAAAATGGAGCTTGAGCGTGAAGAAGTTTGACAATGACAAAAATTTACTACTAATATCATGTATGGCACGTAATACCTAAAACCATTTGAAAATTACGTCCTAAATGCTGATGGCCTTTTTGAATTTTTTAAAGTTAACACAAAATTGAAAAAACAACCTAAGATCTAATAAGTTTTATCAATTTAAAAAAAATTCTAGCCATATGAATTTAAACTATGATAGACTTCTCATGGATCACATAGGAAAAGAAAATACAACAATGTCATTTATGGATTTAAAGATTATAATGTTTAATCTAGAGGTGTTTAATACTGGAAAAGTGATTTGGAGTCACTTTAAATTTTCATTTTACATGTAAAATCTAAAGTCTAGCTCATGAAAAAAATGAGGTGAAGGGACAGAACAAGCATAATGATAATTGATTTAAGATTTTTCAAAATCTCCTCTATAGTTTTTTAAACAAAATTCCAATGTGATTATTTTAAGTAACTCAAATCTCAACCATAGATGTGGCACAAGTGCAACCTTTGCCAATTTTGAGCCTCAACATGTGCACTGCTTTAGAAACTTCAATAGTCCCTCTGTCTCAAAATAAGACTAGTGTTTCTTTTGTAAAATACAAAGGAAGTATTTTTTATCATGGCTTGGAATACACATTAGAGAAAATCTGGAATCTCCAAAAGGCCCCTAGTATTTGATAGGGCACTCTATATCAAGAGCCCTATTGAGCTACAAAAAAGACGACATCTCTGACAAAAATGCGATTTTCCTTGTCTGAATGTCATGACTGTCAAGTGACAATTGTGACTAGTAAGAGGCACTGCTGGGAGAAGGTGTTGCCAACAAAGCCGGTAGCTCTCTGCTTTCCGAGGAAACCCTCAGGTCAAAAAAATAAGCTATCTATAGTCTACATACATTTATCATATAAAATGACTATCATTTGTAGAAACTGACACCGTTACCTTACCCCTTCTTGACCTCAAGCCATTTGGCAAGTCCCCAAGTGCAGCGATGGGAGAGACGGAACATATGCTTGTTGAGACTTTCTTGGAGCGGGGGTAGGAAGTTGCGGCACTGGGGGGCCAGGCCAGGGCCTGCGGAGACGTGTTGAGGGCAGCATGTAACGTAGTTAGATGATCCCGAAGAAGTTCGCCCCGCTCATGGCAGATTGCCGTGACGAATTTTGCTCACCTCCGCCCAAAACTCGCGCTCGCCTTGACTGGACTCAAGCGCCACATGCTGTTGGTTGCTCGGCAAGAAGCTAACTTAACCTTTCTACACATTCCCGAAGCCTCCTTACCCCCAGCGCTTGCTTCGGGTCGAAGTTCGAACTTCTTGGTGGCCATGGCCAGATCCTTGTACTGTACAGTACAGTATGTGAGCTAGCTTGTGCAGATCTGTGTCTCTCAAGTCGTTCGGGTCAATTTTGAACCTCCATCCGCGCCTCTCGATCCTCTCACCGACGGTAATACTTGTACAGCATTGTGTAAATGACCGCCATAACTGTAAACGACACGAGAATCGCCCCCAGCCAGACTTCGAATCGGTGCAACGGGAACCAAGAGTGATTTAGATATAGATAGATAGCATGGGAACAGGGCACTCGGTTTTGCAAGTGAGGTGGAATTTGACAATCGTCCTCGGACTCCATTGATCAAATTCCAAAGCAGCCCTTTCAAAAATCGTTAAGAACTGCCAAACGGTAATATTCGAAGTTTTGACTCAAGGAATTACAAGTCGTCATAGTTGGGTCATTAAACCTCAACACAGATGGTCCGGGACGTTCTTCGTCTCTAAGAGGACAATCACATCGACTGTGCTAACATTCAGAATCTGTGTAGAAGCGTCATCATCGATTTACRCTTGCAGCGTCCAAACTCAAGGCAGGTGATCCCTGTAAGAGAACCCCAAAAAGTCGAATTCATGGTGTTGTCGTTGTCGTTGATCCGGATGTGAAATGCTTCATCTGGGTCCGAGAACTGTGGGCTCTTCACGAAGTCGAATTCTACTGCAAAAGTGTGCGATGGCGTGACGCCATTAGAAAACGCGTTGAGCAGGCCCAAGTAGCTTAGAGATGCATTCGGGTGGGGATGTATGGCAAAGGTGAAGCCTTCCAAGTTGTTGCGTGCAGATTCCCCATAGCCCACGTTCTCCACAGGTTTGAGCTGCTCAATGTTTGGGGTCTCTCCATAAAATTACAAGCTCAATAGCGTTGGCGACTTCCTCTAATTTACAAAAGTATCTAGCACTTGCTATATACAACAATTGCCGCAATAGTAGTCCTAAAATCCTTCTTGCCCAAATCACCATCTTCAAAGTGCCTAAGTAGAGTATCGCCATCAATCCTGCCAAACACATCTTGCATCATCAGACATTGCCATATCTATTTAAGGCCTCAAACAGAACATTTTGCAGACAGAGTATGTGCTCCAAATTGCCCTATCTGGCTTCAAGAGGTGGGCAAGCGATATGCCTAACCCAAGAAAATAATCCACAAGAAGAACCRTGTCAGCCATTACAACAATTGCGGATCTTCTACCACTCAGTCTGTTTTCACCAATCTTGTCTTGACCTCAATAAAAAGTACAGCTTTGCATAGAGAGGGTGACAATTTTGCAATTGCCACATTGATTAGAGTTGTTTAAAGCCTCCGAAATGAAAACTTTGCAGGAGTGGGAACCGACCGAGTTTTTAGAGTTTGCAGAGAGCAAGAGCGAGGATAGAGTATTTAGGGTTTCGGAGGGGTCAGTGCGCGTACCCGAAGCTTTAGGGTTTCCGAAAGGTCGATCCAGCAGCTGAGGGTCACGGCAGCAGGCAGCGTAGCAGAACGGGCACCACCACTTGCGGGTGGCTCAAGTGCGGCAGATGGCCGCGCGTGTKGAGCACTTCCATGGYGGTCCAGCCTCCCAAGTGGCGGAGCAAGTAGTGGGCCACATCGAACGGCACCGCCCTGTCCTGCAGAGTTTGCAGCAGGTGCACCGGGATAGTCACCAGTGGCAAGATGGCRCGCATGTCGCTCTGGAAAATGGTTTTGCACACGCTAAGCGCGATGTCTGGGCGCATGGAGAAGATCGTCTCGCTGAACTCTTGCACGGCCACGCTCTTGAGGTCCGCGCCCACTACCAGCGGCGCAAACCCTGTCACCCACGACTTGAAATTCGACTTCATGTCGTCGTATAAATCGTCCACCTCCTGCTGCTCCAACCCACCGTAGTAGCCCACGTCGTTCAAGTACCGTGGCGACGACCCCAGCAGGATCAACTTGCGGAATACCTGAGGGACCCATTTTCAGTCCAATTGACAATGCATTCGCAGGCAAATTTTTTTTAAGGCATTGTTATACTAAACTCAGAAAATATAATCTCTGTTGGAAACGACAAACGCATGAGGATACCAATCTTGGACCATCGGAGACTCACGAATGGAAAGGAATGTGAATTGGCTTACATCTGGGCGCTCGATGGACGCCARGCATCCAATCATGCCGGAAACGGACGCGCCCACGTACACGCAGCTCTGGATGTCGAGTTCGTCGAGAATAGCCAGGAGGTCGTCCGCGTGCGCRTGCAGGGAGGAGTAGCGACTGAAGCTGAAATCCTCAGAGTTGGTGCTCCCGGCGCCCATTAAATCGTAGAGGATGACTTTGTAGTCGTTCAGCAGGGATGGCACAATGTACTTCCACACCGTTTGGTCGGAGCCAAAGCCGTGRCTCAAGATCACGTAGCGGTTGCCCGTGCCCAGGATGCGCACATTGTGGGCCGCTAACAACCCCGAGCTCGCTGGAATCATGATGGGTTGGAAAACTTGGACAGTTCGCAAATTCAATAACAATTTGTGGCCGCTGGTGGACAACGTTTTTCTACATCACTGATCGGCTGGTTTCCTAGCAGCTTGCAATAATTCATACAAGAACAGATAGCAYACTGCAACCGGCGCTGTCAATGAAGTGGCTCTTGTCGGCATTCGCAAACTGTGGGGATCGAGTCACTGGTTCATTTGTCTTGCATCTTCACCTAAATCTTGATCGACAAACGTGATGAAACTAACACCCTGCATTCACATGAAGCCAAACGCGTCTGAATGTCTTCGAAAATGCATGAGTTTGAAAAGTTTCGTATCCAAGCAATCAGCAGCTAGCTAATTCTAGACTTCTGTTTTTTCAAAAACTCTTGGTTAATCGAAACCTGCTCTTATCAGATGCTTTGACTGCTATGAAGAACRTACCCTTCYACTAAGTAGAGAAATCGCTWCATTATTTCCTTGTAATRGCAGAAAATAATTCATGAAATTGACCCTTTTCTAGTCGCCCAAGTTCAACCTCTAATATAWGCAAGTCCAAGTTTACAGAGCACTCGAATGTCAGATAATGGACGCTCCGCCACACGCCATTCTAAGAAAACATAAGACCGTCAAACTAAAAGAGGAATTCCCATTCTAACAAACTATTGGAAGGATCCCGGCTTACCAACTAATGTATGAATTATAATTACTCATATCAAGTCGTGTATCCATGWACGAGTTACCGTCAAATGCAAAAAGCAAGAGCAGATACACAGTCAAGCACCTCCTGACCCAAATTAAATCCAAAGACATGAAATATCTCATCAGTACCAAGTCGAGTGCCTGGCCGCCTGAAGATCGCTCCACCGTCAATCAAGTCTTCAATTCAGCTGGCTTCCATCCACGAGTGTCAAACTAACAGGCCTCACGACCTCTGAATGAGATGCAAACCCAGGATCAGAGCAGCTCCACCGCAAACGCAATACATGACTGTTGAGGGAAGTTCCAACTTTTGAGCTCCACTGCACCAACGCCAAAGGCCTTTCCGGTTTCTTGGGCAACGCTACAAGCTCCCATCCACTCCACTTTCAAGGCCTTTGATGCTCACTCAATAGCTCACGCCACTATTCAAGCCTTTGTTGAAAGAAGAATCATTCTCTCTTGTGATGTCATAGATGATGTAAAAGGACTTGGATAGGACTTTTGAGAGGAGTGTGGCTTGGATTGGGGTGGGGAGATCATGAAGAAGGGGAGACGGAAGGTAACCGCCGCATGTGATTAGGCTCTCCAAACGGGGATGTGGCGTCCCTGGTCGAGCTCCTGCGGTGGAGCTGCTCTCAGGCCAGGGCGGAGGAATTCCAGCTGAGCTGGTAAGTGTCGATGCAGCCCAGACTCTGGTGATTTGCGAGCACGGAAGAGACCAAGTGCTGCCAGTGATGTGAGTTCAGGCCTCTTGGAAACTCGTAGAGCCCATCTCTCTACAGTAGGGTGGGTCGACTGGAACCACCTGCAGCTAGCTAGGGCTACAGCCATGCCCCCACCGACCGATGCCCGTGGCATGGGGCAAAGCGAGAAAGGTCAGGAGAAAGGCATTCCCGTCCACTCCAAGGGCGAGCCTGGGACCGAGAGACACCAAGTGGCCTCGCCCGCGCAGTTAAGTTACTGCGCTCTTCGCCGGAGGCCCGGCTTCTGTTTTCTCCGTGCTGCCCAGGGTGTTTCATGCGATTTCTTTGTTTTTGTTTTTGTTTCCGTTTTCTTTATGATTCTGGCAAATGAATGAACCACCCCCGTCGAATCGTCGATCCACTTCAGTAGGTGTTCCTTGTTCCTTCGGACTAACTAATGCTTCTTCTTTTTGCTGACGATTCTTGATATTTTTTTCATTTTTTCTTGTCGCAAGCAAATTAGAAATTCGTTCGACTGTAAATTAATATTCGAAAGTGCAATCTCATCATGTTGGGAAGGTATTATTAGAATACTTTGCTCCATACCTACTGTAGGAGGAACTTTTATCAGTAATTCCTTCCAGGATTGGGTTTGACTGAGAGGAGCGCTCTAACTTACTCGTCCTGCACGACAATCGCGTTCGCTGCGCCACGCCTTTCCAAGGATGCTAAAGGCCCCTGCCTCATTGGTAGCCCATGTAGCTTTATGTTTATGTTTACATAAGGTTGGTCACCCATTTCCGACCACTTAAGCAATTCAGCCTATCTGCGGCAGGCAGAAAGTTCAGGAAAAAAAATTCTAGTGTAAAGGAGGTACCCCATTTCCGACCAGCATCCCATTTGCGTTCAATAGGCCAATAGGGTGCTCTATTTCCAATCAGCTCAAGTCTAGGTGACAACTCATGTTTTGGTGGCCCCACAAGAGCAACAACGATGTCCAAGAGGTATACATTGAAAGCATACAATGATCACAATGTGTACATTGAAAGTATACAATGATCACAATGTGTACATTGAAAGCCTTGCATTGATTTTTGGACCATTCCATGGTTGAAAATAGGTTTGCCTACTTATTAGGAATGGGATAAACAAAATCTTCATGAAAAAAATTCTTGATAATTTTGTTTTTGAGGGAAAAAAATTTTAATTATGAAATCTATCTGAAATCTATTTCTCTAAGGTTGGTCAACTATTTCCAACCACTTGAGCAATTCAGCCTATTTGCGGCAAGCAGAAAGTTTAGGAAAAAAAATTCCAGTGTAGAGAAATAGATTTCAGAAGGATTTTATAATTTTAAAAAAAAAATTCCCTCAAAAACAAAATTATCAAGAATTTCTTTCATGAAAATTCTGTTTGCTCTATTCCCAATAAGTAGGCAAACCTATTTCCAATCATAGGATGGTCCAAAAATCAATGCAAGGCTTTCAATATACACATTGTGATCATTGTATGCTTTCATGTACACCTCTTGGACATTGTTGTTGCTCTTGTGGGGCCACCAAAATATGAGTTGTCACCTAGACTTGAGCTGATTGGAAATAGAGCACCCTATTGAACGCAAATGGGATGCTAGGGTCATTGCAAGAAAGACCGACCGGTTTTTGTAGCGTTTTGCATAGTACTCATGATTTTTTGGGAGTACTGTATAATTAGAAAAATATTTAGAAAATATTTAGAAAAATATGTTTAATGCATATTCTTTGAAGAAAAAGGTACCTTAGGAAGGAAAAGTATAGATTAATTCTCTAAGTAGGAGAACTAGAAAAGTGGAAAATCTCATGAATATAGGTACTTTGATGTTTTAATTTTCAAAAATAGGGAAAACAATTTTTTTTTAAAACTAAAAATTGGCAATTTGGGAAGACATCATGGTGAAGAGATTTCACTAAAAGAATGATCTTAAAACCATCTTGTTTGTTCAGAAGTGCGCGCGCAAGGGACCCCTGTTTGCACCAATGTAGAAGAAATAAAATAATGTTTTTTTAAATTCCCTTTGATAGATACATGCATGTCTAGTGTAGGAATAGACCATAGAAATTTTTTCTCTAGATCATTAATTTTGGATACTCCCCAGTACTAAAAAACCCTAAATCGCAAAGTGTGACAAATTAGCTAAATCAAAATTTAAATAGAAAATGATTTTTTTTAATTTTTGAAAAATAAGTGATCTGATTGCTATCAAGTTAGACATCTCCAATAAAAATTTCAAGTTGATTGGGTTCATATTCCAAAAGTTATAGCACATGACAACTTTGTCATTGCAAGTGTGACGCAAAATAGGACCGGTCTTTCTTGCAATCACCTGCTGGTCGGAAATGGGGTACCTCCTTTACGTATGCGAGTCCTCGACTGTTGGATCCGCAGAGGCGATCAAGGAAGGAAGGTCCAATCCTGCACTTGAGTGTCCAGTAGAGCAATAAACCGTGTCCACAAACTGGGCCCTGCAGGTTAGATTTACCGTTGGGAAAAATGCAGGAAGGCTATATGTTTTGCACAATTTTTTTTTTTGCAATTTTTGAATTCATATTTGCAATCAGAGACCCCAAATTAGCTAGGGGGGCTAGAGAACATACCCTAGTGACGGCTCAATATAGGGGGCTTTTATTTACTTTTACCCCAAACATTATCCTGCGGGCCCAGTTCGTAGGCACGATTTATTGCTCTGCGAGTGTCCAGAGTTCGGGTCGTTCAGCACGAGGGCGTTGGGGCCGAGAATCGGGGAAGCAAAGGCCAGCAGCTCACTGTGATTGGAGAGGCCACTCGATCATAAAGTCAGTGGAAGGAAGCCCCTGTTGCAGGACTACAGTACTGTACTGTACTGCAGTATCAAGTTACGGCAACAAGTCACTCAGGCGGTGACCGTGGAGTTTTTAACCTTGGGGACCATGGAAATTATGAATTTTGGTGCCGTGGGTATAAATCAGTGGTATAAAAGAATCCGTAAACCACTCCCAGGAATTTCCCTGTACATTTGCGGGGAGGGTTCTGAGGCGTAATGCCTAATTGCGCGGGTTTTCTTGCGTAATCGGGCATTACGCATTACTCATCCAACTTTGATTTTTCATCCTTGATTTTTCATCCTTCTGTTCGTGATTTACGTCGGGCAATGGCTCCTCGTTGTCGGGCGTTTTGGGAAATAACAGGCCTCCTCGTCGGGCTCCGCCCTCCTCGTCGGCCCGTTATTTCCCAAAATGCCCTCCTTCTCGGGCATTGCCCTATACAAAAACACTCGTTAGAAGTCAAGGTATTATAGAAGATCTCCCTTATCCACCCCTAATTCTAGGGATGAATAGTTGCACTTCTTGTCCTAAATAGAAGAATTTCTTGTCATTTATGGTTGATCACTCAGTTTTGATTCTTTTCATTACAAATTTTAAAAAATTGAAGGATAAAGTCTTTGAATTGGAGTGAGTGAGTCTCATCACTGGTGGAGTTGGATCCCTTCCTTCAATTCAGTTGCTGTCTGTAACTTAAACTTCAAGTGCTTGTCTTTCCTCGGATCCAAAAGGCGAATCCAAACTTTGAAAAGGCTACCCCTGTCTTCAACCTCAGTCGCAGAGCTCACCCCACCTGGAACGGAACTTTTCCTCACTCGAGGGCCCTCCCTGCATTCGGAGGCCTGGGTCGCTTCAGGAGGACCAGGGCCAGGGTGGGTTTTAGTGCATTTGGGGGCAGTGCAGAAAGCGCTCTTGCACTGGAGTCATSAAACTCTGGAGAGTTAGAGCATCCCCACGGCAGGGCGCCAAACAGCCCAAACAAGGCAGGTGGGAGGGACGAGGTTAAAGTCTTGCCTCATGGCAGAGGCAGCAAGCACAAAATTATGGCCGGTCACACGAAGTTTTGTTCTGGGCACTATCAAATGATGTAGCTGAGAGCATCCGCATGGCGGGGCGCCATGCTGCCAAGGGATGCATACATGGGCAATGGGCAGTCCGTGTATAGGAAATTGCCCCACGGCACGCACGCCAAGCAAAAAATAATGACCGGCCACTTTAAAAAGTGAAGATGGCCCGGGTAAATAGTGGTCCTTTGGCGCGGCTCACCAAGCAATTTAAAAATCTTTTGACCTCACCTTCATCAAAAGTGTCTCTTCAAAAGTGGACTAGATTCTTCTAAATATAATAAAAATAGTAGTATGGAGTGGATATGTGACCACTTGGTGCGTCTATCCATGGGGCAGTGTTTTTTTTCTGGACTAGTGTCCCCCTTGCTGGCCTCACTATACATGCCAGATTTTGGAGGGACTAACCAGCAGAGGTCAGAACTCTGACAATCTGGCGAAATTTCGCCAGAAAAAAAAACACTGCCATGGGGCCATGCTTCTTCAAGGAAAATGTCTCCTTGGAAAAGGGACGCCAAACAACATATATTCCTTGCTGTGGAGATGCCCTTAGGGCATTCCCACAGCTGCCTGGCGAGAGAGGGGCGTGAGAAAGGGTTTGGCGAGCATCTTTAGTTCTCGAAGTCCTCCTCTGCCCCACGCCTAGACATGCCAAGCAGGGTTGCACATGCTCTCAAAATTAGTTAATCAGGCCCACCACCTAGTAAGATCTAGTGCTTTGGATGAGGGCAAGTTGGACGACACTAATAGGGTGCTTCCTTCTTTCTCGCAACCAACTGATCATGCTCCTCCATTTTAGACTTTTGAAAAAGCTTATTCAATGCAATTTGTACCTCGATAATGGAGAAGAAGGACAAGAAAACCAATAGCGCAGCACGCTCAAGACACACCAGCTCCCAGTGTGGTCATTAAATTCTGAAGTGGCCGGTCTGTTTTGAGTCCTTTGAGAGCCTGCCGTGGGGCTCTCCTCCTGGCCTCACGTGCGCACACAGCAAGTCAGCCCCCCTTGGCGAGTTGCCGTGGGGGTGCTCTTACGCATGGCACGCTAAATTTGACTTCCAACACAGACGTCATGTGTGAATGTTGAACTGCTCTTGGGACGTTGTCAACATTATCCATATCCAAAATGAGTGGGAGGAGAGGAGGTGTGTGGGGACTGGGGAGAGAGCCTCCAACCGACATACATTGCATGCATGGGTTTATGGGGTGGTATCCTCTTTTCTTGGGCTGCGGGGAACTTGCATGTGGTGCGTCCCTAATAGCGCTTGCCAGGGATTTTTTTTTCATTTTTTATTAAGCGCCACAATGGCAATATTAAATGTTATAGTGATGCTCCAAATTACAACATTCATTCACATATTGGATGTATAGTATGGTTTTCATCCACAACCTGACGATTTTGTCTAAGATTTTTATAAAATTCAAAGTTGTTTGGCAATTTCATCCAAGTTTTGTGACATTGTTTTTGGCATTTTGTAACCAAATTATTTTTTCTAGTGCAATATGGCACCAAAAAGCCAAGAAAAAAAGCCCTAGCGCTTGCACCAAGGAGTAGTCACAAGCTCTTTCAACCTAGCCACCTCCGCAGGCAAAAAAAACCCACCCCCAACCTTCACTGGATGTGCCAATTTGGCGCTTGCATTGTAGGGATGCTCTTAGAGCTTTGCCTTGGAGCTAGCCCCTTTTATTTGCACCATAGTGTCAGATTGCTCCATTTCAAAATAAATGTCTACTTTCCACTAGATAAAAGTAATGTCTTTTCGCCAAGAAATTTTTCATTTTTGTTCAAAATATAGATGAAATTGCCAAATTTGGATGAAAAGTGCATGAATATGATGGAAAAGTGTTTTTCGTCCCTAAAGATGGATGGATGTAGAAATACAATGATTTACCAAATTTTAACCCCTAAAAATCCAAACACCATTTTCTAGCAACATAGCAATTTAAGGCACCTCACTAAAAATGGAATTCTTATTTTTATTTTTTGAAAATTTCACACAAAATGTGCCCAAGTAGTAGCTTTAAGGCGCAATACTTTTCATAACTTCTGAGTACATGGTCAAAAAGTCATCGCATGATATGTAACTTCAACATTTGGCGGGCAGCTTGGGCAGCTCAAAAAACTTCTTTAAAAATCACTTTCTTAGAAGTAAAAATTTGAAATGAATATTCTAGATTTATATACAGTAGAACTTCTAATAAGCCAAGGGGCCGGAACCAGTCTAACACATTATTGTAGAGAGGTTATTAGAAGTAGGGAGGGTCATTTGTTCTCATGTTGTTTGTATGTGGACAAAGATGGGATCCATTAGGAAAATTTTCAGCCCTTCAAAAGGCTGTTAAGACTTCTTTTTCGGCCCCCCCGCAGTGCAAATAAAAATAAATAAAAATAAAAATATATTTTTTTGAAAAAATAATTTGAAAAATAGAAATTTATTAAAAAAATAGTCATTCTAACTAGTAGTGCCAAAGATTTGGAATCTAACAAATAGTACCACGTCAGATTCCAGATTTTTTAAAATAAAAAATAATTTTTTATTTTTATTTTTTTCTCTAATTGCACTGCAAGGGTGCAAAACTTGCAGTCTCTTTGAGGGCTGAAAATTTTTCTAATGGATTTGACATATTATTGCAGAGAGTTTTATTAGTTTATAGGATGAAGATGATTAGAAGTTCTATTATATACATGGAAAGTTTTGAATCATTCCATTTTAATTAATGAAATGAAAGTTATGAGAAAGTTTTAGTTTGCTCGTAGGTATGAAGTCTTTGAAAATCATTTATAATCATATTTAATTTTTATGCTCAAACGTCCATTATTATATTTAACCCCTACTAATGTCCAAGGCAAAAAAAATTAGTTTTGATAATACTTTGAATTTTATGAATATCTAATCAAATTATTATTTATAGTAATTTATATTTTTGAAAAAATCCTTTTTGAGGTCTAGTTTTAGCATCAACAATCCAATTTTGAAAATAAATGACTATGATTTTTCTAATGGAGATTTTGTACAAGGGTAACCATTGCAAATCTTTAAGTTTTCTAGTATTGAGGGCTCTTGGAAATGAGTCTCAAATTTACTAGATTTTAGATAAAGAATTGTAGTAGAATTTTTCTCTAAAATTTTAGAGAAAAAATTGCAAATAAAATTTATAGAGTAGATTTTGAGAAGCCATAAATTGATTGGGGTTATGCATGTTATGCCCTTAATCCTCATATTCTTTTGTGTCCAATTTTTTAGATTTGACATGTGAAAAGAGGATTGGAAGACTTGAAATCACTTTAACAATTTTAACACCCTCATGGGGTGATTGCAAGAAAGACTAGTACTATTTTGCGTCACAATTGGAATGATGGAGTTGTCATGTGCTATAACTTTTGAAGCATGAATCCAATTAATGTGAAATTTTTATTGGAGATGGCTAACTTGATTTTAATCAGATCCCTTATTTTTCAGAATTTTTTAAAAATCATTTTGTATTTAAATTCGAATTTAGCTAATTTGTCACACTTTGTGGTTTAGGGGTTTTTAGTACTAGGGAGTATCCAAAATTAATGATCAAGAGCTGAAATTTTTGTGGTCTATTCCTACACTAGGAATGCATGAATCCACCAAAGAAAATTTACAAAAACATTATTTTATGTCCTCCATGTTCATGCAAACAAGGCTCCCTTGCGCACAATTTTGAACATTGAAAATAGTTTGAAGATCATTCTTTTGGTAAATTATCTTCACCAAGAAGTCTTTCCAAATGGAAAATTTTTAGTTTCTTTGAATTTTTTTTTTCCTATTTTTGACAAATTAAAACGTCAAAACATTGATTTTCATGAAATTTTGCACTTTTCTAGTTCTCCTAGTTAGAAAATTTTTCTACACTTTTCCTTCGTAGGGTACCTTCTTCTTAAAGGTGTATACATTAAACATATTTTTTTATAATTTTTAAAATTTTTTTTTCTAATTATACAGCACTCCCGAAAAAATTATGAGTACTGTGGAAAACGCTACAAAAACAGGTGAGTCTTTCTTGCAATCACCCCATGATTAAAAGTTACAGTCAATCTTTCAATCCATTAGGGGTATTGTTGTGTTTTTTTTCCATGTGATCTATAAATAAGATGTCATGTTTAATTTTGTATGGTTACAATTCAAAAAATTATTGGTAAAACTTATCAAAATGTTGCCTTTTTGTTCAATTTAGAGCAAATTCCAAGGAGCTCAAAAAAGGCCTTGGTCATTTAGGGGTTAATTCATGCTACCCAAATGCTGAGTGCGGGTCATAAAACATAATAATATATAATAGTTCAAGGACCTAATTCCGACTCTTTCACCCCTTTAGTTCCATGTTTTTTTTATATTAAAAGGACACTATAAAATTGACATTTCTACACAAAGAGAAGAAACAAATTAATTTTTCTTTGAATATTCAAAATTAGGATCTTCCACTAGTAAAGATACAAGAATGTGTACGAGAACAGTTTCAAAAGCTTTGACCATGTACTAAGTCACAATATATAAGCATTCACACTACAAGAACATTTCATTTTGCTCATTTTCATACTAATATAAGATTATAATACTTGAATCCTTTGTACTTAATATTTTACACTACAAAATTTTGAGGTAAGGAATTCTTCATGATGGGAAATTGAGTCAAGAGTCTAGGGTATGTTTCTCAATAAAAAAAATGATTTTTGTTCATTAAAACATTTTTAAGTAGAAATGCATACAAGATGAATTCATTATAGAAAATAATTAAACAAATCATTTTAATTAGATTTTTTAAATCAAATTAAAAGGAAGACCTAGAAACTTTTTGTGAACTAATGTCAATCAAAATTTAATAAATCTGATTGTAATATAAGATCTTAAATGGGCATTATGTGAAATGGTGTCCCTTCGTTTTACCTCTCCTCCTTAAATTTAACAAATCCGATTGTAATCCGATTTACTAGTTCGGATGGAGTTCTCCAAAGATAGAGAACTTGGGCAGCCCTCGCAAGAAAGCTTCTGGGCTGGACTCCAATGAAAGGAAGTACACCAAAGGAAGTGCAGGCCATGGACAAGCATCCACAAGCGGTAGAACCACCCAAATCCCATCCCAACCCTCCATCCACTCCGCATACCCTCCAGGCCATTCCACCCCATGTTAGCGTCCGCACGGCCTTGATTACGATGAGTGTTAGGGCCCCCTACCATGTAAATCGGTCGAGTGGAAAAAGCACTAGAAGACAAGTAGTGAACACTGATTGTCTTGTCGGCCTCAGTGAGCGGAGAAGTTGGGTTGCAAGCTTCACCAACATCGGTGGACAAGCCCATTGGTGGAGATTGGTGGAGATTGGTCAACTTGAAGGAAATCACTACATGTGGAATTTTTACTTGATCTCTCTCTATCCATCCAGTCCACATAGCAGTACAATTTCTTATTTGACATTGTAGCATCTACGGAGAACTTTGCATGCCCAATTCACATGGCAGGAGGCCCTTAGGGCGTGCTTACATGCTGGCCCAGAAGGCAACTACAATGCATATTCAAGCAATAAGACAAAACAAGAGCAACCGATTGTCTTGCCGGGGTGGGCAAGCAGGAAAGAAGGAGGAGAAGTTTCACTGATATTGTAGACAATCTCATTGGTGGAGACCAGTGAAGCTTTAGGAAATCTAGTACGTGTGAATTTCTTTATATGTTCCTCCCCATCTACCAGGGCCACATGAAAATGCCAAGTCTGTTTTCTCATGTAGCACTCCATGTGAAATTTCTTTGCCCACTCATACATGTAGGCCCTTAGAGCATCTCCACTCTTGCACTGGAGGAGTCCCTGGCCCGTTCAATGTTGAGTTCAACTTTATAAAAATCCCCCACCGCATATTGAAAATCCAAAAAACATCCCGGCCCCGCCCAAATTGTTCATCAACTCGGAATTCTCTAGGGCCCGCTCACCTCTCCCTCAAGCTTACATTCTCTTTGTCTTATCATGTTTTTGTCTCTTTTTTAGAATAGTCAAACAACTATTACAATTTCCACCAATCACAATGCAAAGCCCTTTGAGATATGGAGAGCAAGGGTGGGGAACTATTATATGATGGAACGAGGAAGTAGACTTTGAACCCGCCAAAAGCCATTTGGCGAGGCACTTTCCTAGGAAAAGAATGGAGATGCTCTTTTAGGCACTTGGCTTGCGTACAGTACACATTCATATATATATATATAGTCTGTAAATATAAATAGTGTTTCTTAATCATGATGGCTAGATGGCTGAATTGCACGTGGTCTAGCTTGCTTGCATCGACATTTCCTACAACTGAAGTGCGACGGATGGAGGTTTCGGGCCCTTTTGATGGCGAGTGGTTTCGTCGGGGACTTCGCCACCCCACCTTTTCCGAAATGGACGGAGGTTTAGTCGGTGACTGATGAGTGAGGAAGGAAGGGAGTTGCTGACGGACGGACGGACAACTAAAAGTGCATCTGAACTTCCATTTCGTTCATTTCGTTCATTTCTTTAGCAGCACTGGAGGTCGGTGTTTTACCACTAATGGAATTGGTGCTCGCATCAAGAAAAAAAATGCTCTACATAATGGAATATAGGGGAAGTAAACAAATTCGGTAGTCTACATAAATCGATGATGTGCATTTTGGGGGAGGAGTCACTATCATTTAATAAAGAAATTGAAAAGTAATTAATTTGATTTGCCTAGTGTGCCTTGTGCCGTTGCCACAGCCAAAACAAATTCCACAATCAATAGTAAATTTTAAACCCCCCCAAAACTCAAAAATCAACAACTTTCGCATTAAGTGTCAAAACACCACAAAACCAAACCTATGCACCCCTCCTTGCCAAGGGCTTTCCAACGATACCAAGCACGTGACTTGGGGATGCACGGTCTATTTTATAAAATTGTAGATCCAAAAATAACTCAAAAATCAATAACTTTCATGTCATAGGTCAAGACTCCACAAAACCAAGCCCATGCACCCTTAGTGTGCCATGTGCCGTTGCCACAGTCAAAAGAAAAGTAAAACAAAATTTCTAATTTTTGGATGAATAAAAACTTCAAAAATCAATAACTTTCACCATGTAGGTCGGAATGCCACGAAACCAAGCCCGTGCACCTCCCCTCGCTGAGGGCTTTCCGACGGTACCAAGCACGCCACCGGGGGAGCGCACGGTCCGGGAGATCTCAACGGAACAAACAAAACAAAACAAACAAAACAAACAAACAACTTGATGTAGAGGATAGACTAGTGTGTCTTGTGCCGTTGTCACAAGCAAAACAAAAGTAAATGTAATTTTCTTAATTTTTGGATGCATTAAAAACTTCAAAATTCAATAGGTCGGATCACCACAAAACCAAACCGGTGCACCCCTCCTCGCCGAGGGCCTTCCGATAATTACAAGAACGCGACTGAGGGACGCATGGTCCGGGAGATCCCAATGTATCAAACAAAACAAAACAAAACAAAACAAACAAACAAACAAACAAACAAACAAACCGATTTAAAGGATAGATATATGCTTAGGGACAATTCCAAGAGTGGAAAATAATTTCTAGAGGTGTGCACATATTTCACAAATCAAACCCAAGTGGAATTATAATTTTCCAATTAAAACAATAATTTTTTGAAATTCTGAAGAGGTCTGCCTTGAAGTTGAAAAGCCTCCCATACATTTGAGTCATAAACAACCCACAAACAACCGATAACTACCAAGTCAAGTACTAAATATTCACTATTAATGGAATGACATGTTATTACTTGTTGTCATAAAATTCTCTGATTTTGTTATAAAATGAATTGATTTGGATATTTTCTTAGAATGGAATTAGAGACAAAAGTAGCTGACGGAATTGGCCTAGTCAATTGACAAAATTGGAGAGCAAATAGGAATGGGTTGGTCTACCTTTAGTTATTTGCTCTCATGCTCAAACCTTTATGTGGTGGATGGTAAATGTTTTGAGTGTACCATACATGTAGGTCAGTTTTGTAATAACTTTGGGAAAATTTGGAAAATACCAAAATAAAAAAAATACTTCCAACTATTTTTAGAAGTCTGAAAAAATTATTCTCGAGAAAAATTAGAAAAAGGAACACACTTACGCATAAATAGAAAGAATCAATCCAAAATTAAGAGAAAGTGTCGAAAAGCAAAAAATTCCTATCTCCCTGCCGAATTGTTGAACTGTGAAAAGTAATATATTTTGACAACAACCTTCCAAAACTGACCTATGCGTATGGTACAGTACTACAGTTCATTCAACTAATACCTACAGTAACTTAGTGCTCAGTTTTCAAAAGTGATTGTAATAGACTCACTAAAAAGATAATAATGAATTTTTATGGTAATCAATGGAAGAAATGTTTTAGAAGAATTATTGTTWTTTATTACTCTGTATTGCTTTTCTATATGACTAATTTTACTCATTTTTGTTCAATCAATTTTTGGGCTTCCATGGAATACATGAGGTGGTTCATTGCCTGAAAGATTTTAGAGCTCAAAGATGCACAATGGAAAAATAGCCAATACTCTAAAACCAAATCAATTAGATCAATACTGTCCCCACCTGAATTTTTTGGAAAGAAATTGTCCATGTACATATCTTGCACTTCACACATTCAATTTCGATGAATTTTTTTTAGTATAATCGTTCATCATTTGCATACATGAAACTCGTTTTCTTTGGTCAAAGAATAGATTTCATAATAAAGCTTTTGGCTTAGACTAATTTTAGTTGATTCACTAATTCACTTCAAAATTACAAATGAAGCCATATCTTCCTCATAAAGTACTCAAATGTTGCAATTTCTTTTTATGAAATAAGAGGTATGGTAAGTGCTCATCTACAAACATTTTTTCAGCAAATTCCTCTAAAAATTTGAAACGTCCTTCATAGCTTCGGATGCTAGTTCATATAGGAATAACTTTGGATATGCTAAATAAATTCAGAGGTTATGCCGGTCACTGATCGGAATCACTCCGAATAAGTTTTGTAAGCACTTCCAAATGCTGAACCCATACCTTTAAGATATTAAAATGTCTTCAAATATAAAAATCAAATAACTAAATTTAAATTTTTGTCTAACAAAGGTAAATTATGTGTTTTTACATAGTAAAAGCACGTACAATGCAACATCGGTCTCTTCTATTTTGAGCTTATTTGGACATAACTTTTGTTCTCAGGTACCAATTGGGAAAATGAATTATCCACAAAGCTAATCAATTTTTCTATCTTTCTAATAAGTTCAAAAAATCATGAAAAAAATTGAGATCGTAGGGACCTATAAAAAAATCCAATTTGACTCTTAAAAAAAACCAAGGGCTCCGTTAGAATTTGCAATCTAAGGTAGAACCACCCATTCCCGATCAGGCTCCAATAACCAACCTATAGACTAACATATTTCCAACCAAGGCCAAAATGTTTTTTCTTTTTTTTTTCAAAGTTGGGATTAAAAGTTCATGACACATGTCTCAACTTAGTGTGCAAAAAGAATAGGAAGTAGTGAGTGGAAAAGTAGTTTTTTGAGTGATCAGAATTGGAAGAGTCTAGAGATTGGCAATGGATCTGGTGCACTTTTTGCCTTTCAAAAACTCATGCGATAAAATTACCAAAGTTTTTTCAATCCCCATCATTTTTATCAACACATCTCTAAAAATATTTACCTTGCATTGCATTGCTCTAGATTCATCTAAAATTCCTTATTCGATTGGTTATGGGTGGTTCTACCTTAGTGTCCACCATTACAATGAGGAGCTTTTACATTCAATGGATACACCTTCCACCTACTTCCCTTTAGTGAGCAATGCCACCTTTATCTTCCATTTATGCCCTTCATGGTTCTTGTTTGTTGAAGAGAGCATATGTTGTGATTGTTTTTCAATGGCCATTTGGGACTCCTCTTTAATGTTTTTTAATAATCTTTTGCTCATGGGAATTGGCATGTGGGTGAGGCTTCATGCTAGAATGGTTTTTGCAATGTCCAAATGCCCACAATGACATACTTTATGACCATCAAAACCAAAAGTAGAATAAGAATGTGTTCCTTTCTAAATCCATAGTTGGAGAAGGTAAAAGAAAACTTTAAAAATTGGATGGATCAATGTGGAAAGATGGATAGAAGCCAAACAAATGGTATGAATTTGGACTTTGGGCTTGAGCTTTGGAAGCTTCACACTATGGCCATTTAACCCCTAAAGGACCATTGTCCCCTCGGGGGACAAATGAGATTTCGGGCAGGTACCTACGGGCTGAATTTTTTATGTGATTTTTTGAAACTGTTTTTGGAGATTGAAAAACTAATGAGCTTCGTGGGAATATAATTTTTTTTTCAATCGGTGCCCGGGAACAAAAGTTATGCGCAAATAAGCTCAAAGCTAGGGAGACCGGGCAGCAAAAAAAATTTTGCAAAAATTTGAATTAAAAATTCAGCCCGTAGGTATTTGCCCGAAATCTCATTTGTCCCCCGAGAGAACAACGGTCCTTTAGGGGTTAAGTCAAGAGACCATAGGAATTCATTGCCAAGGGTTTTGGGCTTTTCACTTGGCCTTTGGAAGCTTCACATTGTAGCCAACCAAAGGCTCCAATCCCTATATTTATTACCTATTTCTAGCCCATTTCTTTGAACTCTCAAAAAAGGTTGACCACTTACTTTCATAGCTTCTTGATTTGGATAGCTATAGTGTGAAGGGACCCTTACAATGCATATGACTACTCAAGTATTGGCCACATTCCTACAATCCTTTTTGCGGGGATTATAAAGAAATCTTGAAAAGAATCCACAATGATTATACCAAAAATCAAACTGAATATTTAGACAAAGAATGTGGATTTTCCAAACATGGGTTCACAGTCCTTCAATTAAAATTGATAGACTTGTTAGAGACTGTTATTGCTTAGTATGTAAAATAGTTTCTGAAGTAGGTTAAATAATGTGGGTGACTTAATTGAAGTGGCCCACGTTAACAAAGGAGCTTCCAAACAATCACGTGGTCCACACGAAGTAGAATTAAAAGTGTAGTGCACGTAATTAAAAATTTGATCTACAAATACAAGACCTTTACCAATTCTGAAGGTCAGGCACTCAGGCTAGCACAAGTTTTGCAGGTCCCCGTTAAGCTCAGCTGCCACAATCGAAAATGATGGAGAGCATTTATACTTTAAATTAAATGGCTAATCTCCGTAATCAACAAGTGGGTCTAATCCTTTCTATACTCTTCACGTGCTGTGAGTTTGAACCTGACCTGAGTAGAGTAACACCAATCCAAAAAATACTGGCTTCTATTCTTGCATCTCAACTTTGCTAGACGTGGAAACCTTGACCTTTGTCTTTTCAGCAAGCTTGGGAAGTGTAAGCCCTGGTTCTGAGTGCATGACTCCTGGCGCCTTGACCAAGTGGATGCCCTGCTCCAGCTCCGTTGCTGCTTCAGTCCTACTCTTGGCCTTGTTACCCTTCATCCTGTGAGCCACACATTCATTGTAAACCAGTAAGAGATCAATAACAAACAATCGAGCCATAAAATCGGGCTCAACTACATGAAAAATTGCAACAAACAGTTTTCCTTGACAAACTACACTATGTATACAACATACATCGGGTGTTCAATTGCAGCGGTAAAGTATTGATTTGGCTCAAGACAATTACGTCCATGGAGGCTGCAAGTTTCTTTGTAGCTTCCATGGTTGTCAAAAGCACTACAATAAATTCGAAAAAATATACACTACTAYGGGCTCCCGCAATTCCCGTGGACCACCGTATGTGATGTATTTCGTGTACTGGCATACGCAAAACGACCTACGTCTCACCCACAGGCAGTGGTCGAAAGGTCTGATGTTGCAAACTGACCCTAAAGTGACCATTCGGATCAAACCCTAAAAGTCTACGAATAGTCTTGTGTCGGGTTGTTCAAACAATRAACCTTCACAATCAGGTCTCCCAGAATAAGCATAATCGAAACACAATTCCAGAAAGAACATAAGGTTGGGACGAAACGCACCTGCTCTCCCAGAATTTGGACTCGCGTTGTACCCTCACTTCATCGATCTTCTTCATGGCCTTGAGCGTCTGCTCCACCACTTCACGGTTGTACCTCTCAGGCCTATTCCGTCTCCGCTCGAACTCAAAAGTGGCATCCTGCGTGAGCTCCTTGCCATGAAGTTTCCTATACGCCTTGGTCCACTTCACCTTACGAGGATTCCGTTTCATCTTAAAGTTCTTGTGACACTTCGACCGGCAAAACCTAAATATCTGCACACAAACAAACGTACTCTCCTCACTACCATTGAACACAACAGACCGAGCCCWAAGCCCAGAAACCGCCCCAAAAAATCACGAACCTCCAGTTTCAACTAGCAACACGGCACAGGAAAAGAAATTAACAAGAATTCGACCTTCGCGTCATTTCTGACGAATTGGATGCCATGGCCGGGGTATACAGTAGAAGAACAGAACCAGCACTTCTCCAATCTCATTGCTGCCCACTTTTAAACTGTTCCGGTGTAGCAACGAATTCGCCAAGAAAAACACGGTGGTGAAGATGCAGGTGTCTAAAACCTCTCCAAAACCCTAAAGRTCCTGTCGGAGACGAGGACGGCAATGGCGAGCTCGCGCCTGCCCTGCAACGAAGAGACTGCAGCAGGGGTTTAGGGTCTGCCTTTGGCCGAGAGTCCAGCSCCCAGGTCTTCAAATGAGGATTTGGGAATCTGGGATCTCGATTATGGGATCTGGAGAACACCTAGACTTTGAAATTGATAATCTACGTAGTTCGGAAATGATGATGCAAATGGGTACAGTTACAGATCACTCAAGGGGAAAAAAATGAAATTCAATTCTGTAGGAAAGAGGAAATGAAAAATATTGACATGAGCAACAAAGATTTTGTTGCAAGTATGAAGTCACAATGATTTTTCAAACTAGAAAATAGCCATAATTGTAAACTTGCTTGTAGGGATGTCTCAAATCCACAGGCATTCATAAGTGGCACCCCATCCACCTAATCATTTAAATCAATGACAATGAAGCTAATTACACTACATCCTCTACCGAACTTATTTCCAAACCTACATGCATTCATAAACAATGTACTCCTCACTCTTCACCTTCATTTTTAAGTACTTGTCAATCATGGGACAAAAAACAGCAAACATGGGTACAAATGTAGGGCACACCCATGGGGATAGTGATTTTAATGGGTGCTCCTACCTTATGTTCCTTTACCTAATAATATCCTAAAATTGAATTATTTATGCTATAACATTATTCCAAGCTAGGTTGATTGTTAAAAAAATTAAAAGGAAAAAAGCCGTAGAATATGTTGTTTAGGTGGTTAAAAATCAATAAATAGGTTTTTAAAGTTGGAATTTTTTTTTAAATTCTTAGTTAACCTCTCAAGGATCATGTCACATTTGGAGCACAAATTGTAGAAAGGCAGTTAGAAAAAATTTTAAAAAAAAGAGATTTTGATTCAAAATTCAACCATACAAATTTGTACTCATAGACTACCGTGGGAATGTGTCGGAAAAATTTCAAGAACTTCGACCTCATAGATTGAAAGATTATAATGTGTGAATTGAAGTAGAAAAAACACATTTCACCAAATCTTGCTTGACTCCTCCTAAAGTCAAATTTTATTCTATACACGGTTATTTTTTTTGACAATTGCATCTTGTATCATATAAATTACTGACCTAACAAATTTCAGTGGGGTTTGGCACATGTTGCTCAAAATTGCCCACGATCGGCACCAGAAAGTTTAACCCTTTAAGGGGTGGGCATCAAAAAAGCAGATGCGCCTTAGTCAACCTCGATTGCAATTTTCAAAATAACTATTCTTGAAATTTTATTTAGACTAAGAAAATGAAGGTTGAAAGTTTTGTTTCTATTCAATTTTAATGTTTTGAGAAACGTCAAAAATTGAAAGAGTTATTGCAATTGAAAGCTCCATGTGTTAGAATCCAAATAACACGATATGGTGTGCTTTTCATTCAAATTTCTTTTTCTTGACATAAATTTTACTTTTAAACTATAAAATTATGTTTCTCATTCTATCATTCATTTATGGTAAAAATCATAGATTATTCTAAAATATATTATAATTTTTATAATTTTATTTCTACCTTTAGCCTTAAAAATTCACAATAATTTCATTTTCCATCAAAATTATCAAAAAAATATAAATTAAATAGAAAGTTAATTTGTGCAATAGCAAAAAATATTAAAATAAAATTGGTTTAATAGTTGCATTTGACTTCAAGGTCTTTATTGTGGTTGTTTTGGGTGTAAAAAATAAAATAAGCAATTGAAATTTTTTCACACCAAATAATTTCCATTGTTACATGTACATCTTGAAAAAATTTCAAATAATTTGGGTTGTTTTTGTTATTTTTTCTCATTTATATTCAATTTTTGCAACAAAAATGATAACAATTACAATGTTTCACAAAATCAATTGAAATTTCTCAAAATAATATAGATTTTAGAGTTTCAAGTAACAAAAATTTAAGATTATTGTTTGAACATAGTTTCCAAGGGTGAATTTAGCTTAAACATGATGTTTGGCCATTTCACAATGGATCACGTCCTTTAGGGGTTAAGGCAACATAACTTTCGATCCAAACACTTGACTAGAAAAAAAAATTATATTCCCACTACAGGAATACATGCTCACACCTTGTGTCAAAATTTTAAAAAGTCAACATCCTTTATAAAATGACTTCATAGGCACCTACCCAAGATCACTTGTGTATGTCATTTGCTCTTTAGGGGTTTAAGGTTAAGTAAAAAAAAGCAAAAAACAACTTTAAACGATTTTACACAATTTAGATGAATAAATTTCACTACAATCCCAAATTTAAGAAATTCTTGACTCAATTTTTGAATAATGTGATGACTAGTAAAATTAATGTATAATTGTTGTACAATATTTGTTTTTTAATCCTCATAATTTATTTGTGATCTTTAGAACTATCATAATTCAAGAGCAAGTTTAATGCTAATGATATAATATTAGAGATTGTAGGTCTGAAAAATTGTAGATTTTTATGGAAATTTACTTTGAACTAAGATTCTTTCTTTCATTACAAAATGCATGTGACATGTAGACACACATATCTATATATCAAAATATCTCTAAGTATCTCTATCTATTATTTTTATAAAGTTTTGGTGTCATGAAATRAGCATTCCATCTTTACAAACTATGCCTCATTGAGTGAATTGAATCTTACTACAGCACCTACATGAAATCAGTCCAGACTTTATTGGCTTCCAACGATCACAACCATCACAACCATTTTTTGATCACAAATCAAGTCCCAGACTCAAGTATAAAATAAAACTGCTCCGTGCAAGCAACACAAACTAAGCAGAGTCAGAGAAATTCACAAGATATYCAATAAATCTGATACAAAAATTAAACACCTCGGAGATCAATAGTCATACAGTGCGAGCAACGGATTTCGTACAGCTAGCGCTAGCCATAAACTTGCTTAAGATTCACTATTCTAAACTTGCGCATGACATAAGCCTACGTGGCAAGTGTGCTACAGGCGATAATAATCGTGTAGCAAGGGTGGGTGCAGGATAAWTATTCTAGAATGTCATTAAGAGCCATAACAGAAATGTCATAGCAAAGTATCAGTAGATACAAAAGGGCCATGGTGATTTCACTCTGAAACAATTTCCAGCAGAAAACGCAAAAAAAAGAGAAACAAATTGCATTGGGCAACAACCAACATCCCACTCAGAAGATTGAAGCAGTTAATTACACCACACCAAAGCTTCTCCGGCTGTTACTGGTATGCTTTGTTTAACAAGATATTGAGCAGAAACATATGACAAGTCTGGCACATGCATCCACACTCAGTKATTCATCAACAAGGATGTTCCGATTACTAAACCCGCGGGATGAGAATCCGAGAACATGATGAAACATCATATTATGATATGAATTAATCTACAATAGTAGCAAGGCACTTCCAACCTAAAATCTTATGAACATTGTTTAGAACCAATACCTTTTTTGTGGAGGCTCGAAAGACGATCATAACCTGGTGCTCTGGCAGGTGCCGTAATCCGCCAGTAATGCTCAAGCTGCTTCCCAACTCAGTCTCACAGCTCGATCCTGAAACATAATAAAACTACCCGAAGCGACTTGATACCTACTGTAGACAAAAAAGCTCCACTGATATCCAAGCTTTTAAGGGTTAAGTCAACATTAACTTGATACTTCCTAAATATCGATCAAATGTTGTACTAGGTGAAAAGAAATACCTATAGAAACGAGGAATCCATTACCGTTTACAATCAATCGGAGCATTTGGTTCTCGCCCTCTCGTCCATCTTCAAGCTTTTCCCTGTAATGAGGATGGTCAATACGTCAAAGCTAACTCCACCCAAACCCTAATTTCTACTCTGTGCATATCTCCATAAACAAGCTGAAAGTAATCGTCAAGACTAGGACAATTCACTAAACCCTAGTTTGCTTATAAATCCAGCACGAGCAGGCCTTAACCCGGATGCAATTCCTTGCCAAAGAGATCCCATCGGCACCCTCCTTGGCTGGCTTGGAAACCTCAATTGTTGCAGTCGAACGCTCCTCCTAGGCGCATCCAACTAGAGTCTCCCCAATTCAGAGAAAATAAGTGGTCAATGCTCTGTCCACATGAGAATGCCCTCCTTGATTATTTKGATTCTACGAATCAAAMWATAGGAYAAAATTGCAMCTCKAAACCCTTGCAATTCAAAGCCTACWACAATTGCACACGAATACAAATTCYTTCAGGACAAARCATAGCATCCGCATCAGGCAAAGAACMTGCAACCGWGTGGCAATAGCATTGTCCCAAGCTCTTTGGCAATTTCTAGAGCCTTGAATTTAGGGTAGAAATGCGTGAAAAAGGCTGTCAAGTGCCTGAGTGAAGAAACGAGAAGATGTCGTTTTGTGCCAGCCAGGAAGAACAACGCAGCATAGGCGATCTCGCATATGTTGTCGTACGAGAATGCGCCTGCAWATCTGCTCTCGTTTCGACTTCGAGAAACCTCCCTCGCTCTCCTCATCTCCACACCCTAGTCTTACCCCTCACCCCATAATTCACCGACCTTCAACAGCTCCGATCACACAAATAATTATCACTTCACCCCTTCCACAGTTACAAATGAATCCTAGAGACTCATCACAAACTCTCCATGCTTTATTTAAGCATGGCTACTCTTTTGGAGTTTTCACTCAACACTAGATTGAATCTTGTAAGTCACCAAACAAAATTATAATTATTACAAGTTAGACAATCATTCTGTATGTAGGTTAAATCAAACATATAAAAACTTCACCTGCTCTAAACAATCCTTGTTGAAAAAGACTCAGGCTGTGGAAGGTAATACACATGTACAAATTTTCCTGAATGATAAGTGACTTTATGACAACTCTTTATTATGAAAAATGGGGGGAGAAGTTAAAGAACTTCCCACTCCTCCCTTGACAATATTGTGAAGGCATATATAAACACCATCACAACCCACAACTCAAGCGTCACCAACTTTACAAAATTTGTGATGGCACAAACACCATTACGACTCACAACTCCAAATTATATCAACTCGCGGTCCACTTGAGCTCAAAAGGCTCACCTAAGGYTTGACCAAGACCAGAAATGTATACTCCTGAATCACCTAAATTCTCAATTTTAGGATCTATCGATGCCTCATTGAGAACAAAAGTAAGATTACCCTGCACTCCGAGTATGACCAAATGATCTACAATCCACCCTTCCTTGAGTGCATATTCACCATGTGTTACGGTTGATTTTAGAACTSCACTTGCACCACTTTGCRTYGCGTTGAAGTAAATAGCGCTYGACTTATGTGCCTCCAAGTCCATAACGATTTCGTCTCCATTGTCCAAAAATAGGTACCCRCTTGCAATGCTCAATAAAGAGTCACTTGGAAAAGCAATAACCAAGGTGAAAGGTGTCTTCCGAACCTCGATAGATGTCAAGGCACTATCTTGTAATGGAACAATCGAGCCTTCATGAACGTGGACATTGACGGAATCCCATGGTGCATCTAATGTGAAGTTTTCGCCCGTGCTTTCCACTTTGGACCAATCAAACATATTATACCAAGTGCCTTTGGGGAAATACGCCTCAATGGAAGTCGTATTTGCAGTAACCACCGGAGATACCAAAATGCTATTCCCAATGAGGAATTGGTAATTGACATTCAACGTGTTGGCATCCATTGGAAAAGCGAAAAACAAAGGCCTCACAATTGGGTATCCTTTYGTGTGCGCTTCGTAATTCAAAGTGTAAAAGTAAGGAAGCAAGCGGTACCTCAACCCTAAAGCCTTTTGAGCTGAGACCGTGACTTTCTCCCAAATGTAGAGTTCTTTYGGCGAGTTGAAGAAGTTGTTGTGAGCGCGAGAGAAGGGATGAAACGCACCCGTTTGAATCCACCGATTGCAAATCTCTTCCGTGGTTTCATCGTTAAAGCCACAGATATCAGCTCCGATCATGGGGATTCCCACAATGCCGGAATTCAACACCGTCACTATGGAATACGCAAGATCATTGAAACTGGCACCATTGTCKCCAGTCCAATGGGCGGTGTAAGCGCCGGAACCGATAAACGTAGACCGGCTCAGAACGAAAGGGCGTTTGTTGCGAACTCTCGTCATGGCTTTGTTGGTGGCAAGAGACTCCGCAATGCCGTATAAGTTGTGAGCATCGTATTCAAGTGTGCCGTCGGAATGCTTCACGGTCATTGCTGCAGTCTTGTAGCCAAGACCTTGATAATCTCCGTAATGGTTGATTTTGAACCCGGGAATGTCGTACTTGGTTTGGTTGGACTCATCCTCCGGACATTGCAAGTAACAGCTCGTSAGATCATCGATAACTGTTCCGTTCCACGTGCACGATGTTCCGGTGCAGAAATTGGAAACCTCGTTCATGTCAATCCACATTCCGTCAAAAGGCACCTGGTCGTGGAAAAGTTGCATCTCTGTCGTCCACCAGTCGGTGACGTTGGGATGAAGAAAGTCCGGGAAATASACAGGTCCAGGCCAAACTTGACCGAGGTAATTCTCTCCGTTTTGCTTCTTCAAATAAATATCAGCTTCCAAGCCACGCAGATATGTTCCGTAGTCCTTGTAAGCAACGCTAATGCCTGATCAATACATCCAATTAACTCAGATTAGAAAAGTTTGATGGAATGAAATCAGCATGCAACCAAACAGTCAGAGACACCGACAAAGTTTGCAATTTAATGAATTGAATTTCGATCATTCTCATGAAAATTCTTCCCATGCCAAATGAATTCGAATTCAGTAATCAGTATGTAATTGAAATATATGAGAAACGAATGAATGTGATAAAGCTTCAAAAACTTACCAGGATCAATGATAATGACATATTGTTGTCCATTAGCATGCAATTCGTCAACAAAAGAGCGATACTCCTCCAACGGAAACCTCACGGGATCATTTGTAAAATCCTTATACTTCTCCATATAATCAATGTCATTCCACATTGTATCCAAAGGTATCTTGGCTTTCTTATAATTCTCAACGACATTCTTGGTCATAGATATATTTCGATAACCCCATCGGCATTGATGAAACCCTGCAGCCATGTCATTCAGTCCAACAATGAAAATCGGATATATATGAAATAGACTGAAAGTATACAATGAAATCAAACCTTTAAATCCAACTTGAAATTATCACAAGTTATAAAACTTCTGACAGACAGTTAAAACAATACAATTGACCACTGAAATACAACGTATATATTTGCAATTTTGCATATACAGTATTAAACATATTAATAGTTTCAACTTACCGAATGACCAATACGGTTGAGCAGCAGGCCTTCCCACAAGYTGCGTATATTGATCAACGACATCCAAAGGCGTTGGTCCTGCAAAGAAATAAAAGTCCAAAAGCCCTCCGAGTACTTTGTACGTCAACGAGTCGTGATTGTACGTGACTTCCATCCCGTTGCTGTTGAGAAGCAAGACCCCGTGCGAGGCTCCACCTTCCCGAACATCGAGGTAAAAGGGATACGAGCCATACAAGTCCACGTCGGTCAGGATGGASCCAGTGTCCGTTGCCCACAGTGTGTACGTGCGGTTTTGGTTGAGCTTCAACCCATCCGGTCTTGTACTTTCTCCCAACCCGAAAAGAGCGGCATCGCGTGGCAACTGGGTGGAAATCTCCAARTACTGGTCTTTGAATATCAGAGGGTGGAAGAGAAACTCGCCATTGCTGCTGCTGCCACTGTCGGGAGGCGTGGAATTAAACAACACATCGCCGTTCGAGATTCGTGTCACGGCAAATCCAAACGGCTTCTTGGTGTAAGAAACGGCTAATTCATGAGAGGAAACATACTCCAGYGGAGAATCAACCTTGGGACGAGGAATCAGAAGTTGAGGAACTTCCCATCGAGAATTGGAATGRTCKGATATATGTACCCTTAATCTKGAATTTTTTTCAATCCTGGWAAACGAACAAACAAACATATGCAAAAGCTAAGTAGACTTCTAAGTAGAGAACGAAGTAAGTAAATAATAATATATCTTGATTTTCAGGAAGCAATGTAAAGTTAAGACTTCAAGAACTAGACTTAATTCATCGAGATTCATTAAGTGTGTACACCTTTTAAAAGCATATATACTGTAGGTGATTCGTTACCTGACTGTAAGCTGCAACGGACTGATATCAGATCCATACGTATCGTTTCCAGAGGCAGAGACAAAATGCAATGTCGCCTCAAAGCCTTGATTRGAATCATACTCCTTCACAGCAGTAAGCTCGTGCATTCCACGTTCGCGGTTGATGTAATGCTCATTAAATAGCAAACGAGCATTGGCTCCAGGTAATCCTCCCAAAACCGTAAAGCATACTCCCAGAAACAAGAGCACCCATGTGAAGAAAGTCTTCTTTCCTCCCATGATGACGATCTGCAACAAATATATATACATGAATAAACTTACACGTACTCTAAATGTAAATGAAAAAGCCACTTGATTGTTTAACACACAMAATTGTTAGCRTATCCAAAAAAMCTTCTTAAATATGAAGCRAATACGAACAAAAGATGAACATAAGATTTAAACACAACGTTTATGGTCAATATCATGCAAAAGATTACAATGTTGGCTAGTGCACGAACAAGACTAAYCAAACATCAAACCTACAAGGTTAACAAAATTAAACAAGTATTCTGGATCAATTATTAGCTCGTCCATATACAAACAAACAGTTGCACAAACGTTATTAAAATCAACAAAATGAAAAAACCCAGACCTCAGATACAGAGCATCATTAATTCTCCGGTGTCAGACTCTCAAGCCCACAATCATAAAAAAGACATAATCAAGATTTAATACATGGATTGGAAGCTCCGCAGCTCAGAAAGAAAACAAAACAGAAAAATTGAAAAAAGTTCAACATCGTGTGACTCCACTGTAAGTCAATTSAGAAAGCAATTGAGAAAGTTTGAACGCTCAGAAAAGCTTACTCAGAAAAGCTTAAGTACTCAACTCTGTTCTGAAATTTCTACAAAAAGAATGACGTGATATGGTGGAAAGCAGGCTAAGGAAGAAAATTCATCTCACGAATCAGTCAACCCAGTACGTTCAGTCAACCGAGTATGTTTAAAGCACAAGCTACGTTGACAGCACRACAATCAAGTACAGGACCATGACAAACCGAATCAACAAATAAGACACACACGGTTCCTTYCATTTTCCCCACCTCCATGCTGTCAAGTCCAAGCAAAAAAAGCTTCTGATGATTCATATTTTGAAGCAACATGTTTCCGACCACTAGTATTATTTTTTCAAAAAAGTTCTCAAATTGCTTGAAAAACAAGATTTGTTCATAACTTTCACATAATCCAAATGGGATGAATAAAAGCTTTTCAGTTTTCACATATACAAAATATGATCTATTAGAGAAAAAAAATTAAAAAATTAGAATTCATGTTTTTGTGGATTTCTTTTTTTACCCGCCGAGTTGAAATTTGGTTTTTTTGTGGTATAACTTTTGTTCCTAGGCACCAATTGAAATAAAAATTACATTCCCACAAAGCTTGTAAGTTTTTATACATTATGACAGAGTTTCAACAAAATTCACTAAAAATTCAGGTCATAAGAACKTGCCAGAAATCCATTTTTTCCCAAAATAGTACAATTGGGACTCATAAACCTCCATGTGTAAAAATATAAATATTTTTAGAAATATCTATTGACTTGTAAAGCAATTTTCTTGGTGTAAGGCAATCTAATTGTTAAGGCAACCTAATTTCACTATTTTGTGAAGGTAGTTTTGTACAGAATTACACATGAAACAAAGCATTAGAAAGGATTTGAGGGCATTTAAAGACTATGAGTTCATGGACTGTGAGAAATGTGGGAATTGCACCTCATCAACAGTCTCACATGGTCAAGAGACTACCAAGTTAGATAATGATAATAAATTCGTTTTTAAATATTTCTTGGAAAAAAAATTTTAATCATTTTTATTTTTTTTAATATTAAAAAAAATGAATTTTGAATTTTTTTTTTTGTATTCAAAAATTTTGGTTGCAATGATTGGTCTACAAGTCCTTAACAACATGGGGAAACACCCTGAAATGGTTGTCCCTTGCCCTCAAATCTCCCCTAAGGTAGAGTGCTCTTAAAGCGACCATTTAAGGGCTGATTGCGTTTTCAGGGAAGCTTAACTCCTTGAAACAATTTTCAGTAAATTTTCATAGGAAGGAAAAAGGAATTGGCATCTAACCCAAGTTGTTTCATATTTTTCAGACCTTCAAGGAATTAGTTACAAATTTTTGAAGTTGTAATACAGTAGTCACTAAAAGCAACCACCTCTTGAAATGTACACTGCTGGTACATTGAAGAAAGCAAAATGTACCTCTGCATCATGATCGCTTTTAGAACAGGGGTGCTTTAAGAGCAGTCTACCTTAATGTGTGTAAAATGTCAAGCTACAAGTTTCATTACAATTATTGTGGGCTAAAATAATTGCAGTAGTTTTTTTACTTTTCATATACTTTTAAATAATTGCTTCATTTTAACTTTTAATCTTATTTCTTTAATAATACTTCAATGAAATTGAATTCTGAAAATTATATATACTTGAAAAAAAATGATAAATGATAAATAAAACATTCTCTTTTTCATAGATCTTTTTACATTTCTGAATATGATTATGATGCTTTCAGCTACTTTCACTAAGGTAGCAGGTCCTATAAGGCTATAATGGAGCATCTAAGAGCTGGGACTGAATTTAGGGAGGTAAAACATCTTGAAATATTTTTCAGTAAATTTCCTTAAAAGACAAGTAGAATTGACATCTCACAAGTTGTTTCATATTTTTTGAAGATTTGTGAAATTAGTTATAAAATTTTGAAGTTGAAGTGGCATAGAGCTCTAAAATGGAGCACTTCCTAAAATGTACATGTGTTGTACATTGGTGAAGGCTATGAGAAAGCAACATGTACAAATTGTATATATTTAAGAAGCTGCTCCATTTTAGAGCCTACTACCTTAGTGAATTCAGCTAATTCAAGTAGTGAGAGACACAATTAAATTGTTTTAAATTACAATATTTTGGTACAAGGTCATTGCAAGAAACACCGGTCCTATTCTTCGTTACAAATAGTGTTGTTCTCTTGTAATCTTCAATAACTTTTGCAGCATAAATCCCATTAACTTGAAATTTTTATTGGAGATGCCTAACTTGATGATAATCATATCTTTTATTTTTCTAAAAATTTATAAAATAAATTTATATTTGAAAATTATTTTTGCTAATTTGTCACACTTTGAGGTTTAGAGGTTTTCACTACGTTGTGAGTCACTAAATTTAATGATTTGGAGCTGAGATTTTCATGGTCAATTAACATAGTAGAAAAGCATAAATCTACCAAAGGAAATCTAAAAATTTATTATTTAATGTCCTCCACATGAGTGCAAACATCACTCCCATTGCGTGCAATTTCAAAACATTGATGATGGCTCTAAGACCAATAACATTCTTAACCCCTAAACGACGCCGCGGCCATTTCCTGGTCGATGAATGAGAGAGCATCTTTCTGTGTAGGACAGAAATGCAATTATCCATCCTCGGAATTTGTGGTGGAAAGGGAAGATATTCTACAGTGCTTTGACTTCCAACAATTGTTTTTGAATTTTTTTAGGCCAATGATTCCCACGGTTTTAGAAATTGATGATTTCCAAGGTCACCCCGGCGTCGTTCAAGGGTTAACCTTCATTGGGGGGGTCCCTTTTGCTCCTCAAAATCTGGCTCCTCCAACAACTAATTAGTATCTCCAAATCTGATAGCCCACTCTCTCCCAACCACGGGCCAGCCAATCCATTGGAAGAGATTATAACCTTGTTTTCCCCCCCAAGTATCTAGGAAGGCATTATACCTCCAGCTGGGGGGAGGACGTGGAGCCAGTCAAGAATGTTATGTTATGTTAGCATTCCAAAAGTTGATTGAGTTTTATAGGTCGGCTATTTTACTTCCATTCCCAAATTGGTCCACTTCTTTCTTCTATTTTTTATTCAAAGTTAAAAATTTATAGATTTTTTCACCGGTGTTTTGCCAATTATTCCAAATTGGAAACAATTTTTTAATTTATTTCCACGGGCTAACTCTAAACTAGCCGCTGGTTCTTCATGCAAGACGTTAAATCGTGCCTACAAAGGTGGGCCCTCTGTGCCTGGCCTGTCAGAATCCCACCCTGGCCCGTGCGACCCAGCCAAACGCAAGCGTGCAATACATCAATGCTACAGGACGGCGGCGATGGTCTTCTCTCTCAGTTTTTTCAGATTACAAATTAGGGTGGTAACGGGCAATTCTACCTTTGTTATGAATTCTTGAAGGTGAAACATAGTAGTCACCCTCAAGCTCTAAATGTGTCCACCTCCTGAAATGAATTGTACCACTAACTTTTAGTTAAACAACAGTGCTTGTGTAGTTGTGTTATGAAAAAGCAAAATGTACCTTTGTGTTAGAGGACACTTTTAGAAGCTCAAGCGCTTTATGGACCTCCTAAGGTAGTCTCCCATTTTRTCAAGKYTTTTTYAAAACACAAAGGTAGGCRAACCCAATACCAACCGTCGACCCAATACCACCCAAATGTAGGACCCCTGTTGATCYTAGAATGAGAATCTATRATAGAAGTACATGCCTTAACTTCAC